>JARQST010000631.1:0-176766 GCA_030142225.1 Pachycephus smyrnensis
TCTCTCTCTCTCTCTCTCTCTCTCTCTCTCTCTCTCTCTCTCTCTCTCTCTCTCTCTCTCTCTCTCTCTCTCCCCCCTCCCCTCCACGCCTCTTTTTTTCTTTCTTATACTTTCTTCCTTCCTTACATTCTTGGTGTATATATTATGATCTACTCAATCCACAAACAGTACACTTTTCAGCGTGACTTCTTCTTGCCATGTCATTATCAAACGAAGTCTATATAATTTTTGGAATTTTCGTCGAAGGTTATCCGTTTTTAAAAATCTCTTCTGTCCTTACAATCCCAGTTATCAATGCTCCTAGATTGTTTGTCAAAGCGTGTTCATTTAGTTCTTTTGCCATTGTAATATTGCGATCACGAACCTACTCCTCTGCCGAAAGATCAATACGTCAAATTCAGTGACAGCAGGTATATTATTTTATTCAGATTCATAAAAACTTGACTCCCATTACTGTGTCCCATTCCCAATCATTCATCCCACGTTGCAATTTTCATCTCTCCGTGGTCTTCGACGGAATCTGTATCCTTCCGCGTTTCTTTTGAATATTTCCAACTAAAACAAAACTTCAAAACTTTTTAATACCGTTCCTTGTGTTATCCATGTTCCTGCCCTACTCTCCTCTCTGCTAACTTGAGTTCTCAAAGTCCAACTATTTATATGTATTGAAATGTTTGTTTTTCCTCTCAGTATTGGTTTTCATTTGGATATGCATCATTTTTGACCAATCCTGTGACGAGACCTTTAAAAATTGCAACCTACCTAACGAATTTTTTCGAAACAGCTGGTCTCCGAGCCTGCGTATGGCAGGTGAAGGCGGACAGCTTAGTGACTTCATCGATGGCCTGGGACCAGGGCAACTCGTCGGTAGACAAGTTCTTACAGCACCACCGTTAGGTGACATTCAACTCGCCCTTAGCTACACAAAAGGTTACCTCGAAGTTGAGGTTGTGAGAGCAAGAGATCTTCAGGCGAAACCGGGAAGCAAAGTATTACCAGGTTCGTTTAGCTTGTTACCGCATTTACATTCTATTCCTTTAAGCCTAGTTTAATTTTCATTTCCTTCGTCTTCCTTCAATTCACTCATCTTCAATTTGGTAACTCAGTATGTGCTACCTTTTAGCTCCCTACGTAAAGGTTTACCTTGTTAACGGCAAGAAATGCATAGCCAAGGCAAAAACAGTAACAGCACGAAAAACATTGGACCCATTTTACCAACAAGCACTGGCGTTCAGAGAGAATTTTCAAGGTTGCATATTGCAGGTATTGTCAATGAAACCTCTACTCTACAATTATGATTATAGAAATAGCGATTGAAATTCATAAGAAACTATGTGTACGCGCGCGCGCGCGTGTGTGTGTGCACGTTCTGTGCTTTCAGGTGACAGTCTGGGGTGACTACGGCCGTATAGAGGGGAAAAAAGTGTTCATGGGAGTCGCACAGATTATGCTGGACGATCTGAATCTCTCGGAAATGGTGTTCGGGTGGTACAAGCTGTTTGGCACCACGTCCCTGGTCAGTGGTCCTCCATCCCTCGGCCTGTCTCGCCGATCCTCTGCAGCCTCCCTTGAGTCCCTCAAGCTTTGAAACCTTTAACCTCTATACATGGCTTCATCTTCAAAGGAGAACATTTTTCGACAAGATATAAAGACTTTAAATACGTTTCTACATTCGGGGAGACTGTACATTCGTGGTACCTTATCTAATTGAAGATGTTTGTCGAAAATCGCTGCTATTGCTATTAATCATTAGTGAATGTTGAACGAAAAAACATTCAGTATTCAACGTCACATAGTGTTGAATTAGTTTGCCCTGTCTAATAAAAATTGCGATACCGAACAATTCTTCTTGAGAGTTTGACATGTATGAATATACAGTGCTCTTTAATTTTTTTTCTCTAGTGAATCACTACATTTTAAGCAGAGAAGCTTGGACAAATTCTCGCAATATCCTCTAAAGATTTTGTATAAAAAGCGATTTTGGACTGAAACAATTGGTTTAAACGTTATGGAATATTTGCCAATGCATCTCGTGTAAAGGAGTAATTGACGAATGTAGGATAATCATGTTGTCGTTCGTAATTCTTAAAAGTAAAAGAGGCTATTTAAACGTGTTTAATATAATGATACGCTTGCTCTGTCAATATAAAATGAGTAATACGTACTGGCTACATAACAGTTATAGTACGTGAATGAGAAATAATGAGAACTGAAATCCGTATCCAAACCAAGCACTTCATTTCTCCATGATGGTTTTACTGCTAGTCCATTGTCCAAACCATTCCGTATCCGCACTCCTCTCTACATCTTACGCAATCTTATAAACACATCAAAAATTGTCTGGAACCACCCATAAAACGCGTGTCCTATATATGATGATGAATTTTATTGACCGAAACTTTTAATTTAATATGCTTTATGAAGGTTTCATACAAAGGAGCATAAAAGTTGTACGATTTAATATTTTGCGTCTGTCTCAGTTTTTCTACATTCCACTCATCATCATTTTATACGATAACAACTACCTTCATTTCATTATTGTACTTTCATGAAGGATTGAACGATTAGTTAAATGCTACTATGACTTAAAATAATTCTCTCTCTCTCAATTTTTTATATTTGTTCTTTGCTCCTCTGATAAACTTGTAGAAAGTGCAAGTTCACATTTATCTATAATTTTTTAATAAATCAATGAGAACTTACATTTTGGTACTCTAATACGTGTGATGTGAGTAAGAGAAAAAAAGAAATCTTTAATCTCGCAATTACACAGTAGTTTAATTTCCTTCGTGATTAAACTCATGCACTCAAAACGCTCGTTGGATGACAGGTGGTTCCATACTCTTTTTGATGCATATTTATAATTCATTAATTGTTTGTTCAAGCTTAAGAGAGACTAATTTTTTGATTGGTGGCTCTGAATACGGTAAAATCAAACTGTAACGGAAGTGCGTGAGACAGGAGAGAATAAGAGCGAGAATGTGAGTGAAAATGCGAATGCGAGTGCGAGAGAAAAGCAGAAATGGAAGTGCAAGGCAAGTGTGGATGCATATATAAAATGTCGGGGCAAACAGAGTTGCCTCGAGGCACGACTGCTTGAACCATGCGGTCGCATCTTATGCATTCGCCGTGGCAAACGAAATTAATTTTACGGATGTGCAACTTTCAAACTGGAAGTTTTGGACATTTGGAAATATTACTGTTCCATTTACATCCTGAACTTGATTTGCCCTGTAAGCTTGAACCCTTTTGGTTAAACGATTAGCCCATAATTTTCGACATATAACTAAGATATCAATGTGCTGAATATTTGCGCATGCACCATTTTGTAACCGAATGTGTTAAATATCTGCAAATGTCACTCTACCATCTACCTAAATACGGAACTTAACGTTTCGTGTAAATTTCAAGTCGATCGGTTTATAGCGTTTTCTCTGCATTTCCGAATAAAGACATTTTCAGCCGTCCATACGTTTGCACGCGCGCACACATTCGCATTTTGCGATGGCGATTGCATAAGATACTCTCGCGTGTTCCATATGGTCGTGCCTAAAAATGGAACATCATAAAGACACGATAAAGGGGGGAAAATAAGAAAAATGTCTTTCTAGAGACGCCACTAGTACATCACATATCATGTACGGCATATCAGATGAGCTACTAGTCTTTATGTAGACTAGTTATAGACGTAGCAGCCATTCTTCCCGCAGCGCCAGATAGCTCTAGGTACGCACCTGAGATCAAGGCATCGTTCGTAGATAATCGACAAGATTTTACGTGGGTATCAATTCACCTTGATTATCAATAGTCAATATCTATCGTATTTTATAATGGATACGTGCATATGTGAATAATAAAGTAATAATTATAAACTCTGTATACGTTCCACAAGTGTAGTTAGACACTTACAACAGTCTGATATATTCAAAGTGACATATCAACTTGTTAGTAGCTACCCAGACAACACAAAACTCCGAACAGTCTCTTAGAGAACTCATATTGAAGATAACTTTATAAACTTTGTCAAAATCCTCCGAAAGAACTTTAAAAGATATCTTTTGTCTATTCTATTCTATTTTGACACGTTTAAATAAAGATCACCTTTCCGTATTGTGTTTGAAACTTTGAAAAAAAAACTATTGACTAATATAAATCATAAAAAATATTATAATTAAAGGAAGGGCATATTTTACTAATAAGGCATGCCTTATCAGGCTCACCACAGTGAGTTTAACGAAGATCATGTTAGAGCCACGTGTGATGTTGGAAGTTCGTCAGCTAGATGACAAAACATTATACAATTAACCCGCAATCAAAATGTTCAACTCCAATTTATACAATAGAGTAATATTTTTGCGTGGTTTTAATGAAAGTGTATCAGTGTAATATAAAAGTTACGCAACACTTTTTGATGACCTCAAAATTAACCTGGTGTCTTTTGATAATCATTGGTTATAGTGTTGGGTAGAAATACACTAGTCGCAAGCGTGGTCCGTTATGTCGAATAATATTGTATACATGATATTTGCGTGCAGTATATATTAAGTAAGGACACTGATGTCAAAATGCATCAAAGTTTGATGGCATTGTTATGAGTGCATATTGAAATGCAATTGCATCTATAGCTATGTGATAATTTGTCACCAAGACTTATACCATTGTTGCTACAAGTTGTGCTCGCTTGAAAATTGTGCGTCTTAACGAGCTCTAATATCGACGCAACAGAATTTTTTAAATGCCCAATTTGAGCACTTTCTAATTAACTTTTCAAACATCATGTTCAGAATTGAGAGCTCTAATGAATCTTTAGGAACTCTTTGTGCTGTCTGGGTACCATCAGTTGGCAACTGTGTATGCTAGAGGAATAATAGAATTGAAGCGATTTTTTCCGAAAATGTTTCACCGACCAAAAGAATTCACTAACTCGCATAAAAGAACATAGTAATATTCTTAATATTAGTGGATACGTGTAACAAAATCGTGAACATATGATAGCAGTTGGTAAATCATTTTAATTGGATACCCACGTTCAATCTCGGATAGTTGTTGTTGCCAATGTTTTTGTATCGAACTGCCTGAACACTTTGAGATGATCGTTACAGCAGTGGGATTGTTTGATTTCACTGTATTACGAAAATATTCAAGTGCTAGAATTCTTTGAAACCATTGTCAGCATTCACCAATGAGCGACACTCGTTTATTGCAACTGACTACAATCGAATAAAAATACATACCTTTTTCTCTGAGCTTTTTACGAACTTGTGGCAGTGATTTACGTATATCAATTTCGTAACTTGCACACCATTAAAGTCTTCATTAGTCGAATACCAAACTTGATAACCAATTAAGCGAACTAAAGACTGCTGCCGCCGTATCAGATTTCCCTGCACTCTCTCTTCCATATTTCGAGTGCATCTGAAATTGTAGTTAACAAATTTTCACAAGACGTATTAAATAGTTATTAACCCGCGTGTTGTGTGACTCTAAAAATTTTATACAACATAATTCATACTACGCCTCATTCGTAGTTCGCGGTGGGATAACGCTCGTGTAGCACAAACTTAATTTTTTGCAAGTATCCACTGGAGGCATTTCGCCTAGGAATCGAGTTTACTACCTGATCCACAGTTCCCTTAATTTCTTCATCTTTCTTCAGATTTTAGGCTTCTAAGACAATTAAAATTTAGAGCTTTCATGCTTTTAATAAAACTTGAGTATTCTTTGATACAATATTTTATTAGATAAGAAATAGATCGTATATCATTGCCATAAGCTCCCGCCAAGAAAAGAACGCTCATTGTCAGAGTTTTCAAAGTCAGTCTCTTTCCACATGTGCAATCACTTCTTCATTCATACTTTCTATTTCTCTTTCATCCCCTCTTCTTTACGATTACTCTTATGTAAGACATATTCCTTGCATTAGAGCTACCTATGGAGTATGTTTTATTAGCATCCTTATCGTTAGTATTGCTTTTTATCGACTATCGCACTAATTCCACACTCCGCACAACATGTTGTATTCGTTCATTTTTTTTTTCTTACACACCTTGATATACCTACTTGTATATAATATACAGACAGCCATAAATAAGCGGAAAGATTAAAAAAAAACATAAAACTTGACATTTTCCGAAAGGTAAGTTCATGCCGTATTCGGAGTCTTGTGTGCAATTTTCTTGAATGCTTGAAGTAAGTTTAGAGTAATTACGTAGGTATGTCAGAAGCCACAGCGGAAAAAAAATGCATATCTTTCGAAAAGTCGACAACTATTCTCGTATAACGAATATCAAAATGAAACAATTAAATGCTTTTTGAACAGCTTTTGAAGTATTTTCACAAACGTAAATCCTTATAATAGTTGCGACGTTCGTTGTGGCTTTTACAATTAACGACTTCACAACTAATCGGTTCGTATATCTTTATTTACAGTGAAAGCAATCCAACCAAAGCAAATACAAACTCGACGTAAACTCAAATTAACATAGTGACATAATTAAGAGACGTACGGGTTGATTTATCACATTTGAGTGATTGTGATAGTGATTAGTAAACAGAAATAAATAAACGAACGAAATAACTCCCGCGAACCGGTATTAACGTGAGACTGGCGAAGACGAAGAGGAACAAGGAGAGAAGAGCGCAATCAAGATAAAGAATGCGAGACAGAAAGAGAAATAAAAGAAAGATTGAAAAGATCGAAAACTGTGTCGCTCACCAATGTCGAAAGACTCGAAGATGAGACTAAACTGTTAAATTTCAGTATTTACTATAGATATATATATATATATAAATTATATGTGTGTGTGTATATATATATACGTGTCCAAAGTATACTTTCGGGACAGGGTACCATAAAGCTAAATTCATACACGTTAGCTAATGATATTAAAAAACAAAAAACTAACTTTGAGGTGTCTAGCTCGTAGTTCTAACCTATCCTAACTTAACGAACGGTTAACTCAACCCTACTTAAGTCCGGGTGAGTAGCCATTGAACAAGTTTTGGAAGTTTGGTGTGAATGCCGCTTTATGGTCCTCACAATAGCCTTTGCGTATGAAAAACTTTCAGGACCGACCTCAAAGTAGACCAAGTTTCCGGAAATATGCAATTCATACGACAGATAGTCCCCGAAGAACTCTTTAGAGATATTTATGTCTATGTATATATACACGCATAATGTATACATACATCCATACGCCCATTATATTTGTACATAATTTAGGACGCAGTGCAAGAATTTTTAAATTTAGATCTTCTTTATTCATAAGTGAAAGAGTGAAAAATTTTCGAATAATCCTTCACTGCAAACCATTCGAGCTCATACATCGTAACGAATTTTTTTCACGATTAATGTTTTCTTTTCTCGCGGAATCATCTCTACAACGTATATATTGTACATAATGTAATGTAACATAATACAATGTACCGTAAACTTGACATAGCAATTCAAGGCAATGATACGCGCATGCAAATCGTGTCGAATGGGTGACTGCCTAGCTACCATACGTGTCGTTCATTGACTCTCTTCACCCTTTCATTTCATCTAACATTCCAATCTTACAGCGTCCAGCTCCAATATAAAAGTGAAAAAAGAAAATCAACGATAACGAATTGATTTATGGTGCACATTTAAAGAACGCAACGCGACGACCCATTCCAAAAATAGAACGAGTCGATCAGGGAGAAAGAAACTAGCCAACACTAAAGAAATATCATTAGGGCTTTAAGGATAAATATAAATTTCCCGCTTGGTAGAGTAACACAAAGCTGTGCATCTTGTGATCGTATGACATCATTTTCTATATTTTGAAATCTATCAATCACCCAATTAAATTTTTGTTTTTGGCGTCCATCTTTCTTTCAACTTTTGACGCTTTCTTTGAAATTGAACTTTTCTTCGATCGGAGTGTCCTTATCATCCAGGATTCTGACTTCTGAAAGTATCAATGTTCCCTCTAAACGAATTTTGGACAAGTGCACAAGCAAGAAATTCTGACAAAATATTGTTTCACTTCAATATTGGAACGCGTACTTCACATGTTACTTAAAATCTTCGATCCTCGTGTTTTTTTCACATATTCATGTTTATGCGTAGGCTCAATATCTATATGCACTACACACAAGCACATATGTACACACATTCCATACAAGCTGAACGATTAGGGAGGTTGGAGCATTATGTCTCGGTTCAAATATTATTCTGTGAGTTTAAATTGTGTTATAGTACCGGTTCATCAAATAATCAATCAAAAATGAATTAAAATGATGAAGGAATGATGACAATATTAAGAATATAATCGTGTCGCAGTCAAGTAACAGCGCTGACAAGTTTTTTGAGCTGTCATCAGACCGTATTATGAAAGTCATATTCATTCAGGTACTGATAGAACTGTCCAAGTAATAGAAAACGTGGCAGACCGCTCTTCAGTCCGGCCACTAACTACTTCTTCTTTTTCTTCTTCCGTTTCTACATATTTAGATTTATCCCTACCGATAAAGGCAAGTGCCATCTACTGATTAGCTGTAGAGACATGGTAAATGTTTGTAAACTATTCCACGAGTAAGTTTATAGCACAATGAAGACTATACGAAGCAAATTTAGGTAAATTTGAAAAAATTATTTGAAATATAGATTCAAGTAAGGTTGGCAATGTCCAATGTTGACGCGATGTCCTTTAACTAAAATTATAATATTTATAAACCGATAAAGTAAAACTTGTGTAGTATATCTTAAAACAAATTTCATGACGAGGATCACGATAATTTATTTCTATTTCTTAAGAGCCTGTTAAAACAGTTTTATACAAATAGAAATTTGATCGTTTGTCCAGCTCTAACCTCCTTAAGCACGCAGAGATACAAATAATCACGAAAATCTAAAATTTTCCTTTTTACGAGTAATACAATATCTGATTTAAACGAATCTATCCGTTACAGCCTGTCCGTAATTTTATTTTAATATAGAATATTAATTCACATCAACCGATAATCTATCTTGTTTGGGTTTCGAATTAATTTTTTTGCTTCACTTCTCTTGCAGCCCTACAGCAACTACTGGTCTCGATTCAAAATAGTTCAACGTTATCAGAATTTCGTTGCATTTATTATTTGGCTAAAAAATGTTCATTGGTCGTTTGACGCATTAAAGCGCTATGTTAAAAATACGCATCATCCCTGATAATTTTTTGTTTGTTCAAAAAGATTCAGTTACTGTATATATTTGCACAAAGATCAATAATTATTTTTTAAATAATTGTGAACTTCGGTCAGACTGCTTCGGGCTGTCATAAGCGACGGATGAAAAAAATATGATTAGGAATGAAATTAACACGCAACAAACCTATTCAACCGGCCATCAGGAGAAACGTATAATCTGCATTCGATCAAACGATGACGACGCCATTCTGAAATGTCACGTTGTGGGCTTTGTCGTAACGCATTAAAAAGTCTCAAGTGTGGCTGCGGCCTTACAATTAGTTTTCGCTGCGCCGAGACTGACACAAGTATCTGTCCGATAGTCAGTTGATCAGACTTCTCAAATTTTCTTTGTTTCATGGAAAAATCACATCTTGCTGCTAGCGAGTGAGACGTTTCATTCGAGTAGTTTATGGGATCGAGTTTTAATTATGATGAACGGTTAATGTAACTGCTACTGTCGTTGTAGAATATCAAGTAATAGGGGTACCGGTACTGAAAAAAAAAAATAAAACGCATGTATCGTATCATATCTTATAACGTGCTTAAATTGGAATTGAACAAAAAAAAATGCTTTTTTACTTGTGAGAAAAGTCGTAGTGTCATTACGAAAGATAATCTTGCGAGGAGAAAGAACGAGGGAAACAAAGAGAGCGAGGAGGGGTGAAAACGGAGAGAAGAGATAGTGAAAGAAAGCATGGTCGTGATGTGGTATGTGAGAGAGAAAGAGCGTGAGAGAATATGTAAGTATTGTGAAAACTAATTATAAGATGATTTCTAAGTCAAATTTTGCAAATATATACGGCGTCTGTCGCGTGAAAGGGAAAAAGGTTTAAACACATGACTCTGTAATAGTGGATCCTAATTGATAAATATATGAGAGTATTGTATAACACGTTCGATTTGTAATTCGCCAAAAACGAGCATCGGCCGTGTCTATCGCGAAATCGAAATTCGAGAACTCTCGTAATAGAATTTCAATGGTGTTCGGCTTTTTCTTGGTTCTCGATGAAGCTCTATTTATAGATTGAATCGAAGATCTAATGAGAACTATGGATCCGCATGATCGTAATCGATCGATTCATAAATTATTCATCACGAAGTGAACTGGCGATAGAAGGATTTCGCGAGGATCACGCCGTTGCGAAATTGTTACCGCTGAGACACAATGATATTTCATACGGTCAATAAGAACCTATAATATTCATAACCGTGAAACTGCAAATGGTTTATAACATTAGTAATCATCGACTTTTCAGGTGCTTCTTCTTTCGGCTTAAAAATCATTATACAATAATTCTACCGCGTATCTCTCAGTATTCACGTTTAACTGAAAAAAAGGCGAAAGCAATTCATTCATAAATAATCCTCGCAAAAAGAATGTTACCCGATCTTACGATAAAATGGATTCGCAATTTTACATTGTTTCGTGCAAAGTCCTTAAAGACACGCGTGCGATTTATTCGTCTGTCTTCTTTTATTTACACGAATTTTCTAATTAGCCTTGAGCTGCTTTTTCAATGACATCGACAACAATCAATTGATCTGCATCGTATACTGTCAATACGTAAATAAAGACGATGTCAAGTTATAAGTTATACTATTTTTTTATCAAAGACGCAAATGACAGTTTAAAATATTTATGACAGATTATTAATTCGCTAAATTTATAAAACTTTTGCAGAACTTTGCGTCGTACTCTTATGTGAATGGGTGTTTTCAGTGGACGATGGTTCGAACTTCTTGTCAAACTTGAGTTATAATGAATTATAACTGTGTCCCAAGTCAAAAGTTTTTTTTTTCACCCGACGGCGGGTGCGTGACAGTAGTAACAGGGTACGTGTATAAAAATAAATGCAACTTTTAAAAGATATTTCTGCACTTTTTCTAAAATCATCAAGGTACGTTTCACACGAAAGAACCTTCGACTTGAGAAAGTTATGACTCTCTTTTGGTAAAAAGTTCAAATGGTCATTGCCTGAAAACGCCTTCTGTCAGAAAATATAAACTGATGATAGCAATACAACATTATAGATACACCACAATGTCAATAGCAACGTCGTGATCCGTTGAAAAATATGTGAAATTCCGTCAGATTAAATACATATGTATACTCGGATCAATTAATTAATGAAATGCGATACGTGACGTTAGCCATAATTTATACCTGTTTCGCCAAATATTTTTTCTCGTAAAAACAAATATATGACGAGCTTCCATCGAAAAGCTGCCTTCTTGAAGTCAGACAAACACTTTTGTCAAACATTCGAATTATTTTCGTTTTCGTAGTCTAGTGAATTGCACACCTTTGCCAATTTATGGATACAATGATAATTACTTATATTATTTGAAAATCGAGGACCACCGCGTACAGTTGATGTGAACCAGTGGCATTTGTGCCTCGCGAATGTGTGTCCGGCTTTAATGAAATAATCGAAAGTAATGATTTCGTTAACCTAAAGCTACGTTATCCCACGAGTATCTGACTCATAGTCGAAGAGAAAAACAATACAAGGGTCTCAAATCGATTTCGCGAAAGACAGAAGAGCGCCAACTCGATAAAATTTTGGCGAAGTTGATTGTTCGAGAAAAGTTTTTAGCAATGAAATCTGGAGAGTTTACCGAGATCCGATTATAAATAGCAAATGAAGGTGATAAGCTGAGAGCAAGATGAAATAGTGGATGCGTGAATGAATAAATGAACGAATGATTGGACGAGTGGATGAGCACCGGGGAGTTATGAATAAAAAAGAAAAGAGAAAAAATGAGGATTCGTGTGAAAGAAGAGGCGAAGAGATTGATTTTTACCCTTATCGCGCCAACTTGTATATAGGCATGCTCAATTATAGGGCGGATACACACAATAGATCACATACACATTAATATTAATGACAAAGAATTAATATCTGACTTTGTACCTATTCAATAATTAATTTAAATCTTACAATAATATCATCCTTATTGCAAAGAGTAACGAATGACGAGAGAAGGAAACATGAGGAGGATAATAATCAAGTTTTAATCGGCGATAAGGGAACTGAGAAAGCTTATTCGAGAAGTAGAAAGGGAAGCAGAGGGGGTCGGATATATGTAAACTCTGGATAGCCAGTGGGTGCCACTTTCGTAAAATTTTATGAGCCAGTCTAGGGTAACAGTGAGACAGGATAAGAAAAGTAAACAATGCCAAGAAATTATTGGTTATGAAATAAAATATGACTAATTTATAGGACATGTCCAACGTAGAATAGAAATTCCTATACCTTGTACTGGACCTTACGACCGAATCAAGCTTAGCCCTTTCGAATGTACGATTCGACCGAAGTCAACGAAACATCCCAGTCCGACTTTTGCCTTCCGTCTTTCGTCTTTGGCATTTCGTATCTTGAACTCGGCGGTCGCTTCGTTTTTCGGCTGCTCTCATGCCTCGTTGATCGAAGCGGATCGTGGATCGCCCATCGCTCTTACCAATCTATACTTTCATAGCTGTTTCCAGATAATGCAGCAATACAGCTGTCCACGGCCGCGCTACGATTTAACGATTTAACACGCAGAGTTCAAACCGAGGGTACATACAATCTCTACCTTACTATTAAATGCAAAATATTACTCGTTCTACCACTAGATCACAGACACTCGAAGCACGAGCTTCATACATTTCGAATTTGTCAATGGGTGGAGAGACTGTTTATTTTCTTCAGAATACGAATTATTTCGAAAAATGCGGCGACGAAAAGAACTTAACCAATACGATTAGGCTCGATACTGCTATAAGCGCTGCCGGGAATCTCCCGCGATAATTAATGAAAAGTTGCGTAACGTATGGACATTGGTAAGGGAATTTAGGGCTCTTTACGTTCAACTCGTACACCTGCGATAGTTATTATTAATATAAGACATTCTCACGTAGTTTACGCGATCGGCGATCGACTCAATATTGAGAACGGTTACAGTCACGCGAGGACTTTCCGCGGCAGCCTTATGCGAAACAATTAATATAAAGCGTTAGTGACTGTATCCAGTATAATATACCAGATAAAAGATACCCCCAATGCCAGACATGGCGTGTGACAATAAAGTGATTCAATGATATCGCGTCGCATTTCCGTATCGCTCCTCTTTTATACTTCCAAATTCTTCTGTTACGCACGAATCCATTCCTTGTAATTTCCTCACTCTTCCTCGCCATTTGCAACGAAACTCTCTAGCCTGTCTTTATTACAGATTTCGTTCACGAAAATTATCTATTCATGTACAAATATGTCGTATCGATCAGATCTATGTATTTATCTATTTAATAAAAAGCTTAGTGTATTTTGACACTAATGCAGATAACATTGCGCTCTTGATAATAATTATTACCTTTCGTAATTCATCTTACGTGGCTTTAAAAAACTTATTAACTTATATAACCTAAATCTATCAATTGGATATTGATTTTTGTAAAAGTACGTTCGATCTCACTTCACCCATTAATCCTTTCAGGACGGGGAGTTTTTAAAGAAAAGAAAATTTCAGAACCATGGTGTCTTCAGGTTTTCGGGGTGACACTGGTTTCGATTCTGAACCCAGAATTTCAAAATTCAAATTGACGGATCCAATATGGCGAATCTAAATTTCAAGAAATGCTACAATTTGCACTAAAGTCAGTTCAAAGGGGATTTTGTCGTCACTGATTTTTATTCTGACCTCATTTCTTTATTTTACTGCGTTACTATGATTGCCGGTGTAACAGTACCATTTTGATCTAACTTCTGATTACAAAAAAAACCTCAAATAAACTCAAAAAAAAACAATTTCATGAGAATCGAACGACTTTTGACGTGGAACATTTTTCGGACCGCCATCTTAGACCCGCCATTTTGAATGTCACATTTTCGACTTCAAATTCAGAAAGAGCACCATCAAAAATCTCAGGGGACCAAGTTTTGTGACAATCGAGTAAGTATTGAGTTTTTGAGCATTCTTCGATCCGCCGTTTTGAATTTCACATTCTCGTCTTCAAATTCGGAAAGAACATCATCAAAAACCTCGGGGGACTAAGTTTTGTGACAATCGAGTAACGGTTCAGTCCAGTTGGCGCTACGGAGCGCTTCAAGTTGCTTCGCTCCGAACGCTGCGGAGTTCCGGTCCACTTGGGCTTCGATCTCTCTGGACACTACCCAAGTGGACCCGGCCCGAAGCGTTTGGAGCGCACCTGTTGAAAGGGCGAAATGATGTTGACTACTGACACTATAAATCACGAGATACTTTGTTTGCGAATCCATTTCACAACCGTCCCCTGTGGATTCCGCATCTGACGGTTCGCGTTTGGCGCTCTTTACACCTAACGCTCCCGCTGCCCTACCCACCACGGTGAGACGGCTGGAGCGAGCTGAAAGCGGAAGAAGTGACGTTACGGTGGCGCGTTGGAGCACGTCGAAGCGCCAAGTGGACCAGTTGTGGCGACGCTCCGAACGTTCCGTGGAGTTTGTAGCGCCAACTTGACCGCACCGTATATCTAGAACTCTTAGGGTGGATCCTCATTGTGGCGCACAGCACTTTAGCGGCCGTGAGTGGAACAGAGAAACGAGCGAGGGCGCATCCTTCCCTCTCACTCCCACTCATCGAAAACGTGGCGCAAAAGAGCTGTGCGCCTGTAGTGAGGATCCAGCCTTAGCTGGCTTATCAATACTTCTCGAATGGCAGCACTATAGCCGGCTAATATGTAGCCTAACCACAAAATAATGTGTATAAATTGAGATATAAAAATTAATAATAAACATCCATAACGTGAACTGTCAAAATGAATAAAACAACCGTAACGACATTTTATTTATTGTTAAATATAATTTTTTCTATTGTTATCGTCTTACTGAACAAATGGCTGTATGTTCATATTGGATTTCCAAATGTGACACTGTCAATGATCCATTTCATTGTCACATTTGTTAGCTTAGTAATTTGTGAAAAAATGGACGTTTTTTGTATAAAAGATGTTGCCATAAAGGACATGCTTCTGATTGCTATGACTTTTTGTGGATTCGTTGTCTTGACAAATCTGAGTTTGGCACATAATACTGTCGGCACTTATCAAGTCGCCAAGATGCTTACTACTCCATGCGTTATTATAATGCAAATGATATTTTATAAGAAGCATTTTAGTACACTTGTTAAGTTAACTTTAATTCCAATTACGTTGGGTGTAATTATTAATTTTTATTATGATCTACAATTCAATGTCCTGGGGACAATTTATGCAATGCTGGGAGTGCTTGTTACGTCTTTATATCAAGTTGTATGCTACCATTTTTTTATTATAAAAAACATTTGTAAGAAGGCTAAGAATATGTGATGCAACTGAATAATATCAAATTCTAGACTTTATAAGAAATAGGAATATACTCTTGATAAAGCTTTATAGTTACAATCATATTATTCTTTGTCTCCTATTTACATCCGTTAGACATTTATAAGTGACTTATTTGTTTACATTTATTATAGTGGGTCAACAGGAAGCAAAGAGAATTTCAAATGGATCCGATGCAACTCTTATATTATCAGGCACCATTGTCAGCAGCAATGCTCTTTGTCATAGTGCCATTTTTGGAACCAATTGGAAATACTCTCACCCATGAATGGTCATTTTTGGATGCAGTAAGCATGACACAACATGAAGTTATGATGAATGTATGAACCCATCCATTTGACTTTTAACATGGATTATTTTCAGATGATGGTATTACTATCCAGTATTGTTGCATTCTTTGTCAATTTAACATCCTATTGGATAATAGGATATATGTCTCCTCTAACGTATCCTTTGCAAAATCTGATATATGACTATATATGCAATCCTGCTTTGTTAATATAGTTAAAAATATGACAATGTAATTTATAGTAATATAAATATTTTCCTCATTAGCTATTGATATCAGTTATAACATGGTTGGACATTCCAAATTCTGTCTACTTCTTTTAGGTGGTAGCATAGTATTTCATGAATCACTAGCAATAAATCAAGTGATTGGTATCACATTGACATTGATCGGAATCATCCTTTACGCTCATGTGAAGGCAAGTACGGGTTTAGAAATGATTTATATAATTTAATTTCATGGGCGAAGAAATTCAATTTTTCTAGATGAAGGACAACGACTCTACAGTATCGGAATCAACACTAGAAGAAGGAAAGCCTCTGCATAAGCCATAAGTTTTGTACAAATAATCTCTATTAAAAAGATTGTAAATAGAGTATTTTCTCCTTATAAACCCTATCACAATTTTTTAATTTTAATGAACGTAGTAGAATGAATGGAAGTATTATCAGTTTAAAATAGTACTTTACGATACTAGTGCGAAATTTTTTTTTTGACGAGTGTGAGTTTGCAGCACGAGCTGAAGGCGAGTGTTGCAATCACACGAATTTAGAAAAGGTTTTTCGCATGAGTATCGTATACAATTTTACTTCACAAGGTGTAGAAAGTGAGGTTTTCCGCACTCTTGGCGTGCTCTCCCTTTCCACACCGCAGTGAAGTAAAAAATAATCATCTATGGACAAAAGGTCACAGTTGCACCTTGGGCACGGGTCGGTACCTCCTAGAGGAGGAAACATGTAACGTAACTTTGAAATTGTATCATATTTCTTTTTTCCCAGGTGCGTCGGACCCGTTGAAGAAGGAAAGTTTCTTATTTATATAGGAATTACATAATGTTCCACCACTTGTGAGAAAACGTCATGCTTCATAGACATCTAGCGGATTATCGAGTATTACGTATTTTACGCACACCGAATGTGTCGCATGACAACGGTTTCAAACAAATTCTGTCTTCTGCACGTTTTCTTCTTAAGGATTTTTGTTAATTGTATTTAACGCCATGAAGATCGAAGAAGTAAAGAGTACGGCCAAGACGCAGAGAATTTCAGCACATACTCATATCAAAGGACTTGGACTTGACGAGAATGGGACAGCTATTCAGATGGCTGCCGGTCTTGTTGGCCAAGAATTAGCCCGCGAGGTTAGAAAGATAATTTCAATGAGTTTATGTATTAATTATATGTGATCTTATATTTAAACAGAATTTTATACTTTCTGTAGGCTGCTGGTGTTGTTGTTGATATGATAAAGTCGAAAAAAATGGCTGGTCGTGCAGTATTGCTAGCTGGCCCACCCGGAACAGGAAAAACAGCAATTGCTCTTGCGATAGCTCAGGAACTTGGTAACAAAGTGCCTTTTTGTCCAATGGTAGGATCTGAAGTATACAGTTCTGAAATAAAGAAGACAGAAGTACTCATGGAAAACTTCAGAAGAGCTATTGGCTTGAGAATAAAAGAGACCAAAGAAGTGTACGAGGGTGAAGTAACTGAACTCACTCCCGTTGAAACAGAGAATCCTATGGGTGGATATGGCAAAACAGTATCTCATGTAGTAATTGGTTTAAAAACTGCAAAGGGTACAAAGCAATTAAAGTTAGATCCATCAATCTACGAATCTCTGCAAAAGGAAAAAGTTGAGACGGGGGATGTAATTTATATCGAAGCAAACAGTGGAGCTGTTAAGAGACAAGGTCGAAGCGACAATTTCGCAACCGAATTTGATTTAGAAGCAGAAGAATATGTACCATTACCCAAAGGTGATGTGCACAAAAAGAAAGAAGTTATCCAGGATGTAACACTACATGATTTAGATGTTGCAAATGCAAAACCACAAGGTGGCCAAGATATAATGTCGATGATGGGTCAACTGATGAAGCCAAAGAAGACTGAGATTACTGGTAAGTCTAATTAAGATACTACGACAGATTCGTTTTAGCCACAAAAGCTGATTATCACCTTCTGTTATAGATAAGCTACGAAAGGAAATCAATAAAGTTGTAAACAAGTACATCGACCAAGGTATTGCAGAATTAGTACCAGGTGTACTCTTCATAGATGAAGTTCATATGCTAGATATTGAAACTTTTACTTACCTTCATCGAGCCTTGGAAAGTGCCATAGCTCCAATTGTAATTTTCGCAACAAACAGAGGCCGATGCGTAATCAGAGGCACCGAGGATATTTCTTCACCACATGGAATACCTCTTGATTTATTGGATAGACTCTTAATTATACGAACATTGCCTTACTCCAGGGCAGAAATAGAACAGATAGTTAAACTTAGAGCTACTACGGAAGGGCTCCAAGTTGAAGATGACGCTCTATCGACTCTTGGCGAGTTGGGCACAAAAACTACTCTCAGATACGTCGTTCAACTTTTGACACCCGCTGCGCTAACCGCGAAGGTCAATGGCAGAACAACAATAAAGAAAGAAGACGTCGAAGAAGTGGGAGCACTTTTCTTGGACGCCAAATCATCGGCGAAAATTCTCACGCAGTACAAAGATAAATTTATGAAGTGAAACATAATATTGCACATAATCTTGCTAATTATGGAAACACCAAGTTAGTGTTAATTCACACCAGGTACTTGTATTGACCATGTTCCAATAAATGTAACTTTTTTTCCACAAATTTACCAGCATGATACCTTTGTTCCTTAAGTATATTACTTTATTGTAATTCTAGACTAATGATAAATAGTAATGATGCGCTTCACTGATGACGTCCAAGAATATTGTTATTTGCAAAATAAGACGTCAGTAAGGCATGTAATTTTTGTTTTCCACTTAGTGCAATATTTCTTAGACTAAGGTCTGTAGTAGCTCAACAAGACATGGATATTTATCTCTAAATAAATACCAGAGTTTCAAAACTATATTAAATAAAGAGCAATTTTTCTGTAATTTATGTAAATTTCAGAACGAAACTGAGCCAATAGTAAAAATTTTATTAATATTGTCTAAGAACTCAGTCTATAAGTCAGTCAGGGTTAAGAAAGTTCAACTTATAATCAGAGAGTTGTGACATCATCGCGTGATACCATTTCACGTGAGTATAAAATCTCAGCTTATTTCCAACTTTTCTTAGTTTGAAGCTGCTGCGGAAAAGAAGACAAACAAAGCAGTAGCCGCGGGTTTGTGCTACGCCGTTTTTGAATGTACAAACTTTATAAGCATATTACCAGAAGATGCAGTGCGCTTTGAGAATTTTCAAATTTACAAGACTCCTGCACGTACAAGATAATGTTAAACAATATTCCCGTGGTTTAGTACTGAGCAATGTACGTGCTACTAATTTGGAGAAATTATTCCCTAATAGGGATGAATTTCAAAAGAGACACATTGGTCCACGAGAACATGATCAATATGAGATGTTAAAATCAATCGGATATAAGGTAAATAATGTAAAAGTATTTTTTATCGTTTTATCTACAATAATTAATTATTATTCTATTTTGCAATAAATTAATTAAGTAGATAGATACCAGCATCATATTCTATTTGCTTTTCTTAGACTCTTGAAGAACTAACCGAGACTGCGGTCCCGGCGAACATCCGTCGAAAGGAAGATTTGGATATTGAAGATCCAGTCAGTGAGTAATGATTGTAATTAAATGATACTTGGTTTAACTGTCTCTAAAAGTATTAAAGTTTTAACCGATACCTTCATTCAGCGCATTCAGTGCTTTCTTACGCGTATGTTATTATTGAGATAAAGTCTTGCTAAACGTGACGGCTCACGAGACCTTTCAAAGCAATTTTTCTGAACTGTAATAAGCGATAACCCCGAGAAATAATAAAACGATAATGAAAGAGGAGTGATAAACAATCATTTAAAAGATAAATCCACATATCGCAATCTTTATACGGTGCTGTAACAATGGATTCTATACTCTGTATGTGTATATTATTGTATATCTTTAAATTAATCTTGTTCTCGATCAACATAAACGAATGATAACGTTCAACAATAAATTAATTTTCATAAAGCTACAAAATTGATTATTCTCCGCATAGAAGGCATTTCGATAATTCGCAAACATTTTATTTAAAAAAGAAGTTTTTATGAGTCTGCAAAATTATTTCATCACCACTAATAATCCTCACGTGAGTTTCACCGTCGACGCACGAGATTCACCCCAAGTGGACATTAAATATTCCACAACCAATATTCCGATAACTTTTTGTCATAAACAGTGTTAGTATCTGAGGTCGGGGTCAAATCATATTCTGAAATGTACATTCACGTGATGTCTCTTTTGCTTCTCTTTCACTAATTAACATTAGCCACTTATAAAATATGTAGAATGCAGAAGTTAATTGTTTATGGCGATTCTCTTGATTACACGAGTGTATACATTTTTCAGCTGAATACGAACTGATAAAGAGAATCCGTGAAATTTCGGAAAAGAATGACATATGGCGCACCTATATTGGAATGGGTTATCATAATTGCTGCGTGCCGCATACCATCATGAGAAACATTTTTGAAAATCCTGGATGGTAAGCTTTGCTGTATAATTCAGGGGTGGAACCCAACTCTACACGGATTAATTCAACACGGTTAAATCGCGTAGGATTGAGTCCTACCCGTATAATCAGTTATCAGTACAAAAGAAAAATGAAGTTCTTATATTCAATCTAGAAATTTATAAATAAATATATGCAATCCATTTCTCAATCAGGACAACTCAGTACACCCCTTATCAGCCTGAAATTTCACAAGGTCGTCTAGAAGGTCTGATAAACTATCAAACAATGATCTGCGACTTGACTGGAATGGAAGTAGCAAATGCATCGCTTTTGGACGAAGGAACAGCAGCAGCCGAAGCCCTAGCTCTGGCTTATAGACAAAATAAACGCAAGAGATTATTTATCTCGGATAAAGTACATCCACAAACTGTCAGTGTTATAGCAACACGAGCCACATCATTAGGGTTGACTTACGAAGTTGGAGATGTCTTTAAAGTTGACACCGGTGCTAAAGATATTGCTGGAATTCTTATTCAATATCCAGACACCACAGGATCCATTGAAGATTTTGCAAACGTAGTAAAGGATGCCCATGCCAATGGTGTAAGTATATTAGACATTAATTATTTACATAGTAAAAAGGATAATTTTCATAATAAAATATTCTTTCAGACTCTCGTCTGCGCAGCTACTGATTTGTTATCCTTAGCTATCCTGAAACCACCTAGTGAATTCGACGTCGACATATGTGTGGGAACTAGTCAGCGCTTTGGCGTGCCTCTAGGATATGGTGGACCTCATGCAGGCTTCTTTGCGTGTCGGCAAAAATTAGTACGTCTAATGCCTGGTAGAATGATTGGTGTATCGAGAGACGCTAATGGACGCGAAGCTTATCGTCTCGCTCTTCAAACTCGGGAGCAGCATATTCGACGTGATAAAGCAACCAGTAATATTTGCACAGCACAAGCATTATTGGCTAACATGTCCGCCATGTATGCAGTTTATCATGGTCCTCAGGGTATAAAGGACATTGCCTCTAGAGTTCATAATTTAACCCTGGTCCTTGGTAAAGGTTTGGAAAAAGCCGGTCATAAGATCCACAACGAATATTTCTTTGACACAATAACAGTTTCGCCTAAAGATTCCTGGGAGATTGTAAAAAAAAATGCTGAACAAGCTAAAATGAATCTAAGGTAACGAGTCAATGTACAAAAATTACTGTGCTATTAAAATAGAAGTTTTTGTATTAACTTTCTTGTATAATACAATTGTAGATACAATGCTGATGGGTCCATTGGTATAGCTCTTGATGAGACCACTTCTATAGAAGATGTGAATGATCTTTTGAAAGTATTCCAAGCAAATGTCACGGTCAATGATATTGTCAAGGATGACACTGTCAGTAAGAGAAGCATAAGTGAATCCCCGTTCAAGCGTACGAGTCGTTACTTGCAACACCCTGTTTTTAATATACATCATTCAGAAACAAGAATTGTACGTTACATGAAAGCTTTGGAGAACAAGGATGTTTCTCTTGTACACAGTATGATTCCTCTGGTTAGTAATATTTCTTATATGACATAGATTCTTAATGGGATCATTCAATTGATCATTTTATCAATTCCTTTATCAGGGATCCTGTACGATGAAATTAAATTCCACAACAGAAATGATGCCCTGCAGTTTGCGTGGCTTTACAGATATCCATCCATTTGCTCCTGTTGAACAAACTAAAGGCTACCTGCAATTATTCTCTCAATTGGAGAAAGATCTGTGCGCCATTACTGGTTATGATAATATAAGTTTTCAACCTAATAGTGGAGCTCAGGGTGAATATGCTGGCTTGAGAGCGATACAGTGCTACCATGAATCCCAGGGGAATGCTCATAGACAAGTTTGTCTCATACCAATTTCTGCTCACGGTACAAATCCTGCCTCTGCACAGATGGCAGGAATGCAGGTGGAAGCGATTTTTGTGCGTAAGGATGGATCAGTGGACACTGCGCATTTGAAGGAGATGATTAACAAGCATGAAGAGAATTTATCCTGTTTAATGATCACATATCCTTCGACTAATGGAGTATTTGAAGAGACTATAGGTGATGTGTGCAAGATGGTGCATCAAGCAGGTGGACAGGTTTATCTAGATGGTGCTAATATGAATGCCCAAGTAGGACTGTGTAGACCTGGTGATTATGGTAGCGACGTATCTCATCTTAATTTACATAAAACCTTTTGCATTCCTCATGGTGGCGGTGGACCTGGTATGGGACCAATTGGAGTGTAAGTATTCTAACAATACAGACGGACAATCGGGAGTTAAAAATACTGTATTGCACTTAGTTCTAATTTGTATAATTGATTTTAGGAAGAAACATCTTGCACCGTTCCTTCCTAGTCATCCAGTAATAAATCCTTTGTCAAGTAAAACAGATAATAGGCAGGGGTACGGTGCAGTGTCTGCTGCTCCTTACGGATCATCAGCAATTCTGCCCATTTCATGGGCTTATATTAAAATGATGGGGCCTAAGGGTCTTCGTAAAGCTACTCAAGTAGCTATACTTAATGCAAATTATATGAGCAAGAAATTAGAGAAGCATTATAAAACTTTGTACAAGGGTAAAACCGGATTGGTGGCACATGAATTTATTTTGGATATAAGGGATTTGAAGAAGACTGCAAATATCGAGGCTGTTGATATTGCTAAGAGACTGATGGATTATGGTTTCCATGCACCTACAATGAGTTGGCCCGTGGCTGGAACTCTTATGATAGAACCTACTGAATCTGAGGATAAAGGAGAACTGGATAGATTCTGCGAAGCATTGATTTGTGAGTTTACAATTGTTTTATATAATAATGAACAGTTGGGTTCCATTTTAATTACAAAAATTAACCTGTCCTTTAGATATAAGAAAAGAGATTCAGGATATCGAAGATGGGAAATTGGATGCCAGTATTAACCCCCTCAAAATGGCGCCACATACTCAGGAACAGGTCATCAGTTCAGAATGGAACAGACCGTATTCTCGAGAACTGGCTGCCTTCCCTGCTGTACGTATTGAATTATACGAGTTAGTAAAATTTATCGAATTCATTAATATCAGTTGTATAATTGAAATACGTTTTTTTTTCCCAGCCGTTTGTAAAAGGTAGCACAAAAATTTGGCCCAGCGTGGGAAGAATAGATGACATTTATGGAGATAAAAACTTATTCTGTACCTGTCCACCGATTTTACCTGAACAATAATTGTACACTACGCCTACGTTAATCTGTAAATATTTATTATTAATTTTAATACTTTTTTCAATTGAAAATCAGTATCGACATTACTCGTTAACAAATAACCGTAAAAGAATGTCCATACTCATCCGCCAAATCCGATCGTAATTGTAACTTTTTATCCATTATAACTGATAGCAAAGAATTAATGAAAATCACGAAACTTTATGATGCATAATTGTATGAAATAAAAGATATATTTTTGATAACACATCACTGCCGTTTTAATTACATATTATGTAACAACATTACATCTTCAGCGCACTGTCTCTACGACACAAGGCAGCGTATGAGAAACAATCAAAGTAGACAAATAAACCATCGTCATATGATTTAAAGTTTTTCAAACTTATTCGTAAATCGAGACCACCTTATTGGACGGTGGAACAAACGTTAAGTGGTGTAAAAAAGATATTCCTAATCCAATGTAAAATTTACAGACCAGGCATTATATATGCAATATTGTCAAGCATTTGCGAGAGTGTCTCTGGTTTAGCACCATCGGTTCCAGATACCTGCTGCGTAAGACAAATTAAAGGACCTAAGGCACAGAGCAGCGAGTCCAATAAAACCGATAGGCTGCCTGAAACCGCTATCTGGCCTTCGTGTTCCTTCAATCGCTCACCTATTATCGTCAGACTCTCACCGAGCAACTTAAGATGAGCAGCAACGTCAACAGGTTGCGTTCCAACGACCTTATACATTCCTGTACCAATGACAGGTTCGTTTACCAGATCTTTACCACCGCGACTAGTCGGTGGAGATACTGGAACATTTCCTACAACGGATGGTACACCTAATTGAATAGTTTTCTTTGAAGATGAAGGCTTGCTTTCCTTTCCATTGCCTGTAATTTCGAGGATCATGAAGATTATCATTTCTTAGGACTAATTTATTGCTCTGAAATACTATTCGTGTGGCTCTTACCAATCTTGTTAATGAATTTCTTACGCGAGGCTGGAGGTGGCATTTTCCAGACAGACTCATCCTTGGGTGCAGGAGGCACGTGCGGTTTGGCTGCTAAGCGTTTTGCACGTCTACGCCAATTGTACTTCTCGAGATTTGGTACCGTAGCCCAAAGTTCTCCTAGTCGCTTAGAAATTGCTGCAAAATCTGATGACAGAGTAGTAGCGTTAAGTATGTGGATGGAGCTTTGTTATGGTGATAATTTTTTAATAGAGATTCACAGTTTATAGTATGTATACTGTATACTTACCCATGTACGGGCATTTTTCTAGTAGCTCCTGTCGTATCTCCTTGGCCCATAACATATATGCTGTGAATCTTGTTTTCTACAATGAAATAGGCAACGATGTGATCCAATGTTATATCGTATTCGATGTTGAATTCGCTGTTTTGTTTGAATATCGTCAGGATAGTTGTTAATAATACGTACACCCTTGTCCTTGCGCTGCGCCTTCATTCTACCTATAATTTTTCCATCTTTGATAATCAGTTTTTTCTTGCACTTTTCAAGCATATACAGACTGTTTGCCTGAGATGGAGTAGACTCCTGTCCAGGAGGTTCCAGTCTCCGGAATCCTGTCTCTCGGTCGTCGATCATCAGAGGATCCACTTCGTCCTCACTTGCAGACTCCATGCTGAACCTCTCATCCTCATGCATCCCACCAGCGTCGTCCGAATCTGATCCTGAGGATTGCCCTTCATTGTCCGACAATGGTTCTGCTTTAATCCTTTGATGCACTATGTTAGAGCCTGAGTTCTTTCTTGGGCGTGGAGTGTGTCCTTGATGGCCAGAGTGACCCTGTGCCATTTGATGGTGTTGTTGTTGCTGCTGCTGTTGCTGAGTTTCGTATCGGTCAAGCAATTGTTGCGTCTGGAGTTGCTGAGCTTTCTGACGCTTGTATTTACTGTCCGTCAAATCATCAGGTGACTCAAAGTCCATGAGCTTCGAGGACTTTTTTCGTACTCGTCCGCTACGGGATATACCCGTCACTTCTAAATCTGAAAGGTAAGGCCGACTGCATCTCGCCAAGAAAGAGTAAGAGTCCAAAATGCTTGGCAATGGACAACTACTTGCGCAAGTATCATCAGCATTCCAAAAGAACTATGCGATACACTTACAAAATTCTAAGAATAAGTACTACTAATTTCACAAAGAATATTTTACCAGCTGCATTATTTTTCTAAAGTACAAACAAAACTGAAATGGTTTACAAAAACATAATCTACTATTAATACGAGTAAAGAGACTGCAATAGGAAATAATTGTTTCAGGTTCGTGAGAGATAGGATATGAAAATTTGATAGGAAATCATATAAAATGGAAAAAATATATAAAATATATTAATCTCAAACATGTTATACATTATACAAAATTCTTTACGACATCATTAAGAAATATAAAAGTCATATCCAAGATGAATATTCAGAACACAAAGTACAAGACACCAAGAAGCAGAAATAAATGGTTAAAAACTAATCTTGCTGATAGTATCAAGTATTGTAATTACAAGTTTCAAAGAGGGAAATATTCAATGTTGGCAAATATGTCTTTCTGTATTATAATTTAAGTCATCCCTGCCGGGTGTATCTCCTTGTACTCCAAAAGACGTCAAATCTTCATATACTATCCACGGACGCACCATATGAGACATTTAGTACTTATTAACGCCACATTACTAGATTGGCGCTAGGTGTGCGAATGACGCTACGTAAATATTGCAGGAATATTTTCTAGTTTCTACTGAATATCTGCGAATCATGCGATAGAATACATAAAAATGCGGCACTAGTATGCACGATGCGATGAAACTAAGAAATGCGTGGTAAATATGGCTAAGAGCTTGTCTCACCGTCGGTTTTCTGACGTTTGGGGGACACGAACAAGTCCATTGCGCCGCTCAGCTGCTCGGAGTGCTTCTTGCGCCGCGGGGTCTTCTCAGATTTCGCGGGCTTACGAATTTCGGCTTGCATAATGCTACACGCAATCGACAATACGAGTAAGAAAACACTGGGCCAGATTTTTGGATTATTTAATACGTATCGTAATACGTAAACGAGCCTAATTTATTAACGCGACCTTTTTAAAAACAACTGCAACGGAGAAATCCACAATGCACTGCGCATGGCGGATGGAACCATGTAAAGCGCGGGATGTGCCAACGCATACAAATGGTCGGAATCATAAGTTTGAAATTCAAACTAAATTACTAAATAATGTAGAATAAACTCACGGAAGTAGGCCAATTACTTGTTACATTTTAGATTTTCTGAATATTTAAGATATTCCGAATTTGAGAAAATGAGAGCTTCACTTTAAAAACGGTATTGTTTAATCAGTACTTTTTTATTTTTATGACCGTTGAAATAAACATATATAGTCACTATATAGAAAATATAGAATATATTTAAACAGTATTTTAAGCTTAAAGTTATGTATTCTAAGTAAAAGAAAGGAAATTCAATACAAAAGTCACAAAGTTTTATTAAAATATATTTCTTAACAGTTTAAATATCATCCTCCTGTTGCCATCCATCATCGTCTGACAGAAATCTTCTCTTGTGACTCGTATTCATGTATGGTCTCAAAGCCCATTCTGTATCTGCAGTATTAACACTGTCCAGGGTTCCTAATTTAATTTGATATAATTTCAATTGAAACCTTGGCCCAACTTCTGATAATTCAATATCTTTTCCATTGACTTTCTTATAAGTATGGTGTCGAAACGATATATAGTCATCATGATTGGCAAAAGTAATAATTCTTTTGCTCTCTTCCTTTGGCACTGGAAACAAGTATTTCAGGATACTCATAGTCCTGTGTCCCAATTTCGTTTTAAAATTATGAAAAATCAGATGAGGATATTGCTCTGACATTGTTCCAATATCTGGAATGTCATGGCGCATAACTACGTCAGACATTGTGAAATATGCTGTGGGGCCATACGGTAGATGGCATATGACGAGGGAATCAGGAACACCCCGATGCTCATGAACGATAATGAAGTCTGTGACATCGTTGGCACGGCACGCATGGATCAACTGTTTCATTTCGTAATTACCACGATTCATTCTTTGAGAATTAGGAAATATAAGTCGCAACTCCTTAACGAACATCTTCAATCGAGAACTAGGATCACGAGACGTAGTGATAACAATTTTAGGATCCTCTACGCCAGCCCAGCGATATTCATCATCCTCGTTAGATCCAACGGCGCCACCCTCTTCCGTGCCAATTGCTACAGCAAGTTCTGGTCCAGCATCTTCCCATTCTATCTTCTTTTGCAAAGAAAGTGCTGCTTTCCTTAAATCTGGATGGATCGGTATGTTCTCCTCCAGACTGCGTTTTATCCTGTCCTTCTTCTCTTGGATACTCTTCAGCTTGTCCTGGACTGCTTTTCGATAGAGATATTCTCTTCTCAGTCTTGCTTGTCTTCGTAACATCTTCGCTCACGAATTTATACAACTTTTAGAAGCAAAAGACAGTCTGTACAATGCAAGACAAGCAAGCCCTAACTAAACGCTGTCACTTAGGTTATGTTCGACAACACGTGTAGCTCAATTATGGCTTCCTATTAATTTTCTACTTGCTAGGTCGATAAAATGATATTGATTATCATTTATAGGTAATGTGTCCACTAGAGGTAAAAAATAATCAGTATAAAACTATCGTTCTCAACCAGTCGGAATAATCGATAAACTACGCGGCTTTTGACATTTACTAATGAGCTTTATTTAGTAATATAGGCTGTATAAGAAATTAACATTAAAAAATGTATTCAAAAGATTTGTCCTTGACCTCATTGTTTGATAATAAGATCATAGTTCACGAATTATACGTTTATTCTATAAATTTTGAATTATTAAGCCATTTTAAAGTCGAATACCAAATATTAAGAAAACGTATTGTCGCTGAAGTAGTTCCCCATATTCCTCCAAAAGGTTAAAGCCTAAACAGCACCTATTTACGAACTATGCAAAAAGTTCGCAAGATGTCAGGGCGATGCGCAAATTCCAAGGATCAACGACGTCAAGAGTCAGCGTGCGCTCGCTGAGAATCTCGTGTGTCGTGTGCGCGACGTCGCCCGCCTTCTAGGTGGAAAATCGTCAAATTTCTACATTATTCGGGTATTTACGGTGTGCGCGGTCGCGATCACGGGGATCGCCGTGATTCAACACGTTCTCCGGCAGTGAGTTCTTGCTTTGAGGTGACGTAGTTCCACGTTAAACCGGCAGTGTACGTAGGCCGACCGGAGCGAACGGCGTTTTGACGGGTGGCTGCCTCAGTCTTTTTTAGCCTGGCGGCCATATTTCTGATCGTCACATGCAACCTGTTGTTTTGAAAGCGTGGAGAAGACGGAGCGAGCGCGAGGGCGCATCCTGCTGATCACTAGGAGCCGGCATCCGACATCTGACATCGCCGTCGCACCTACTGGACGTCTTCCGCCAAAGGGTCTCGCTACAGGATGAACGGGTGAGCTTTTCGACCCGCTGAGTAAATTATCGACAGCCAGACGGAGAGCTAGGGAGCGACCGAGCGAGAGAGAGTCAATCCAGCCAAGCGTCCTGATGCCGCTGGTGCTGATGCTCGTGCTCGCATTGCTGAAAATGCTTAGGGTGCCAGTAAAAATAGCGAAATCCTAGTCATATTAGCTTCTGTAGAACAAGAAAGAAAGACAGAGAGCCAGAGTAGCAATAAGCAGAGTTGTTATTATTGACAAATAAACGAGAGCAAGGGTCAACTTTTACCCCTGGGGAACCGTTGAAACAAATTTAAACATATGATTGACTTTTGTAGTCACCCTTCTATTGTTACCTTTACTCAGCCTTGATAGTTTGACTCCTGGCACATCCACGTGTACGTCGTGTACTCGCAGACCCTCGTACGTAGTTCGTCGCTCCTGCGTAGAACGGCGAGAGGGTTGCACGTGACTGAGTTTAGCAGAGGGATGAACGTGCCGTGGGTGTAGAATCCTCGAGTGGTCGTCACAACGTGACACAGAAAAGATGAGTTTCCATTTGGAAATAAGGATAAGCCAGATTGCCCTTGACGGAGTCAGGTTGACTGCACAATCTTGCTTTAAAGAAATATAAAATAAAATAATCCTGTCATCTGATCGCATTCGACTCTACGGTCGGTATTTCATGACGTTGTCGAATCCTGCTTGAATTTCGCGCCGTTGCCGCCCGTTATCAACGAACGGTCACTTTCTCCCAGTAGCGGAAAGGTCGTGACCGATAGCGCCGAATCGTACCGCTTGACTACCATAGGTGGATAAACAAAACCCATATATGTACGTATGCTATATATAATAATCAATCGATTGTTCCTAACATTTTGGACCTTGTTTCTACTTAACTATTTTATGGTATAAAGTTAAATATGCGTGTCTGTTATTTACAGGAGCACTGAGGCATAGATAGAACGACGTCCTGGACGTGTATATAGTATATAAGAAATTGGAGCAGAGTTGCCGGTGTGCATTCCGACGTGGATATTTTAGCAATGCATAACGGGCTTTAGTATGACGGAATTAACCTGATGCCACGTCCTCATACACTTCGCATAATATACCAGCCTAAGCCTAATGGGCAATAATCGTGAGACGCACGGTATCACATCACAATACGATTTATTGAGGCAGCAGAGATTCGCCAGGCCTGTAATGTACGGTATCTTCCAGGTTAATGGTGGATGTTGAATATAGAATCTTCAATCTTCCACCAGTTGAGCGAGGACCAATATTCAATAGTTCAAAGATATTGGGAGGCAGCGATATTAACCGTAGACTGACATTCAAAGAACCCTATGGATATATAATATATTATTCGTAAGAGAAGGCGTGGCAATAGACAATAAGCTATTGAAACGTTGATCTCTCAGTTGTCTCAGAGTGCCTCTTAGTGAATCTCCTCTTAGAATCAGAGCTATTGGTTGCCTGTTATCCAAGATACAAATGTTTATCAGGTATCTAAACCACGTCAAAACTCTAGGATGATCCAAGGGGATGTTCCTGATGGTATCTATCTCACAATTCTACCTCCTAGTTACCTAGGTCGTATCCAAGGTGACCTCCCTGCCAGTGGGAACACAATATTATCAACTCTCTTTCCCTTTCTCGTCGCTTTCCGATGCTTTCTATCTCGCCTCCATTATAGATTGCCACTTCGCCGATGAGCGGCTGGCGAGCAAAGTGCTTACGACTTGCGATAACGAGCGACAGCACTTTATTTTCAATGGCGATGGACAACTCATGGTGCTGGATGCACTAGGATGCACCAGGTCAGGTCAGCCTAGAGCGGTATTATATGGGAGATGAGAGAGAATGGCTGCTGTTATATATATTACATAAAAAAGAGAGTAGACAGGAAAAATAACATACATGCACATACCTGTGGACAGGTGCATGCACTAGGGGGTCTCGGGAGTAAAGCGCATGGTATCCTGGAGCAGGGGGTGGATACGGGCTGACCAGGGGGATGGCAGAAAGAAATCAATGCAACGCGATTGACACGAGTCAGCAGGGTACGGGTGCATTGCATTCATCGGTATAATCGGTCGGCGCTGCATGCACTATCGAAATGGGCTCCAGAGAGCGGGTGAGAGGGATGCTGCGGGGATGCATCAAAAAGTTCAATCGTCGAACGTGCAGCGATGCATCGGTAATGCACCCATCGCAGGCTCCGGGGCCAATTTACTCCTAGAGAGTGGGAAGGCCTGAGAGAGAGAGGGAGAGAGACAGAGAGAATGAACTCCCTACTGTGCTCGGGCTTGGTCCGTGTATCAGCAATTACTGGGCATTCATGCTACGGATGCACTGTACCCTCCTTTGTCTCTCTCTCTCTCTCTCTCTTACTGACTCACTCTCTGCTATATTCGTCCGTATAGTCACAAATGCACGCACCCACGCACCCTAGAGAAGAGAAACGTCCCAAAATCATAATTATGGCCTCGCGGGTCCAGAACTTCATATTAGATTATCATAGAGACCGTTTTCAAATATTACATACGCGCATACACAATATTCTGCATTGCTCCTGTACGTATACTAAATATCTAGATACATATTCATTTTGTCTACATATGAATACTCATTCATTTTCCTGCTTCGCGCAGCCAGACGTACGTCCTACGTTGTAGCTGGTAAATTTTTCACGTACCCGAGATTCTCTTTTTTTTTTTTTTAATACGTTTACCAGAAAATGAAGATGGGAATCTGTGCCACCGTAGAGCCCGACGCTATATTATCCAGTATTACAGATGCTGCGCTCACGTACCTATACCCAGGCTTTCTTATGCTGCGCCTTAACGACGTCGTTTTGACGATAATAGACCGTGGCATTTTGCCATGACGGCGTAGCGGACGTAACAAGCACGTCTTCCACTGGAATAATCCCGGTATACGTTTACCACGCGTGCTGCGTCCGTTGCGTTGTGGCACGTCCTTTAGGATCTGTGTCTCGCTGTTATCTATTGGGAAAACACGTAAGGATCTACTAGGAAAACAAATTGTTAGAGGTCGAGTGAGGTTATGTATCTTAGTTAAGGTTGTCGGAAGTGGACGAGAGTCGGGTTCGATGAGCCGTCGACAAAACGTTACCGGCATCCCCCCCGCGTGGAAAGTATATTTACGGGTGGGTATATATATAAGGGTCGAGGGGGATGGGGCGGGTGGAAAATGGAATGCCAAGGAGACGCCATATTGCCTGCGTCCTGGAAGATTCGAATCTGAGCGATGCTTTTAGCGCTTTTAGGGACATTCTAGGGGTGGTCGCGGGACGGCTTAGGGAGGTGAAAATGGAAAGCGAAGGAGAGAAAGGGTGTCTTTATATAGTACGGGCCGTACATGATGACACGTGCCGCGGTAAAAATTCGCTTAATGAATTCGAAATTTAATGCGTACTGTGTTTTCCACCCAGGCAATGGCCTGTATCGTATAATTATCGGCAAATGTGCTTGGATATCTCCTGTATCTATCTACCCTCGTATCAGACTGGCCAATATATGATCATATATATATATATATCCATAGATATATGTATGTAATATATATCTAGCAACGGCACCATAAAGGGGTAGGTTTTATGTGCGGCTGCTGAGGACGGCTTGGCAGGGCAGCCAGTGAGATTCTAAGGGGTGTTCAAAAAGCTTCCGTATCCTTTTGTACGTAACGTTTCCCTTCTATCATTGAAACAACCCGCTCTTTTTTTGTTGTGCCATTGAAGAATTCGAAAATTCGATCGTTCCCTTACGAATTACGTCATACCGTTTGTACCCTCGAATGGGAATCCTTTTTATACTTATCCGACATAAAATTCCTACTGGCAATTCTTTCCTGGCAATTTTCATCGTCGTGAGAATTTTTCCTTCGATAAGGGTAAATGCCAAAAAAACATTACCGTTTGTACCCAACCGTATACGAGTTAATGCATTGTCAAAATGATGTAACTCAGCGTCATATAATGTAATCGTCATAGTAGATGCCTCGGCTGACGTATTTATCTTGGACTTGGGTATTCTTTATAGAAAATCCCATATTATCGGGACACCCCTCATGCATGGGAATGGCTACTAGAAAATATACCTAACTTACGTTATGTGTTCGACTATGGTTATATACTATAATATATATATATATTACACACATATGTGGTATACATACGTGCGATCTATTACCTTGGGTTACGATGTCATACGCAGGGCTTTCATACACCTGCGCCAAAGCCAATGTTTCGAGTCCTCGAAGGTTTCCATCCCTGGCTAGTGCGTTTCCTACCCTTCTGGTATTTTCTGTAATTCCACAACGACCTATGCTCCCACCAGTATCCCCTGCGCCTGCAGTTACGTAACGACGTTCTGCAACCTATATATATACACCGCCTTAGCCATCCTCCAGGTGCTCCGTACCGATTTTCCCTCCTGCGAAACGTATCGTCGTGGTAATGGCTCGTTCCGTAAGGGTCGATTCCTTTCCCTGCGAAGGGTTACGTCCTACTGAAACGACGCTATCCTTAACTACTAGCGTGCAGGGTCAATTTCCCGGTTGTACCAACCCACATAACAACCCGGCCTACCTGAACGTAAAACGGAATTGTATTGGCTTTCGTTTATTTTTACGTTTCCTCGACTTCTCTTCGAAAGGAATAGTATAGGTTAGGATTGGTTTGGATCGGCTTCTTTATTTTTACCTAATCCTCCGCCGCTTGTGTATATAAGCGTTGTTGAGTCTGGATCAGATATGAGATCTTTGGAATATATATATGTATATATAGGAGACCGGGCTGTGGTCTATGGAATTTTATTAACGCGGCTAGTTCGATATTCGATGCCGGTGGACGTGCACGTCGTGTTGGATGCGCTAATTAAAATTGACGTGATTCGCCGATGCATCATCGACTCGGACGGTCGCAGCCGATGGTTCTCTTTCCAATAGTTTATTATCTGACGGGAGCTTTTAGCGTTTGGTGTGAAATAAAATTTTGTACTTCCGATGCGATAACAGTGGGAATATTAAAATTTTATATATTCAATTGTTCCGGATACGGGTCGACTAATTGATGTTAGATTGTTAATTTGATTTTTATGACGGAGACAACTTCCCTCGTTACTTGATGCATAAGCATGCAGAACGTGCCGGAGTGGGAAGAGAGAGGTATTAAGAAAATAAAATACAACGTGGAAACGGAGGGTGGCTACCCTCATAGGAGGTTGCTTAAAATAACGAGGGAAAACACGAAACTGCTTTTTAATCTGGTTTATCGTCGGGATTCGCTGTTGCCCGGTTTCCTCGAGTCTGGCCGAGCGTCGGCCAGGGCGTCGACGTTAGCGTCGGTTCCGTTTCGCGCTCGCCCTCGCTCTCTTTGTGCCCCGGCGTTTAATTTAAGTAAATTATTATAAAACAATGTTATCGTTTCATTTGATATTAAAACCTGTATTATGATAGAGAGAAAACTTGGTATGACTTTCTCTGTCTCTCTTCTGTGCATTACGTAAGAGCGGTAATTTTGTATAGAGATTCGCCCAAAGACATTACGGGTTGTTTCAATGAAATTAGAAATAATTGTCTTCATCAAGTTTCACAATTTTAATATAATTTTAAATATCAAGTTTTATTATTCACTCACTTCCACGACAGTTACAGTATTTTCAAATATTCCGTTATGAATTTCCCGCCTTCCTCGAGTCTCCTTTCTTAATTTCAAATCTTAGTTTAACAGTCGGCCGGTATAGCTCGCAAGCGCTAGTGTCGCTCTCGGGAATCTCTGCAATCTCGATAGTCTCTGCAATGGATATTACTTAACGCGTCTATGGATTATATAGGATTTTACTACACAGTGAAATACTTTATTGTACAGTTGTCCTGAGTCACGATATGTAATACCGGCTTAACGCCGAAAAAAAGCTAAAACCATGTCCGTACCCTCTGGTCTACTAGTCCAGGACTATCTTTAACGAATGGCGCAACAACTTCCAATTGGTCGATTATTATTTGTTATTGATCTCTAATCCTCCCTATCTACGACTCTCGTAACTATGCCTATTGTCACGGAACGAGTATTTGTGCGAAATATTCAAGCCTATCATTTTAACCAATCTGCCATACCTTGTACGAACTACGTACGTATATACCAGTTAATATATACAGCATGGTATATATGATTCCTTAAGTGGATTTTTCGAAATTTTTACTCATACGTGGTAGATTGTGAAAAATTCGTAGCTGGTTCTACGAATTTTATTTATCTCGCGAGTCTGCTGGAAAAACTATGCTTTTAAATATTCACGTGAGTAAGTGCCGTGGCCTTTTTTTTCTTTCATTTTAAATTTCTTCAAAATTGAACCTGATTCCTTGGGGGAGAGTATGCGATTTAAATAGAGATAAGGTATGTGTGTATATATATGTATAGTCTCGCATAAATAAACGTATGTATACGAAGGGGTAGTAAAATGTAGGAAAAGTCAGGGTCGCGTGGCGGGGTAAAAGCGTGAGGAAGGGGTATATTATAAGGGGTGTCTTAAAAGGACTAACAACTTTCGGGTTGCCTAATCTGGTTGCAATCCGGCAACAGTCACTTAGCTGGTCATGGCCGAAGGGGTTGTAGAGTGGTGTAGTACACCATCCACCCTCGACGGACTAACCAGACAGTGAGAAATCTAAAGATATAGAAGGGGCGGAGTGGTCTACTAATTTGTAATGTAAATATTCTGCTAGTGACTGAATTAAAAAAAAAAACATAAAATAAAATATTTAAAAAGAAGGGAGAATCATCAAGTCCGCGTTATCCTCCACTGTCCTCTACTCATCCCTTTTCTTTCTATAACGTAACCGGCGCTCGGTACACTCCCTGACAAATATTACTGACACCGTACCCACAGTGCAGGCAATTCTTCCCTTAAATAAATCCAAGGAGAAATATATCCCACGATCGTAAATTACAAAAGCGATTTCAGTGAGTATCCATTCCATAAATTTTTATGGAGATGTCACGTTCCCCGCGAAGATTCCATAAAAGCGGAAAAATATTGTCACTTTTTTTCATGCATCACGATATTGACACTTTGCCCAACCTAGGATTTGTCTACTACTGTACATCTATATACAGTCTCTCTCTCTCTGCCCCACAGTTAAAACGAAGTTGAATCTCACCAGAATTGTTGATTCAACATATTCCGCCGACTCGTTTTGTTTGACTTTGTTTTTTCCCCCTGATATTTTTTTTATCAATTTTATTCTCATTCACCATCGTTGTGCCGCGTAATGCTATTTCATTGGGGATGAAAAGAATGGCAAGGAAATGAGTAGCGATTTTTCATCCACTACCCCCTTTTACGTCTGACGACAATTTTCACTCATTCCGTATTGTTGCATCCGTACGAAATTACAGTGCAAATAATTTCTGTTTTTATCTTTACGTAAATTTTTATTCCGATAACGAAGGCGGTAAAATTCAATTATTGTTTTTTCTTTCTTTCTCATAATTTAACTTGCTAAAAATCGACGTTGCACTGTCTGATATGCAAAGGCAGCTTCCACTTGTCGTGTGTGTAACTTTTTGTCCCGGGGTTGAAACTCACGTGGACGAAGTAGATGCTGATGATGGCGACGGGGGTGAGTTGGCTCGTGTGGAATAAAAATTAGCATTTTAATCGTTTATCTAGTGCGAGACGATGGGTTTCCGGTCCAGTCGCTCCCTCCGCTTCCGTTAACCGTATATAACTGTGAAGTCTGGAAGTATTTTCTTTTTATCTTTGCTTACCTCTTGGAGACGGGCAAGAGAAAATACTTGTGGCTTTGCTTTATTTGCTGTTTTATTTATTCATAATTTTTATTTATGAATTCCATGTAAAATGGATACGTTACGTCAGGATCCACGTAGGGTAGTGTATTGTATAGAATATATATCTGCGTGTGTATATATATATATACACAGTGACGAACATCGATATGTAAATTAATACAACAAGAACGAAGTCCCGTTTTCCGCGCGCGGCAACAAGTGAAATTTAAATCCGAATCATCGTCAGGGGTTTAGCCCGGCTCCATTGCCGAGGAACAGGGCCGTAATCCTCGTGAAAGTGCCACGGGGAAAAAGATTCTCAAGAAAATATAACTTTTACCCATAATTTATATTCAGCACAAAACGATAGTCGGAAGCCTGACGATTCCCTTAGTCATGCAACTTTATTTGAAGAAATTTAAGGGGAAAAAATATATATAAATATTCAAATCACTCACAAGGACGTCGGATGAATTTTCAGAGAATATCTACCGATCGTTTCATTTATCCGTTAAATTTCTACATACGAATTCTTCAAATTAAGGGACGTTCGGGGTAAAGTATTTGAAGAATTTCGTCACCCCATTCAATATCCTCTCCCCTACGTCCCTGCGTATCTCCGATGGTCGCGCGTCGACGGGGTGGGATATGACGTTGGGTCGGTTAATAGTAGGTCGAGGGGATTGGGGGGAGGGGATGCGGATTTGGGACTGGAGTCTGTGGAATGAGGCGAGCGGGTCGTGGTTGATCGCGCGCGAAATTGTCGGATCAACAGTTTGCTAGTTAGAAACCACAGTTGCCTGCCTGCTTGCTTGTTCAGTTGGTTGCCTGTTTGTCAGTCCGCAACCTTCTTCGGTTATATCTGGTTGACTAGTTGATTACATATTGGGAGGCTGGTACCTTTCGTATATACCTGACCAGGATGATCCAGTATTAGTAAAATGATCCGAGGACTGTTTGGTAAACTTTTGAAAGGGAAACATCGTTACGGACCCTTGACCTCTCCAGAAGGGATGGAATCTAACTAGGGATACTTTGAATTCAAATCGGTATTATTGACTTCTGGTATTTTAAGAGAAATTACGCGTTTGACAATCCCCTTAATTGATATTGAAATTATGTAACGCGCCTGTCGTCATTTCCGTCATGAACGTCGGACTCGTCTGATCGAGAACGTGGCGAACCCCTTATGGGGCAACTGTCCATTCCCAGCTGTAATCCCGACACGGTTTCCGGCCGTATAGGGGGCAGAAGGGGATGAACACCCTTTACAATAATCCGATTTCATACTGCCGGCCATTCGATTTCAATAATATAATAAACTCCTAAACTCAGCAACCCCCTTTCCTGTTACCTGCTCTGTTGATAACTTGTGTGTGTGTGTATATATATATATGTATACTATAATGGCTTTATATATGGTATACATAGTAAATAGTATACATAACCTCTCTTACTGGGTATTCCTATACGGTCTAGTGTCTGACACTAGTAGGTACGTATCCACTAGCTACGTCAAGGGAACTAGGAATAATTAGAAAGCGTTCGAAACGACTATAGATCGTCTCCTGGATGCTCCTGTCGCTTCAGGTCGAAGGTACCTGGTATTGGTAGAGGTCAATTTTGATTTCCTTCAATCGGCCTCGCCACGTCGTTTCTCATCAGGACGCTTAATGGGAAACCGTCCTCCCTCTGTATTTCCCTCGCGATTTTACATCCCCTTCTCAGATCCTCTTCTTCTTCACCCTCGGAATCGTTACTGGCTCGCTACCTCCTCGAGGTATCTCCTCCATATATACTTCGAATGAAACGCACTGGGGATCCTGACTGCTACTGGTTAATAAGCTAGACGGCGGGTACGTGAAAGGGAGAACTTTTTCTTTTTTTCATGACTCCGAGACTGTCTAAAGTTATTTTTCAAAATTATGGCCTTGATCTTATTTCCGAATAAATCAACAGAGCGAAATCCACTTTAACTTAAGTATACCTATAAGGGTGTTTTTAGGTTATGTTACCGTTTCTTAGAATGGCTTGTACCAAGGAGTTTTTTATGACTGTGAAAAGAAGATGGTACGTTCTAAGGGATGTTTCTTTAATTTCTTTTTTTCATTTGTAGATTTTGAGTAAATAAAAAGCTAGGTCATTTCATCAGGACTGTATACTAGTGTGTCTGGAATCTTTGTTTTGTCTTTGTTTTAATAATTTTTTTACCCTCTTTTGACTTTCACTCTCCTTTCACCCCGTTCAGTATGCTCATGTATATTTGTGTATTTTCCGTTCACTTCGACGAATAGGAATACAGATTCGAGTGAACTGCCTCGTAAATTACCAAAGCAGAGGGGAGAGTCTTGATCGCGAGGCGACTGTTACTGGAAGAAAAAGAGGGTGGGTGCCAGGGGGCGCAAAGGGAGAGGATCCCATCGTGGTAGGACACCCCCAAAGAAAAGTCTTCTCATTCAAGATTCTTTCCACCATCCTTCAGTATAGATCGCAGATCGATACCAGCTTTCACACCAGTGAAACTTTCCCTAAATCTTAAGGGTAGATACCGATCCCCTTACCAACCCCCGGACTCCCTCCCTCCGAGAAAACACTGAGCATCCGTCGATTGAAATGTATCTCCGTTCTACCCGTGCAAACACACCTCACCCCTATCGAATGCCACCACCCCTATTCCTGGCTCTTTTTCCACCCTCCCCCAGCTGGTCGCAGGGAACAAGACGGCCGAGTCAGCCGGTAGGAATTTTTGCGAAGAGGATTTGTTATTTGCATTGCGATTTATCATTTGCATGTCTTGTCGGAAGCGCGGCATCTTTCCGTGTCGTGTACCTTTCGGATCCGTAATACGGGGTTGAAACGCGATTTCGTTTCCGCTGCGGAATATCCGCAGTACCAAAGACCCCACTACCTTCTCTCTCCTCTTTAAAAGCTATGCGCCCTTTTATTTCGGAGTGCTCTTTTTTCCCTTCCTTGTCCTTCATCTCCACTCTTTCCCCTTTTCCTGACGTCGTTCCTCCTGCTCCTCTTATACGCGCCGTCAGATGTTCCCCGAGGCTTCGCGTGACGGAATGGCGGAATCGAGTGGAGGAAGACACGCCGCGTATATGGATTCATCGAAAATTCTTTTCCGTCTGCCAAGATGTCAAGCAAACACGGCACGTTCCACTTATCCCAAAATAGTATTTGCTGTACCCTAGCCGAATATAGGTACCTATACCTGGGGAATAGTAAAAATCGATCTACTTTATCGACGCTTTCGAATGACTTTATTCCAGGATACTTCTAGGGCTGCATCCTTTAGGGGATATATTCATTCCGTTAAAAATTGGTGGCTCTTAAGACGCCTTGTGGCACGCGTTACCTACAAATCACACGCTATAGTAAATCGCGAAGGGGAGAGATGGCAAAGACCGCTTGGTCGATTCATCTCCGGATTCTCACTTTCGGTCCCGAAAATCAAATATTTAACGGTTCAATTCAGTGATGCGACGAGAGAAACCTCAGAGCTATTTTTAATACAGAACGTTAACCTATAACGAATTACCTTGATCCGTATACGGAAATCAATTGAGGATGTTAAGCGTTCCATACAGGAAGTCGTAATAATTCACTTGAGACTTTCTTATATCGTGACAATAGAATAAAGTCCGTCATTAAATTGACCTCCGTTACAAGGATACAATCATTAATTGCAATCCAGGAAGTATTAGCCCAATCGTTGTCAGTGATACCTCTACCAAATTATTCTGATTAATCCACATCCGAGACGATGGCACGCGCGAGCATCCCTCTGCCCTTTGGCCCCAGAGCTGGAAAATGCGCCTAAAAATCGGTCAAAGTTCAGGACTCCCCGTTAATTCCTACCGCCGACCTTCCTTCGGCTGGATTATTTATTGTCGTACGGTTATACCCGGTGTACTTACAGAAATAAAAAAATGAAACTTCAACAGCAAGTTGATCAGTGGATACAGACTATAGATAGCCAGCCGTGATAGTACTGGCCATATCTACATATATATATATCCCACAGCATCTCCTCGGAATTTCCCCTGCCACTAGGTACCCTCTACCCCTTAGCCCACCACCGCCCTAATTAACCCTGTAATAAGAGATAAAGCAGAGAGCGGAAGCGGGTTTGGGAAAGCGCCAGAGAGAGGGAGTGAAAGAGTGAAAAGTGTATGGAGAGAGTGAGAGAGAAAGTGAGAGAGGTAGGTAGGTGGGCAGGACAATGGCTTTGATATTTAATCGCGTTTAACGCAAGCACCGACCTTCAGCAGCGGAAACGCCGTTGCCGCTCAGTTTTAATTCTGTTTGTCTCGCAAAGAGGGAGAGCCTGGCCGAAGGATCACAAGGGATGAGGGCGCGGATTATAATATTGTGCGAATGTGAACGTGCGTGTCCCAGAGGATATTTTGCTGGTATTTATTATCCTTCTTATTTTTCTCTCTATCTCTGTCTCCCCTTCTATCTCATAGATCTTATAAGTGAATTTTACTTGTTGCCCTTATGATACCTGGCGCAGGAATTTCTTTCTCTTCCACTCGAGCGCCTATACGCCTATTACCTAATTCAGTAGGTTGGTACCTTTCTCTCTTTGTGCGAGTGGATAATTGAAGAGCACGTTAATCGCGGTAATCCCGACTCCTCTTGTTACTCTATTAACGTATTGTCTACCTGCACCCTCGGCGTACCCTTGTATTTTTCACCCTCTCTGGTACTCGAATTCTTCAGGGTGACCCGAGAAATTAGGGAATTAAGCCATGGGAATTATTATGACGAGGCATATTCTTTGCAATTACGGTAATTAATATATATGGTGCGTCGTGACGTATCAATTACAAAAGATACTTATCTCGAGTGTCTGCAGTCTTATCTGTAAAATCGTAAAGAGTGTATATACGTGAAATTTAATGTTTTAATTTTTTCTTATAATTCTAATTATAATATTTAATCGTTTTTACAGTTTTTTTTAAGCTCTCGAGCCATATACTATTTATTAATAAACGGTTATGCTACAACTGTAAATGGTCGGTAATACCATTGACAAATATTGGCTATGGCTAATCGACACGATCGATTTAGCCTGTAATGATTTGCCAGGGTAGCGACCTAATAATGGAGCAAACATTTGGATATGCGAATCAAACGGAATACGGCAGATGGACGAATTCGATATAAGCCCGTACAAAGAGGTTCACAGGTTTGACATGCTTTGTAGCTTACTTCAGTCAAAGGATTCTGCGACATAAGATTCCTGAATTTCATACCCATAAAAAAAATTCTGGGTTAAAATATAAATCTTCTATTTTACCTGTAATAGGTATATTATAGTGTATATATATATATATATATATATAAAATATGTATACATACATACTTCAAGCAGTTCTGTTTTAAGGGTTAAAGGGGGTTGGGTGGGTGGGGGGAAGGGGGTCCCCGAATCCCTAAGGTGTCAAGGGAATTTCATGACTATCATATTTACTCATTAATTCCACGCACGATACATGCAAGGAAGTTACCCTTATACGGGAAACTTCCCCCCATGGAAAAGTTGTATATTCGACCTATAGGCAAAATATATTTTGAATATATAACTTTTTGCCGTTTTTCGTATACGTCGTATATACGAAGAATATATATCACATATACGAAGAATATATTTTGTATATAGAAAAAAAATAAAAATACGTAAAAAAATATATTTTTCCCATATGCCAAGTATATTCTTCGTATATACGACATATACGAAAAAAGGCAAAAAGTTATATATTTAAAATATATTTTGCCTATACGTAGAATATATAACTTTTCCGTGGGAGTATCCTTTGGGTGTCTTCGACTCCCTGCGTCATCCCCTTTGGCACCCGACCAACCCTCCTGGAATATCTTTGCACACATACCTACTTCTATTTTTTCTCCCCTTTCGTCTCCTTTCGACTTGGTTTCTAGGGGTATTAGTAGAGCCCCCCTCCAAGCTCCCTTCCCACCACGCTTCTTCCAGGACGCTTTACACCCCAAAAGTGAAGGAAATAGGCCCGGCACGACCTGCTAACGCTTTTCCTGCTTTATAAATCGAGATTTACAAAATCCTCGAGAAAATTCAACCCCCTCGCGACATACAACGACCCCGTCGTCTTATTCTACGGTTGCAAAGTCACGATGATTTCCCTTTGAACTTCATTGAAATGCGCATTTTTTTGTTGTTGTATCATATGGCTGATTCGCCTCACGACACGTCGTTTACAGCATCACCACCCTCCTTGGTAGAGGGTTGTTTTTGCCTCGGTTTACAATACTGTTTCTTATTTCGAGGTATTACGAGGAAAGGGTGGAACAAGATCAAGAGACGAATACCCGTTAGATTACTTTTTACCTAATTTACCTAAAACCACCCCTAGCAGTGCTTAAATAAAATACAAAAATTAATTCGTTTATTAAAAAATCTTATATCAACCCCGTCATAAGCAGATATCTTGTTTACTTTTTTTAAGTACAGTATCTATATCGACAAAGTTACCCCACCCTTTATCAAACTACCCCATAGCGCTCATATCCTTTCCTTCAGCTTCGGGGCGGTCTGTATCGCGGCCATATTAAACATAACCATCCCCCATATCCAACCCTCCGATATAATACTTTTTAATAATAAAACTCGCGCTCGATGCGAGCGCAAGACAAGTGCATGTTACTCGGGCCGAGAAGCGCGGTTAACTTTTTAATGAGTGAAAATGTAGCCGATGCGATATAAGCGTAACTGGGGGGAGGGGGAGTTCATGGTTCAGGCAGAGAAGGTTAGGGGTCGGCTGGTGGGTATAAGGAGCGGCGGAGATTCGCTCCGTGACCGCCGGCAAAATTCAATTCGGTCGAGATCCTTTCTCTTTTATCCAGGCAAAATCCAGCACGGCCATTTTGTTTTCATTGTTTTCGACAAAAGAAGCTTGTTGATAGGTACAGAAGCAAGGGCCGTATCGTTTCATGAAAAGTGGAAGCATCTTGGTTTTTAGACGATCCTGACGAACACGGTTTCTGTCAGGTAAAAATAGACGCTGACTCAGACTGAGCGAAGGGATGGGGGTGGGTGGGTGGTGGTTATTCCACCATTTTATTTTCAAAGAGTTTAACGCCACGTTTCCGTACGTACGCGCTTTGGCTATGTTTTTCATGAAAACGAACTTTTCCATTTACGGTTTGTCATTATAAAAAAACGATTTTTTCTCTACGTAAAACAGCACCGCCTTTCTCTCTATAATTTTATACCGTTCAGTCTCTGTGTACCACGATTTACCTTTGTAGACCGTTCATTGCCAGAGGACCTTTTTGCATTTCGTCCTAGAGGTATATGCCTGTTGGTCCAAACTAAACTGGTTTCGTTCACGTGATTGCGCTAATTGCCGCACTTCCGTTTCACGGTAAATCGCGCGACGAAATGAATTTACCCGTCGACGCTTTTTTCATCGTTGTAGATTTTGCTGTTGTGCACCCGGTAGATATATGGAAATGGGAACGAGGGTTGAGCTCGTCTAGGAATCTGTGACGGAGGTTGCTGAAGTGTGATTATGAGTGTGTGAGAGAGAGAGAGAGTAAAATCATGCGCTTTCTCGTTTCTTTAATATTAATAAAAATAGGACAGAATGAGAGTGAAAGAGACAGACATACAGGACGTACACGATGATGAAACCGTTCTTTTCTAGCCGGTTTCTCATGGAGGCGAACTCATGTTAGCCGCAACCGACGCTCAGGCGTCCCTTGGGTCACTACGGATCACGACGACGGCGTCGACGGGTCTCGGTTGCGTTATTATTTCTCATGGACGTCGACGTGGATACGGATGTGAATGTTGGCTAGGACGTGGATACGGATATGGAGTTGAAAATTCGAAACAGCCGCATGCCGCAGGCTAGACTGTGTCTGACGTACCTGTACCGCCTTGTATCCTATCATCCGACTCTTCCGCTTTCATATTCACAGATTTTCTCTCTCTCTCTCTCTCTCTCTCTCTCTCTCTCTCTCTCTCTCTTTATATACCCGTTTATTCCTTTCTTTATATATTTCTCTTTCTTCCCGTCTTGCGTTCGCTTTTTCTTCCTTGTCTGACTCATCAAGAGATATCTTTTTTCACTGCTTCTTTTCGATTCTCCAGCTTTCACTTGCTTCTACTACCCCCACCCTTCCCCCAGTCTTACTGTTTACTTTTCGTTGACGGCATTCATTTTCAAATTATAAAATGCCCCGGGCTACCTCGCTCTCTTATTACGGGCCTGTCCCGCGATGATTGGTCGCCCTGCAGCTACTTCGGATTCGCTTAAGAGAATGTCAACCGGCTGTCCGTTTGCGGGGTTTACCTACTATACTTATAAACCCTCCGCGTCGTCTTGGTTCGTTGAAAGATTTTACTCTCTTTGTTATTTGGTAATTTTTTCTGTTGGACATTTTTTGCGATCCCTCCTCCTTGGCAATCTTCAGAAATTTTGTATGTCCTTGGGCATATGAGACGGTTTGGTGTATTCTCTTCTTGACGATGCGAAAGCGACTTGGAGGTCATCAGGTCGATTGAATGATCAAACAGTACAATAATTTGGATTCTTTTATGAGAATACGCGATAATCGTAATTTACGCTTGTCTTTTTTGAAGTATTACGCAACTTCTTATTACTGCCTTTTTGGCTTGTTTTACTTGTCAGGGAATTTCGTCAAGGTCAAAATAATCTTATCCCTGCTGCTTTTAATCTTAAGGGCGACTGTCATGACGGCGACGCGTTCCGAGAACCAAACAGCTATGGCGAATATGCTCCCGGAGTTTCGAGACTGGTTAATCTCAGGATCTCCCGTCGTGTCTTCGCTAATAAAGACGCTCTATCTTTATTGTCATCGGGCCGGAATTTGCATTGGTAATGGAAAAGTTTTCCTGGACTCATTAACGAAGTAACCGTTCGATCTGCTCTCAGTTCGACGCCATTCTCGGCGCTGCTCGCGACGTACCTTGTTATTCAATTTCGAACTTAAAAAATCGTCTGATGAAACTGTTTCTAACGTCGAGTGTATTAATTCATTTTTATATAAGGCGACCACTCCGCCTCGTGCCCATGAATATCTATTGGTTGCAATACCGAGTTATTGTAATTGCCACTTCCGCTTCTCCAAGGGATCTTTACGTACCCACTTCCTGCGAGCGCAGTGCCATCTACATTTCGACCCTCTAAGCGTGAATTTTGACAAAAAAAATCGTATTTACATTATACGAAAGTTTTTCAGGGAAAGAATAAAGAGGTGCGTCAAAAGCCGTCGCGACGCTTGGGACGCTTGTTTCAATAAGGGCCAATTCAAAGTTTTCATCGTACGACGCGACAGTAGCTATACCTATCACGACCTATGACCCCTCTGATCTCGTTGTTAGTTATTACGCGAGCCATTTTGAATTAACGATCCCTTAAATTCTCACCCCCTTCCCCCTCTAGCCATCCCTCGCATGACGATGGCGACGACCTCGCTAAGGACGAAAAATGTCCACGGACTACGTAGCACACCCTTCGGCCACTGTTTGCATCGGAGCGATGGCGCGTGTCGCACCCGGCCGTTGCCGATTGATGATTTGCGGAAATGAAAGGAGCTTTTATACATTTTTTTTACGGGACTTTTTTACGAAGACTCGAAGCATATTTCCGGTAAGGGTAGTACAGGGACGCCCGACGGCAGGACGCCAAGGGCTGCTTTATTAGCGGCCTTAAATCTCTTATATCTTTATGACGTTTTAAGAGGGCTCATTGATTTTAATATTACATCCCCTAATAGCACTCCCGTATATATCTATATATACTTACTGAACTTTATTATTACAATTTTATTGATTTATTCTTTTTATACGAAGTTATTAATCATTTTACATCCTCCCAATGGGTTATACTCGTATAGGGAATTTCTCGGTCTCCCATAGGGAATCTCGGCCGTATGTGATGCAGGATGCTATCTCGTTATAGGAGGACGCGTAAAATTAGAGATGGCTGCCAGAGTGCGTTGCATTCAGCGGTGGACGACGTGCATCCATGCATACGTCGATGCATTAGCTGTCCGGCGAGGCACGTAGGTAACCTTGTCAGCGGGCAGGTGCTTAATAACCACCTAATTGAACTGTCCGAGATATTGGCAACAATGGATCCGTCTATACGAACCCTTGCCGGTCATACCCCCCTTGCCACCCCCTTGTGGCCAGGGCGCCATTGCTATCGCGTGCCACTGACAACCATGCTGGTAGAGTTAGATCGTACCTTGCATTGTAATATATTTACTGTTATGATATAGATATATCATAAGGGATGATTTTGCTTTCGTCACTTTCGTCAATTATTTATATAGATATACATTAAAATTGATATTATAATTATCTGGGGGTAGGTGTTGTAGTAATTGAGTATAAGGGTGGTATATGGACACCCCTTGAATTTAATTATTGTTTACCTCTTTTTTCTAAGGGGAATTAATGAAGGCGATCATTGACTAATTATATTGCGAAACTGGGAAATTGAGTGAAACCCCTTATTGGGGGTGTGACTATTGTTCCATTTTAAAAATGTAACTCCGGTCTTACGTAATTATGATTAATGTTAAACTGGCTTTTAAATATGGATGCGAGTGATTGATTCTCAAGGGGCGATTAATTCTTGCCATCCCTTCGGTCATGTACCGATGCAGACGTCGCGCGTCGCTCAAATGCGAATTAACCGGTGGGGTTAAATTACGATAATTATAGACCGAGAGAATTGGCTTAGGTAATAATTGTTCCATGAACGCGACGCAAGCTGACTCTTTATCGGTTAATCTTGAACCAACCCTCCACCCTTCAGGACCTCACGGAATCATCCCTTGGACACTTCTGGTATAGGCATGAATGTCTTACAACTCCCAAGGGTCGTTCTATAATTGTGTCAATGGCGTATCTAATAATCATCCCCAATATGTTTTTTCCTTTCTTTTTTCCCTTGCCCTTATTTACCCTTCCAAGAAATCCACCCCAGGTCAAAGATAACTGTTTCTCCCAGCCAGTGATTCCTGGAATCAAATATACCTGGTATTTGATTTTCGACTATATTTTTCTGATAATATTTTTTTTCTTCTTTTCCTTACACCTACCCTTGAGAAATCCAAGAGACAACCGAATCGGTCTTAATGATCAGGACGCCACGCTTACACAGAGCAACGCTCGTCGTTCAATCAATCTCTAATTACATTTACCTGTAGCTGCTCTTAGTCCAGGAGTGTATGGCCAGGGCCGTGCACACTGTAACCTGTGTATCCATCATAGCGGGCACCTCGAGTGGCAATCCCAGTGCCGTAGCCAACCGAGAGGTTTCGAGGGTCCGAGAGGATTGGATTGAAGTGAAGTGAAGTAGGCAAAGTGGGAGGGGGCCAAGGGTCATACGTTACTGAGGTTGCGTTATATTACGTCACGTGGTGTCGACCCTAAGCAAAGCCCGACCGAGCGCATCGATCACTGATCGATCATTCAAAGGGATTCTCTTTCGATTCTATCATTAAAGGGATGATGGTACAGTCATGCACTCGTGCTCTCTCATAGTTGTTAACTAGTTTCCAATAGCGCTTTCATTGGCATTAGAGAGTGGTCCAATGTGTGGTTTTACCAGGATTGTACAGCTACCCCTAGGATTAGAGGGTGGGAGTGTATGGGGATGCAGTGTGCGAGAGGGAGAAGGAGGGAGGGAGTGTAATTCTGCACATCAAGTAAGGGTTGTAGTATTCGTATATACCCCTCTTTGGATAAAGGGAAGTTAATTATCTATGTTCTGCTCGGCGTTTCTTGTCAAACCTCTTCCACCCCTTTTCCACCCCCTCCACGACGTTCCGTATTAATTGACTTAATTCCTGGCTGACTCTACGCATGCCTATATGCTTCTAGCCGCTACGCGTATCTCTCGAAAACTCTGGGACGTATATACAGATACTCAAACCCCCCTTTCCATATATACTCTGCCTTCACCCCCTTTCAAAAGATCTTCGTACTACCACCGTGTACCCCCTTTTCCTTTATCCTTGTCGAAACCTTAGAATCTCCTTCGATAACTCCGGGATTTAGCTCCTATCGGATGTGCCGGGTTATCCCGACATATTAATTCCGTTTACACCGAATGCGAATTACGTAAGGGTGTCTACGAGCCGACGCTTACGAGGGATGGTCCAAGGAGAATATTGAGGATCTCTGGAACATCCCTTCCTGTGAAATGGTCCGCTACCCTGTATTATAACCTCTCATTAGGTACAGCAGTATCCTCTCCCCGCTCTCCTCCCTCCCCCTCTTCTCCCTTCCCCCAATATACATATAGTACATTATATCCAATGTTACATAAACTATGTGTATACCACCTAACTCCATTTATAGCATCCCCATTCCCAATACAAAGCGCACCCCACCCTTTAACCCTTAATTATAACGTACAAAATTGTAGAGAAAAAAATAACAAAAATACAATACAGAAAAATTTCACTAATTTCACAATGTCCTCTATCGCGCGCAAGTTTAGAACGTGCCTTAAACTTATATCGCGGCGTGTCACAGTAGCTAAAGGGTGCCCGACCACCGCTCTCGTTATCATTGGCTCCCAGGCGGAGCAGAGCTATACCAACCCCCCATCCCACCCCTGTGGGATAATTCAGTCGAGTGCTGACTAATTAGAATTCGTTGACGCTCGTAATCTTCCTCGAGGAGGTTGGCTGCCGTGGTAGGACCGCTTTAAGACTGACTACGGCAACTGGCAGTTGTTCGATTAGGATACGCTAACGGTTAACGCGCTCTTGACGATTAATCAGTCGAATGAAATGATGATGACAACGAGTAAGCTGGAACGTAAAATATTTATTAATCCTTTATAACGAATAGTCATTAGTCTCTCTTATCGAGGCGTTATCGGAGTGCGTCTATACGATAGTCGTCGTTGCAATTTGTGCCTCTCGGTACATGTGCACTGAGCATTAATATTTCACAGAGTTCCCCACTCTATTACGCCAGTGCAAAAATCTATTAATATTCAGGGTGACACATCCGAATACCACACTTGCCGAATACAACTCTCTGCCTCACCCTGACTCTCTTCTATGCGTATCTTTTTACTTTACTCTCTCTCTCTCTCTCTGTCTCTCTCTCTCTTTCTCTCTCTCTCTTCTTTCTCTCGATTTCTGTCTCTCTGTCTGTTACACGCATGACTTTCCCGCTGACATGTTCACTTTGTGTATAAATATATTTATTGTGTTTCATTGTTATTTTCCGTAACATTCATATAGCCTCTCTGTTGTCGGGTTAGAATTATTACGTTATCAGCATTATTATTATTGTACGTATTATTATTGTTATTGGCATTACTCTTATCATCACCATTATCATTTCCTACTGCTGATTTTATGTATCGTAATAATATCCTGTCTGTTTATCGTGACTCATTTATTTATTATTACTATCGTTCCTAACGTTCTTTTTTTTTTCTTCGTAAAAAGATTTTTCCATTTCTCTTATCTCTACCGTCATCGCTACTTGTACTGTTTTTTTATCTTCTTTGTCTCTCTGTCTTCTGTCTTGTATCGTTTTTATTTTTGTTAACTTGTATTTTTATCGTATTACGTGTGTGCATTTTTCTAACTCTTCTCTTTTCTGTTTACTTTACAGAGATACTCTGCACAGTGGGCATAAGGTAACGAGCTCCTGTTCACGCTACGGCTGACTAATATTATTATTTTTAATCTCTATCTCTCTTATCACGCTTCTACCCCCCTTTTGTACGTTCTCCATCTTTCTCACGTGTCTCGACGTTTCATTTTATTCTTTCTCTCATCCGTCTATATAATACATGCGTTAGTATACGAACGTGCCAGACATTAAGATTACCCAGCATCCACCACTTAAGGGGTCAGTCTCGTCAGATCGTTTCTAAAAATCGATTTTTTTGCATTTTTTTTTTAAAGCTGATTGAAGAACCGGAAGGTCTGCTGTATGATACCGGAATAGCCGACTAGCCTTAGGTAAGGTAATTTTTTCAGAACATGCCTAAAAAATCGATGCGAAACTTTAAAGTCGGTTTTTGGGAAACTACATTTTTCAAATTGGCAAAATGGATAACTCCAGAGCCAATGGATCCTTTTGAAATTTTCAGCACTTACAAAATACATACGCCTTTCTTAGATGGACTCGAGTTGACTTGATATTTGCAACAGACTTTTTTTTTTTAATAATGATAACAACACGAAAGAATAGAAGGAAAACGATTTCTTTTGCAAAAGGCCATTTTTTTATTTTTCGAGTGTTTTAAAATATTTTTCATTGAACGGATTGCAACACTCATACGGATTAAGAATTCTCAAAAATCCTTCGATTTGATCAATTACAGGCTGCTCGATCCATTTCGCCATGAAGCCGTGTGTCGTCGAGGAAGCGTCTTACGCAACGGGCCACTACTCCACGAAAATTCAGAGTTTCCTTCTAAAAATTTCTTGTGAACCTTCCTCAAGTATGAAAATCAGAATGCGTGAAAGTTTTTTTTTCAAATTGATCGAATGATTTCTTTTAAAAAAATTCCTATAGTATCGCCTGATTTCGGGGCACCACGTGAGACTGACCCCTTAAACGTCATTGCGTGCCGTCGATTTCAATGATTTTTTTTTAAACAGACGGATGGCTGAAAGTTTCTCTTTTTTTTCTTTTCTTTTCTTTTCTCGTTCCTATCGACAGTCGTGGAGCCGACGTCATAATTTCATGTAGCGTCTCTCCGAGTCTTCGACAATGATGGGTATATTCTTGTCGGGTGATGCCCTCCCCTCTATCCATTATTGAAACTCTTTCGCTACAAGTGCTTTTTCGCGGAAGGATCGCCACGTTAACGCCGACGAACGAGTTTGCGGAAACAATTCTACGGTGGCTCGAAGTTTTCGCCCCGTCGCCGCTCAGACTCAATAATTCAAAGCCTAACTCGCCCCTGTTGGCCTCCCATTTGTCGTCTCTCTATTGGGCGCGCGCTCCCTTTCCATCGATTTTATAATTTGCGATGCTCACCCCGACGACACGAGATCGCGTCACTTGGCTGTCTTCTTCGTATCCTTATTTCCTTTTTTTTCCCTTTCGGCTTTGCCTGTCATACTTTTTATTACTGTTTTCGTTAGTGCATGTTTATTTTGTAAATATATCAACAGTACACTCAGAAAGGACAATGGCAGTGCACGCACGTGTCTCATCAGAATTACCTGTCGATTCTATCTGCGTCTGCGAAGGCTAGAATTCACGTAAGTAAATACATATGGTAATACGTAGAATCGTTGTACACTATCATTTATCAATGGTAACCTACTCAGGGATAATATTGGGTTTCTTGTATAGTACAGATTATAGGTTAGGTAATGAACGCTTCTCACGTTTTGCAAAGGCCCGACGTAGAAGTCCAAGGTGTGAATCGCTTCTGCTAATACACCCTTAGTCCTCTTCGACGCCATTATAATATCATACATAAAGATAGCTGAAGATATATATATACACTCATGTATGTATAGGGCTTTCCAAAGGGCCCACTTCGCTGTCCCTACATTATTTATCGTGGACTCGAATTTGAATACCCGCTGATATCTCTTCGCCGTGCTTTACTCGAGTGCGCGTTGCGCACGTTTCTTTGAGCAATTTTAAAAAATATTCTTTCGCGTCATATAGACTACGAATTCGCGTGTACATAATACAGGAGATTCGCGCGTAAGGGATAATGGTAAATAGCATGGATAATGTAGAGGCAGATGGCTAGATACTTTGGATATAGTAACAGTTATCTATATAGTTACCTATCTACCCAAGGGTGGATAGAATACGTCTAGGGGATGGAAGGCGATATCGGTATGGGGTGCAGATTGATGGGGTTTCCTATATAGCTCCGGAATAGAACGTTCTCGAAGCTTTTCCCGAAACATCAAAACTGTGGGTTAGCTATGGCTCCATCTGAAATTCTAATTTGAGACGTAGGGGATACCTGGTAGGGTAGGTGCCAAGGGTAGGTATAGGTCGAAGTTAGAGGGTGGAAGGTTGAAAATAGAGGTTTGTTGTAGCTATACGAGTAGAGGAAAACGGGGATGGTTCTGGTATACACCTGCCATTACGTATCCTTCCTATCCCCTCTACTACCTTGTCATCCCTTCGAACGACTCAAATATGCAGACTGAAATACGTTTTTCAAAGATTCTCAAAGCCGATAAAGGTAAGTCCGACGGTTTCTAATCCCACCCTTATATCCTAGACGGAATAACAAAACAAACGAGCCCCTCTTGGCAATTCCGTTTAGTCGACTTCCTTTACCTCGTACTCTACCTAGAGGAGAGCACCCTTAACACCCGAATTTCGATCATAACCTCCGACGTAAGCTCCTTCTCTTTCTCTTCGAAATAAATTTTCTTCCTCCTCCCTCACCCTTTCTCTCTATCCCTGGCGCGAGATTACCAAAGCAGAGAGAATCGCACAGTTACTGATTCACTGTACGACAGAGGGTAGTGTGTGCAGCAGAGGGGCGTAAATGGGCTGAAGGGTTGCACGATCCGTTATTCTCTCAGTGATGCGAATATCGGGGTAGCCCTGCTTGTAGATTAGAGCGAGATAGAGAGATCTGCTCTGAGTAACGTTGATTAGCGATCTCTGCCGTTGGCGCGTTAATGTTATACGTTGACGCAATAGCCAATGCTATTTCATATTCGAGGCAAATAATCTCTCGACCTGGCAAGCTGGCGAGTTCGATGAAGGATGAAGTATCTGTATATATATATATACTCTATATGTATGTATATAAGGAGGGTCCAGGTGCGATTGTGGTAGGACATTGTAATCTTCTCAAACGATCAGCAACGTCAGATCCGATCGAATGAAATCCTTCCAATCTGATCCAGCCAGTCGGTGGACTTTGCGCTACTCTATCTCTGTGCTGCACAGTCCTGCTGTCCAGCATCACCGACTGGTCCTGTTGCGCCGTTGTGAAACGTAGCTGTTCCTGCTGCTGAACGTGAAACACGAGGAAGCCTCGGGGAGCTTCGGGGCTTAACGGACATACGTCTGACGCATTGGTCCAGGGTCGTGGAAGGGGTTAGGTTAGGCTAGGCGTCTGACACGAGCTTGCGGATCATCCCCGATAGACAATGGTCATTAGGGCATCGTCCTGATGATGATCGCTCGAACGGGTAAGCACGATGCTGGGCATCTGCATCCTGACAAAGGATGTGTGTTCATCTAAACGCTCTAGGGATAGTGGTTACGTAATATTGTCTTACGAGGGGCAGAGGGTTGAGTCGACCGGCGGGGTGATAAACTGATGCAGTTCAGGTTAAAGATTTAGAGGTTAAAGGTCACCGGAAGGGAGTGCTTTTCTAGCTCAGACCGGATATTTCTGGATATGAATCGGTAACGCGACCGTCTCTGCTTTTCTCGACGGTTCAGTTTGTTTATTTCTTATGTAAGGGATGTCGGACGGAAGGGTTGGTCGGGTCGGGGTGGTTTATACTCACGGTGGTTTCACCTCGTCCGACTATCTGGCCGGCGGTGTACATTAAAATGGACTGGATAAATTCATGAAAGATTCAGGGTGCCTACCCTTAGCTCCGTTGTCGATCCTCACCGCGTTCATCCCCCGGGCCTCAAAATGCGGTCGGCTCTCTCATATGCAAAGCAACTTCCAGTAACCCCTGTCGGCAGGTGTGCAACCCTCTTACGCATTAATTAAGCATAATCTTTGCGTCGCGTTATGAACCGCGTGTATACCGATAGAGATTTCTCTCCACGTGCCAAAAACAGAAGCGAACGACGCCATGATGTTTTCAATTTTAATTAAACGAAAAATCATTATTGCATCTCGCTTGTCAAGTTCGTTATCCTAGTTCTATATCTTTGTCCGTCTTGACGTTATTTTGACGTTCTACCTTGACGGGTTTATCGGTTGGAATTTGAAGAAATTAGATATTATCTTACAAGCTACACCAGCGCCACCGCGCCGTTACGGCAATTCGACGAACCTCCTATCTTTGAATCACGTCGCGAGAAACTTGGAGTGAGTAATTTTCTGTTCTTCTTTGTAAGTTGTATGGGGTTGATTTGATGTCTAAATATTAAAAAGTTAGCAATCATATCGTTTACTCATACCACGTGCTCATTACGACGTTCCAGTAGGCTACTTTATATTGGATGCTTATATATAGCTATATACCGACCTTCTTCTTGGGTCCAATTCTGGCCTCGGCATTGCTTCTTCTACTCCGTGTTCGCTTCTTTGGCCTCTGGCATTCAGCTTCTCCTTCTCCGTTCCCTCTGTACCCTCCATCACGGGTAATTCTTCTGTCGACGCAGTAAGCCAATCTCCTTGTCGTCTTTCGTCTTTGTATACAATTATAATATCCTGCATTATTAAAGTCCCCTTTAAAGTCTTTTGTCGCATATTTGACGACCTAACGAGAGCCATGTCCTCCGGACAAACAACGCAATTTTCAAGTTCCTTGACGGGTACTCGCTGAGAGCATTATCCACCTGAGCTAGTTTTACGTATAAATCGAGTGAATCGCGACGCGAAAGAGAGAGAGAGAGAGAGAGAGAGAGAGAGGAGAGACGAAGAAAATATACCACGAACAAGAGATGATAAAAGCCATGGAAAACTCTTCTAAATGTAACCTAATGCCGTTATAGCCATCAGACGCAATAGGATCTCGAGACGATCCTCGATAATCGCTCACAACGAGATCCGTCTTAACTCCGCAGGGATCGCGACGTTTTGGAATCGCGCGCGACGCTCACCCGTACCACAACGTCGTCGTCACCACGACGACGACGACAACGACGTCGACGCTAAGTAATTGCGTTTCGCAGTTGTACGGCAAAGTTGCGGCGCGTCGTTCTCGCGAATCCAAGACGACGCCGACGCTACTCTACCTGGAGCGTCGTGACTTTCGTCGTGATGACGCCGGTAACCAACCATGGCTAGTAGATGCATACGTATGTAGTCAGCCATTGTGGTTTTCCCATATATATAATAGTAGCTGCTAACGTACGTAACTGCAGTCACGTACGTGCATGCACGTATAACGCTCTTACTGTACTACCAGGGTGCATCGGTGACACAACCTAGAAGCATCGTTTTCCCGGGCGACTTGACGTGCATTATGTATGCACTTAATAGAAGGAAAGAGCCAGTATTTCGCGAATGCTTTCTCATAATCATAAACGCGCAGAGGTTTATCGCCTGGAGCGTCTCTTCTGGCTTAGATAGGGGAAGGGGGGGGGGGGGGGTTGATAACGGCGGCGACGGGAGGAGGTGGGAGGGTGAGATTGTGAAAGTGGTTGAGTCGCGAGAACCTGCTGAAAGGATAGGCTCCAGTGAGTTTCTGAGAAAGGCGAGTTCTCAAATTCGAAAGCGTCTCTACTATCTCTCTCTCTCTCTGCTTGGCATATCTCTCTTGCTTCTCTAATAATCTCCATCTCCGTCGTTCATCCTCCCTCGCACGTCAGACAGTCTTTTACCTCAAACTCACTGACTTTCACCTCCCCCCCATCCCATGTACCTACTCCCTCCAATCCTTTCACTCTATCAACCCTTTTACCGTCTCTCTGTACTCTCTTTATCTCTCTCTCTCTCATCGTCGTAGTATACAAACAATCTCGGCGCAAAATTACCCCCATCTTACAGCGCGGCTCTCCTATCGCCGACAGCGACGTCGCTCGTGCAGAAAATGAAAGCCGGGCCCCGCGAACGACGACGCTTAATAAGCTGCGAAGCTTAATTTCCCTGGTCTCAGTCACCGCGGGGGACCTAGGTCAGGTACCTCTGCGTAACCTGTGTTACCCCTGGGGCATCTCTGACATCTTATTGTACTGATATTTCCGTGTTTAATGACGCAGGACGAAGGGCGTCTTTTTTAAAGCCGAATCAAAATCCAAAATTTACATCCTGTGTGTATACCATCTGGTATAAAGATAAATATAAACTGTGTAAAATATGTATAGGTATTTGGTATATGCTGCCGCGGACTATTACTAATGGAATATCATATTTCCACGGAACGTCGCGACGCTTTCGCATCCGATCGATCTTCTTCTGAATGTGCTTTTAGATTATTCAATTTCTGTGTGCATCATGATTTTTTTTTATATATATTGGAGGTTTTGTGTCACGTCTGAAACGACGTCGCTATTACGTTCTGGCTTGAACGGGATCGTTACGATGTCTTTATTACTTCCACAGCGGACCTTTAACTTGGCGTTAATTAATATGTTAATTAAGAGAGGCAGCCGGTGTTCCCAAGGTTCTTCGTGCTGATATAAACATCCATAATGCTTGGGAAAGCAGCTCCTGGATGGTCGAATGGATCCCGATGCGTTTCTGGTTTAGTGGTGAGGATCAAATTGGCGGAGTATCTTTTTGTCTATTAAAATTTTCTTGGTGCGAAGGGTTGCTGAACAGAGGATGAAAGTTTCTTTGAATATTACGTACAGGTCATAAAGGAGGAATTTTCATTCGAGAAGTAAAACAAATGAATGAAAAATATTCTTTTATGGAGTAGATAATAAATTTAGTCTCGATCTGCCTTGTTTTATATCTGATAACGTTTTTGCCCTTGGAAATTACCACAACTCCGTAACACTCCTTTGTATTAAGTTTCAACCCTTAACCGTGGTCGAAGGGTGCACTCGCTTCAACCTAGTCAGAAATACTGCAAAAAAGAGCATCTGGGCTGGGGCTTAAGGTCGCGTGTCCTGGAAGCATTTCGTTTTCGTTTTCCAAGAATTGTTCGCGCCGTGCATCCCCTGGGGGTTCGAGTAGGTTCACCCGTGGCTTCAACCCCCAAAGCACCCAACCTCCTGTTCTTACAATGTAGGGGAGTTGGAAGGCAGTCAGTAGGTACTTACCGGGTTGGTCGGGCAGCTCGTTACGCGATTCTCCTGTACGATTAGTTGGCGCCAAAGTTCGCTTTCGAGAAACGGCCGACGATTTACGACGCGAGGAGTCTTGGATTTACGTTGTGACGTTGCCAAGAGAAAGAGAGGGGCAGAAGAAAGAGAGAAAAGGAAAGGAAGAAGACCAAGCCGTAGATAGAAGAGTGGATAGAGAAAATTTCGACAAGGGATGAACTTCGTTTTGTTAAGTTTTATTATCCGTGATGCATTTTTCGAGAGTTTCTTCTTTATTTTTGGACAGTCCATTTTCTTGATCTTCTTTTTTTCCTCCACTCCGTCCATTTTACAAAGCGAGAGGCATCCCTGGAGAAGAGGTTACCAGAGTTAACGTGGCTCGTGCGCTTCCCGATCCGAGAATGATTAATGCGTCCCGTTTAAGGACGCGTTATTGTTGTACGCCTCGACGTCGCGACGCCTCCCTCCTAATAGATATAAATGTAGGGAGGTCCCAGTGGCGGAGCCACTTTGCCCGCAAAATAATTACCTTTTAAGCCCCGCTGCGATACGAGCAAAATATGCAACTACGGAGCTATTGTCACGACCGCCATTTTTTTAATCTTCCTGTATGAATCTCGCGTACTATCTTTACGTTTCCGTGCTTTTTCTAATTTTTTTTTCAACCCCTAGCAGTACCTACTAATTATATGCCGTTACCCATCCCCCTTTAAATATCCCTTTATTGTCACGTGTCTCCTACACGATTTCTGCGGTCATAAAAGTAATAGTCCAAAGTGGCGCGAACGTGAATATTACGTAATCAAAATCGTAAAAAAATCTTTTTTCCCACACTACTTTCTTCGACCCCTTAACTTGGCCCCCCCCCCCCCCCCCCACCTAATCTGTATCCCTCCTCACTCACAAAAGTAACCAAACCTACTACGTTATATACATAGTGTACTAGCTGACCGCCATCGTGTTATTCATAGAGAATACATTAAGGGGTTCTGGCTTTGATCTGGACTGGTCCAGAGCTGGGATTATGCAACTAGTACCGTACTTACGTATTACATCCCACTGTGTAGCGACATATTCCCAGAGTCGAGTGTTCAACCTTGCAACCTACGCGCCACTTTCAGCGCTATCCTATTTCCACATGCACATAGGCTTTTGCTCGAAAAGGCGAGTTTTCAGAAAGCGTATAGTTTCTACACGGAGAGAATTTTCCAGTAAATATCGCCCTGAAATGCGCGGTAAAAATTATCCATGAACCTATAGATTATATATGATACTATAGTAACACACTGGGACGTAACGGTAAGGTAGGTAGTTTTTATCGGCAGCGTATCAATTTTTACCTACGCAATGAAATTTACTGTGACGTGGTGGTGAGATTTTCCGGTTTCAGGGTAAAAATTTCTGTGATTTTAGCGAAAAAATAAAAATTCCACTAATGGCATAAAGCGGAAGAAACGAAGAAGAAGAGGTGATAGTTTATGGTGGGACAGCACTTCAGGCCCTGCTGCCTCGTGCGCGCCTCTACAAACCGAACTTTCCCGAAGGTGACCGATCGTTTATCACCATAGCTAGTCAAACTTTATACAAATCCACTGGAAAATTTGTGTCGAATTTAACAATTTTTACGTTGCTTTGCAGCACGAACGTGAAATATTGTTCTACAGGGTAAAAATTGCGACTGGCCGTACATATTTTAGCGGTTGGTTAGAACTTCTTCGAAACTCAACTGATTATATATTACAAAATTTTTAGCATATTTTTCAGATCTCAAAATTTTACCACCCAGCACAGTAAAAAGTATTAGGTGCGCTATCTGAAATTTCTCTTTTTTAACAGTAATATTGTACGAAATTCTACATTGTCCCAGGTTTACCCCGCATTACACTGTAATTTTTATAAAAAAATTCTCTCCGCCTAGTAGAGTTTATTAGTAGTTTTCTAATCGTGACAAGGAACTTATTTATTGATGTCAAAAGTAATTAAATACGAATCAGGTATGTACAGTGTTAATTATTTAACATATGATTAAAAAGGAAATAATTAAAGCTCCATTAGTCGGCTACCCTTGTCTTTGTCATACTTCGGATGCTGCGATTTGAAGAAAAGATTTCGCGGGCTTTTTATATTGATTTTAAACAGTTGATAAAGAGTTCAAGAAATACGTGATCTTATTCAGTCGGACGTAATACCAATGCCTGGCGGGGAAAAAAAAAAATTATTCCTATATACAAGGAATTCATAAGCAGGGATATACTGAAAGCCCATTCTCTTCTGGCTTGATTCTTTCATTCTTTTTTCTTCTTTTTTTTTGTTATTCGTCGTTATTATTATTTTACAGGTTCGCTTGGTTTTGTTCGCGCAGTACGTTTCGTGCGGCGCAATGGCCGCGAGCGTGGGACAAATTAAAATTGTAAATAATAAATGGCGGCCGCACCGAGGTGCTCAGTCCTTGGACTTTTTTCCCCCTTCTCTTTCAATTCTTTTTTTTTTCCATGCAATCCCATCCCCCCGTGGCGTAGGGTGGTTCAAAACGGAAGGGCCCGGGGCGGGGAGGGGCCTCAGTCTAATATCTCAGTCCCGATAAATCTCTCGTGTAAAATTTATTCTCGAAGAATTTCGGCTTAAAGATTTTCGGCCCTTGCGGATTCCTTATCCGGCCGTTACATCAGGGATACAACAATGCGGATATACACGAAGCCGTAAGCACAAGGGCTCATTCTATACCAGGACGTTACAATGTATAATAATGCTAGGAGTGAACGAACATATCCATCCATATACATATATATAAAAGAAGGGTGGATAGCTAGTATGGCGTGTTGTAGTCTAATAGAGGCCGTTTATTCACAATGCAGACAGGATCTTAATGTACAGGCAACACCCTCGTCTTTGCCTAACTGAAAGCGAACCCTAATGGAACGGAACGGTACGGAACGGAACAGAACGAAGACTGAACGGAAGAGCCGCGGCTTCACTGTACTGTAGTATAGAGAATAGATGCGACCTATTTACCTAGCATGATTTTCTATGGTACCTGTTAAAGGGACGGAGAGAAAGAGAGAAGGTATATTAAGGTATGGATATTGACGTCATTCCATGGTATGGTATATCTATGACGATACGTAAGAAAATATTTAGTAAAGTGGGGAGAGGAGGGATACTGGATGAAAATTGGATAGGGTTTGTCATAGTAGATTGACATTTGGACTCTCTGTGCAATCAGGATGGATTTGTATACACGTCATCCTTTGGCTTTAGAGCAAACGTAATATCCTGTACCGACTAGGAATTGTCAGATCAGACCGGAAGTGAAATCATACTGAAGCAGACTAACCTCGTCCAATCGCAAAGGGAATCGCAAAACGCGTTACGGTTTCCGTCTGTTGCTTCAGATTCCGTGGATTCACCTGGACTGCGTGCACCTAATTGCAATTTACTATTACGTGATTATAGCGTACACTATCTCTCGGTCGCCGTTGCTTTACAGACGCCATTTTGTAATTTTCAGTACCAGACGATTTCTCGACGGATAGTTTATCGTCGACTTCGTAAATCTCTCGCGTCATTCTAGTTCCTTTGGATATCCTTGGTACTTTTATCAGACCTTGCTTTTATCCCTAGGGATTTTAGGGGATCGAATGTCCATGGTTGTTTCTGCACCATGTGATACGTTTATGCGTAGAGGCGTACTGTATTCGAAAAATGTATGCAGTCTTATGCTAGGGATTTTTTTTGTTTGGGGGAAATTCTACGAATACCCCATACGGCTTCTAAATATTTCCCGATAAAATTTCCCTAGATTCTCAAATCCCTATTTTATGCGTACCCTGCATATAAAACCGCGAAGGAAAATATATTTTGAGAGACACTGCCACGGGGTTTTGTCACGTAATAATAACCACGGCAGGGAGAGGGCAGCTAGCTGAAGTGCGTGCATTGTTAATGAATCGAGTAATTAGGTGGGGGAGTACAGTTTAGTGAATACCAACCCCCCGGAGGCCATGGCTCCGTACTAAACCTACGTTCAGTTCGGTGCGCTTTGTGCACGGTGCTTCCATAGGACCACGTTTGAGTTCAACCTTCGCCGCCATAATGTCGAATGGAATTCGTATAGAAGTTAACCCAACCTAAAATCTCACTTCCTCCCTCTACCTTTCACCCAGTCCCTGTTAATAATTTCATACCTAAAGAAACTCCCCTCGTCATTCCACCCTCCACCCAACCACCCCTTCTCCTCCTCCTCCTCAGAAATCCTCAGCCTACCAGAGCACGTCGACTACTTACGGAATTTTCAAGATCGTTAGATGCTTTTTATGTACGCGATGACGTCGCCGGACACACTTTCTACCGCCCTCAAAAACATCCCCTCCACGGCAAGATATTTCACGAAGAATACCTTAAGGGTTTACCTCCCCCCCCCCCCCCCCTCACCAGGACTGCGTTCACTTTGCTCTTGGTATATATACTGTACAGAGTAACGCGGATGCTGAATTCTGGGTACTTTGTCTTTCTCTTTGGTTTCGGGTATATGTAACTGTTTATGTATGTTTGTATGTATGTTTGTATGTATGTATATATATATACAAAGGCTATATAACATACCTTTAGGTACCATTCTTCGTTGTCTCATAAACAAGAGGAACGATTAAGCCAACCTGAAACTTGGACCACTCTCGTGATTGCGCCACTTTCTAACGTAACTCAAGTCGCGCCTTGCGAGTGCTAAGAAGAAAAAAGAGGAAAAGAAATGATAAGACAGATCCAGCTAGAGTCGCGCGTTATTACCGCTTCCTTGGAATGCCGCCGGAAGAGGCTGGACGTATTATCGCAGGAGGCTTCGCTTTATCGCTTTGCTGTCAAGCTGTGTCTCTCTCTTCGTTACGATTAATTATTCTGGGACGATTTTCAACGTGATATTCGGTGTTAATTAAAGGTTTTTAGTACTGAGTTAGGTAATTTATATTCCATTAGCTAATACCATCGGCAGGAGAGTAAGCGGCTTGTTTGATCTTCAGAAACGACCAGGCACGTGCGACATTCGAAAACGCGTGCGGGAATTGCGTTTCCGTTATATATATATATATATATATATATATATATTGCACACGACATGATGATGCGCTGTTCTGTGTCATTAATTAATTTGATGGAGTAAACGTATCTTAACGATATAGTGACATTGTTCGATTATGTGATCATGAGTGACGTCACTGATGCTACCAATGCTTACCGCATGAACTGGACTTTGGACCGTTTATTTTTTTTTACGTATAATTATATATCGTATTTTTACGGAAGGTGAGACGCTTTGACGTTTTTTATTTCCGCAAGAACCTTCGTCGTCGTATCAGAACGCTTAATTATGGGCGCGAAAAGAGTCCTTCTGCTTTTACCGAAAATTTCGCTCGCGCGTCCCGTATGCCTTTGGTGTACGAACGTGCCTTTACTTTATTCGGCTCTGGGAAATGGCACGCGGGTCTTTCCATAAATTGGTTTAATTTTACGACAGAAATTCCAGAGAAGTGCGTGACTTCCTGTCGCTCACTATTGGAACGCGATTTTTTACGAAAATTAATGAAATTCCAGACTCCTCCTCCTCCTCCTTTTTTTTTCCTTTTACAGAAGATTCGCGGGTGGATTCAATTCACGATAATTGACTGTATAGCGTGAGGCAAAAAAAAAGAAAAATTCAAAAGAAAAGAAAATCAAGATTTCAGACATCCTTACCTCTCTACTAAACTGTGTAGCTTTCTGCGAACCGCCGAATGTCAATGTTGCAAATTTGATTGGTCGTATCGAGATGAGGGAGAGGGGGGGCGTGGTAGTCAAAAAAAGGGAAGAAAGAAAGAAAAAAAAATCTGAAAATCATCCCTGTCGAATTGTCTCGATTAAATATTAACGAGGTGAAAAACCAGGCGTGCCAACCGGAGCATAAACATGGATCTCTTTTATTTCGGGTTTATTATTTAAAAGGGAGAAAATATCATGTAGGTACCCCGGCGCCATTTGAGCTTCTACCTCTCCGGGAGGCAGTTGAAAACGGGATGAATTCCACGATTTCCCAACGGTATCCAAGGGGATTTCGAAAAGCTTCAACGTTTTTTTTTTGTTTCGAGTACCCCCTTCACAACCTGTTCTCCTGGTTATCCCGGCTCTTCAGAGTTCTTTCTGAGCGTATCATCTCCCGCGGCACGTTATGCGCGTTTATACGACATAATGGTTGTCCGCACATAGTCCCACTTGTGTTTGCTTAAAAAAAAAACAAATAATACGATTCTTGAAGCAAATACACTGGAAGCCCCCTTAATACGTCTGTGCCTACTCCATTTTTGCAGTGTACCAACTGCATAGACGTTTTGCAGGTCTGAACGCCATTACGCGGAACATTTGCTTGAATAATTTAGCCATTGAAATTTTTCTATTTCAATTCAGTGCCATTACTATTGCATCCGCAACGAGCGACTTGAGAGTATGTACATAGAGTACTGTATGCATATGTAAATATTTTTCATTCTTGAATCTAATACGAGATACGGATTTTTGTATTTCTTTTTTAAGGGTTGAATTTCTTTTTAAATCGTATTTCAACGTTTTCCTAAAAATTTCAGCTTTTAGGGAAACGCTCGTATCGGGTATTACCTTACTCGCGAAATGCAGCGTCGATCCCGTATCCAGGTGGAGCGTTTCCTCGCGCGTGAATACCGCAGGCTAAACCAGACTCATTAAATAATATATTCATTTAATTAGAGACGCAGTCACGCGCGACCCGGCTGCAGGTTCACTTCGTTCCCGTTTGTCGCATCGTTATTAACGTCGAGTTTTTCCCGAAGCGAACAATTTGACTAACGAGCCGACGCGACGCGTCGCGACGACTCGTGAACGCCCAGCCGCGAAATATTCGCACGATAAATATCCTACTGGGAGTGTTTAATGAATGCATATCTTCAGACCTTAATCCAGTCGACCTTAGGATGATTTTCAATCAACTATTAAAACAAAACGTTTACAAATTGCCATACCCTATACATACCATACGAGTATATGTGCATATGGGATATATTGTATGCTTTTATATATATGTATATATACACACACACACTAAAGCCACCCTTGCCGTAGTTGTCTTGAGGAATTGATGGGGTTGCAAAACTTGGGCATTTTGGCAAAGGAGCGATTAAGCCACGGCTGGTGCTGGTTTCGCGAGAGGTCTCAGTTTTTGCACTGTTGCCAAAACTCCTTCATAGATTATTAGCAGAAGTCTTTGTCGAGAAACGACGGTTCGTACCCACTTGGGTGGGTTCGCTCTAGGTGGGCAAAGGCTGATGGCTGAGGGGGTTGCTTACCTCGGTTAGGGGTTGTTGCGGTCTGAGTGAAGCTTTGACCGCTTAGTCTGCGGTGGCACCTGTCGATTTCACCTGGCAAAAACAGGCAGGAACAACGTCCCAGTCTCCTGCAAGGGGGTTAACCCTCTTCGCGGCTTTCCGTTTCATCCCCCTGAAGAGTTTCAACTTCGACTTGACGAACGCCCCTTACAAACCCCTCCATTCCGCAAGCCTCTGGTAGGCTCATGCGGATTTCCCAGATTTCTTGTGGATTTTAGGGTGTCCAAAAGCCAGGGGGTTGAGCTTCGAATTTTCGCACGGTATAACTCGGGGTGACTCGGGGGTGAATAAAGAAGAAAAAATGGAAAATTATGACAACAGGGTGCCTTTATCATGTCGTCCATACGAGGACGTAATATATATAGGTATCTATATATATTTATATAGAGAATATATTTAGAAAAAAAACAATGACACCAGGTACACCTGTACCTGCGAAAGTGGAGCAGCTGGTTCCGCGTAAAAGTTAGAAACCAGCTCGGTTTGGTCGTGAGTCGCGAAAGTATCCTGGGGGTTGGCATAGCGGAGGGTGGACTGTACGCTGTGTGTTAGAGGGTCGTAAGCTCTCATGGCTCTAAGGGTGGGATCTTTGTGGAGTCTCTGCCAGTGAGGAACGACAAGAAATACGGCCTCCGCTAATTGTTAGAATAATGAAGAAAGTTCACGTCGTGGTGCCAGCTCCTTATTCCATACATCCAGAAACGTATATCCAAAGGGGAGGTTGAAGTATTTGTCAAAAAAACAAACGTAACCTACAATACATCCCTTTAAATTGTCGCACGCCGTATATTCCGAAACAGACATAAATTGTAGCGAGATAATAAAGCAATATTCCTACAGTCCATCACCCCCCCCCCCCTTACATTACAATTTTTTTTTTCCACCCCTATTTAAACTTTCAGACGCCACCAGGGGGTTTCAGATATACATACGTACATCCTGTGCACGCCGTAAACGAGGGATTTCGAATTACCAAAATATCCCTCTCCCCCATTGTCTCTGGTTCCCAGAAGAATGACGTTGTCAAGCAGACAAGCAGACAGATACCTCTATAGAAGGGTAGTCACGTTCGTTTCCGAGTATTCAGGGGGATGAAACGTCGCGTTACTGTCCTCTGTGCCCGAGAGGCGACTGGGACATCCGCGGTAGATACCTCAGTAATCTGCTTTCCGGTCTGCGGAAAGTGGTCCCCATCTCCTTCCGCTTTGCTTCTATCCCTCTTTCTCCGTCGCCCCTCTCTCTCGCTCTGTCTCTTTCTCGCAACATTCACTTCTCCCTAGGAAATTTTGACGAGCATCACTACGCTCTCCTTTCCACGTCTTCCTTATGTCGACCTGAGAAAACCATGCGGAACAACCGTGAGTAGACGTAATACCCGTTCGCCGGAACATGCATCTTCCATGAGCTTTACGAGCATTTAATGTCGTGAGCTCACTTGAACAAAGCTCATTACGCTCACGGAAAGAGTTGAAGCTTTTCTTAGCGTACAGCTACCTTCATTATATCTTGGCACATTCGTGTTTACCAGTGTAGCCCCGCCTTGCCTTGACCAACCCTGTTTCACGAGAGAGGAGGAACAGGAAGTTAAAGGAAGAAGCTGTACAGAATAGCATTTTATTCTTGGCTGGATGAAGTTTCGAATATAGTCACGTGGTCGTCGGCTGCAGTTTTACGACGGTCGTTGCAGTTTCCGCTGACGTCGCCGGATCGTGTAGTCGCACATTATGCATGCGTCTCATAATCCTTGGTTTACGTCACTAAAGCCATGGATTTTCGTTTGTTCGGTCAGTACGTGGCTTTACCTGCATAATTTACCATAGGTGCATCGATGCACAAATAGGCGGTTCCGCCTGCAGCTGGCACGGTGCATCGTACCCGTTTCACAGGTACGGCAGGTAGGATGAATATATTGGGAAATCAAGTAACGCGCCAACGTTAATCCGTCGGTAGTACGTGTAACGATTTGGCGTGGAACGGATCCGTATGCATTTTTAGAGACGTTTCTCCGTCTTCCTGTCAGTCGGTGCATCGGGTGCATAGCTCGCTGCGTTCAAATGCACCAATTCACCCCAGGGTGCACCTGCCCATTTAAAGGTGTGATAGGCCGCTAATTGTTTCGCGTACGTTCGTTTGTTTCAGGTGAGTAAACGGACGTTTTCTATGTGCCGCCGACCAGTCGGGGGGCCCCGCAGGCATCCGATGCATCCTGGTGCATCTACGATATGGGTGAGTAGGTCGTGCATCTGTGTGCGTGGATGAAGGATAGGGAATGCACCGGGTCTCTTCAACGCTTGTCAGTATCCTCGGGGCACCCTGCCACTCTCTGCCGTCCCTGCATCCTTTTTTTTGCGGCAGTGGCTGCACTGCGTGCAACATTGGCGTATCCTGGTTCTGGACGCATCCGGCCTGCAGTTTCTATCAAGTGCAGATAGACATACTGGGGATGAGGTCGACCTCGAGGCATCCACGATGAAGTTCTCGTGGTTGCTGTTGTTTCTCCTATTGCTGGGGGAACGAACAATACTCCCAGCTAGAAGCAACAGTGATAAGGATACCGATACAGGAAATGGGATCTTCTGAGTCTGGTTCACGTGCTCCAGGAGATGACGTGGATGGGTCATTGACGTAATAATTGTTTACCTGGATTCTTGCACTTTGGCTCTCATATTATAATCACTTGATATTATTATTATTATTGCTTTATGGTTCACTGTAATATAATGCTCCAGAAAAGGATAGCCAGATGGTTATTCTGATCCTCATGAGGGATCTGGTTGCCTTTTCGTCCTGAGGATGGTTTACTGGGTATATCCTTCTTTCCTTGACGTGACCTCCTGGATAACGTTTTAATCGAACCTTGTGTCAGGTAATTGATTAATGGCGATGGCCCTACCTCGTATGGCGTTACGGGACTGGTTGTTAGTTCGTGAGAGTTTCCTGGAGGTTATGTTCACTGGCTATAGGATAGCTTAGAATAACAAAGGATACCCTAGTATAGGGCAATACATGTGTTTGCTTTTGGATCATTTCGAAAATGCTTGTTCCTTCGAATGAAAGGAAATGGCTACCAGGCAATTGATAATTATGGCAATACGTCATACTACGATAATATAGAGCGAGCTGTGAGACGAACGTGGATCGAATGATTAGTTTTTCTGTAATTTTTTTTCCCTTCATTCGGCGGAATAAACGATAATAAAAAAAATACATGACAATTAACGTTGAATCCCCGTTGAACGCAGCCATGCAGTAAATACGCACGTGCATTGGGTTTCACGTTCGAGAGAGGAGAGGATAGAGACAAAATGTACAATGGCGAGAGAACATGGGATACGCAGTGTAAAATGATGATGAGTGAGAGAGAGAGAGAGAGAGGGTTTTTGGTTACGGGATCGCCATAGGCTTCCGTTGTTTCCCTGGCTGTAGACCGCGGGCTCGATTCATGACATGTAAATTTGAACGTCGACCAAAAATAAAAAAAAAGGGAAAAAAATAAAAGTAAGGGAAACAACAGGTCTTGTTTCAAAAAGCGTTTCTCCCGTTTTGCGTGTCTCGCGCTTTTGGCTTCAGCATTTTTGAATAGGCGTTCCACGAAACGTGGCTGTGACATGGAGTCCAGGAACGTGGAGTCGAACCTAATTTAGAACTGGTTGATAGAAAATTGTTAAGATCTAAAGAGATCGCTTGAATGAATGTAAAGTGTGAGAGAGTGAAAGAGTGAGTGGGGGAGGGGGAGAAAGAGAGGGTCTCATTCATTCTGACGATTAGTGTGAATCTTAATGAGCTTCTGCTTTCGCCATCTGTGAAGACCTCGACCTCATCGCCAACCCCTTTTCCTACCCCCTTATAGATATACATCCCCCTGAATATCCTCTTCACAGCATCCCTGTACCCGCTGTATACCTTCTGCAGAAATCCTCCTCGACCATCCAGAAACCCTTAAGGACCTTCAAGCGGAATTAGTATAGCGGCCTCGAGATTATACGCTGCGCGAATTTTCCACCCTTGCGCCAGGGGTTGCTCATCGGATTTTCAAATATTCATTTTCACATAGAGCCGAGCGCCCCGGCGCCTATATAGTCACTCCACGACCTTATAACCCCGATGCAATGGATTATTACATAATGTAACCAGCATCTCGAATTTCTCTCTTTTGACCGTCCACGCGAAATTTCATCTAGTAATTCTCCAGTTCTAAGATTGCACAGCGAGAAATGGACCGTTTTCAAAAAGCGTCTAATGGAATTTAAGATTATCCAGATTCATCAGATTCTTCATCCTTTAGAGGTACGTGTATGGGAATTTATAAAAAGAAAGTATTTTTGCGTAATTTTCATATTTTTGACTGAGCAATAATAAGTTTAATCCAAAGGTGTATACCTTGTCTTTTCCCAAACTATTTGCCTCCAGACCGTCGTGGGACGTCGCGACGCCTAGACTCACGCTCACTCGTACACGTCCACGCGATATTATACCTGGCAAATGACGTGCCGTTTATATCGGGTGACTTCCATTGTAACGCATAACGAGGGGCAATTTTTGCAACGGCGAACAATATGTCGCATTAGCGTATTGTGCTCGGTCTGGGCTACTATCATGCAACGCGTCACGACGACGCAGGACGCGCGAGCGGGGACGCCCGTTCCGACGACGCGTAATCGATGCCCAATTTACATTTCGGGAAAAGCCCTACGAGCCGTTCACTGCCGTGACAAGGTCTGATACTCGCGTATCGTTATTCTTTATATATATATATTTTTCTTTTTCCCTTGCTAATAGGATCTGATTCCTAGATCACGTCCCTGTACCGTATTACGCCTTGGATAGGGGTTGCTGGTTCAGACAGTAGAAAAGGCGTGTATATAGTCCGACAGACAGAAGTGGTTTTGGATGGATTGAGGATGACTGTGAAAATGTTTGAGAATTCGCGGCGCGAAAGGGTTTGAGAAAGGAGGTGGGCGCTTGTGACGAGGGTGGAAAATAGGGGATGAGAAGGGCACTCGGCCAAAAACAATTATTCGACTGCTTCGCAAACACGTACCCGCGCCTCATCAGAGCCAACTTATTTGCCTATGCAAATCCTCAATCAATCGGCCGTTGCGTATTCGTGGGCTACGTCAATGTACCTGGAGGCCCCCCCGTAGGTACTGTATTGCTGCGCCGCTGTAGCGGGGCTGTAGCACTGTAGGACATTGCACGACACAGTGGGGTAGTTTGCCAGTGGAAGTCCGACACAGCGCCAGTACCACTGCTGGTAGCCACTCCAGGAAACCGGACAAACAGCCTTTTTATGTTTTCTCTTTTTTATTGACATTACGCTGTTTAGTAGGGTCGTTGCGCTTCCATCGGGGGTCTGGGAAATTGTACTGGTTTTTTCCCCCTAGTTTTTCCTTCTCTATTTTTCATCCCTTGGAACTGGACGATCCGGAGGTGTAACTTGAAAAAAAAAAATTATTTCGTCATAGCACCCTTGGCAATTTTATGGTGTACCTTTTAGTGTTTCTTTGTCTATTTTTTTTCTTACCTTTTTTTCACGTGGAACGTGTTTTTGCAGTTGTTACCTCATTGTGTGTTTTTTTTTTATGGATTGGACGGACTAGTGAGTTACGATTATTGTAATATTTCTACGTGTTTTATGTATCCATAGAGGGGTGTTAAGAGTCAAGAGAAAGTATTCTGCAGGACGTACAAATGACGTATACGTTATTTTCACTTAGTCGATGTAATCCATTACGCGCGTATTGGAGCTCTTGTGATAAATCAAATATTCAAATTTCCCGCGCCTTCTGGTACACTTTCTCACGACCTCTTGACTTCCTCCTGTTACTCCCCTATGCGTTATTCACGAATAACCAGGATGACATCTTCCCTCCTTACTCCCCCCTAAGATATGAAAGGCCTCCTTTGCGACGAGTCCTCGAGCACCAAACGATTCGCGTCGTTCCGATTTCTTACAATGACGCCCGGGCCAATACCTACCCCCAATGGCAGCCGCCATATCCGTCATCTGAAAGGATTCCTCCTTCGAAGCCATTTTTTTTTCCCGTTACCGATGCCGGAGCATCACATGGAGCATATCTACCCTCCATATAATATATTCAGCACGTATATGTATATACTCACCCTTTCAAATATAGTAGTAAATAAGGGATGATGCAAGGGTTGGTAGGACTATACACAAGGCGATCATACGCATTGTCAGTGTAATTGGAAGTCTTCTGCCTCCTGTTAAGGGGTTGGTGGATATATCTTGCGCACCATATAATATAAGGGATGCATCGCGATATCCAAGTAAAATTCATACAGCATTTTACATCCCTTACGTCGTACCACCCTCGAGGTGAGTGTACTATAGAAACCGAGCGAAATCCCAATATTCTATATACTACCGTATTCTTGTATAATTATATTTCGTTATAAGGGTGGGTTATGCATATCTCGACAGGTACTCCATAAGGGGTAGGAAAATTCGACACGGTCCCCGACGATGAAGTCGCGACTCCCGCGGTGGTTGACGGCCGAGAAAATGAATGGAGAATGAGAAGACAAACAGTGCTGGCACCGTGGTTTGGGTTGTAGCTCTATATGCCTCCCACGTCATGGGGAGGGGGTGATTAATTTACAGAAGCTACTTGGTGGGGATTGCATATTTTATATACACGTTATAGCCCGCGCTGTGTTTGTCATGTGGGAAACTTCATTTCGGTCCGGGCTTCTATAATCCCCTAGGTTTGTTAGGCACTTTTCCCCTAGGGGTAGTTGCGGACTTGACATGATTATGTGAAATAAGATTTTTCTTTCTTGATGGCGGCACACGTGTATGTAACTATGTTGACCTCGATATTAATGTCAGACGATAAAAAAACTGTATAGTTACGAATCGCTGTTTGGGGTTGACGACGTTTATAGGGGGTGAGAAAGAAATAACGTAAAATATAATAATAAACACAATATCATTTTTCATCAGCTTTTTAACCGCGATCTGCAATCTCACGTTAAACAGGTTAAATGGATTTCGTGATGATTATCATTATTTACGTGACAACCCTTAACGCGCAAACCGAAGGGTGAAAAAGCTTAAGAAACAAATCATCGGTGTCTTCGTGATTACTGCTGCATCCCCGGAAGCGTCCTTGTCATCCTTCTGTATACTCGCTGCTTCTTCTTTATCTTTTTGTTCTTCTTCTTCTTCTTCTTTTTCTTCTTCATCTTCTTCTTCTCTATATATCGGCAAAGATAGATTGCCTATCAATTCTTCCCAGAATGCCATTCTCTCCGGAAGGAAGTTCGACTCCATTGTTATATCCGTAGATTCCTCCCAACCCAACTTCATGTATCTGTCATTGCTTTGAAACTGTTCCCAACTGGACGACAAGTCGGCTCTCGGTACCCTTGAATGCGATTGTTATTAATTTTTTTTTTCAAAATTATTATACAAAAAAATGATTAACAATCATCGTTTACCCGGTTTTTACGAAACTCGTCCACATCTCCGTCATGATGTGTATCATCGTGTAATCGTCGGCGGTATTGTGCAATAATAAATCACTGAATACATTGTTCAAGTAGGGATACAGGTAGTTGATATCATCCCCATGAGAGACACCTGTGTGATTATTTAATTAGATCCAATTGTCAATTAATAATTTTACGTATTATTTACCGTAACGTTTTGCGGCATCAATTCCATAGGTTTCACTGAAGGTTCCTTCGTAGCCTAGAACGTAAAAGTAGACGCTGGAATTCATGAACTTTGATTGGAGCTTCACTGCTTGATAGACTGGCCAATTAAACAAGGCATCCCCGATCATCTGTGGACGAACGATAAAAGTACCATTTCATAACCTTTATTAATTGATTTTATTATTATTGTATTATTATATCGGTGCAGCAGAATAATCACCTCGGTCAAGTTACTCGGAAAAGACGCTGTGAAGTTTCCTTCATAATAAAAATTCTCAATGGCGTCTGCCATGGATATATCGTCTTTCAAGCTCCATTTAAGTTCCAAGAGAAATGGTAAATAATAATTCCACTTTTCAAGTAATTGCTCGATCCTGTTATCGTACAATGAAATCCCTATAAAAAATAAAGAAACCTCAGGAGCTTGTTAATTAATAATTAATTATCGTGACCTTACCGAGACTCTTAACGAGTCCTTCGTCCTTAGTCAATCCAGTTATCCATGGAATATCACGGAAATGTCCATTTTTAATTAACGTTAAAGGATTAGTTGTCAAAATGGCGTCCTCCGAGTCGTTCTCAATGGTCGGCGTAAATTCGTACGACAGAAACGCATTGTCGCGTAACATCTGTAAATTCAGTAAAAAAGATCTTTATTTCCGTATTTGATTACGTCACAGATGACGTAATAAGGTCCTTACAGATGGTTTTAGGCGTGTTATCACGTCAGCCTTGATTCTTCTCATACAGTGCAGCATCCTTTGTATATTTTGATTTCCGGTACAGTCGACTTGAAAAGTATCTTCCGAAGAGAGTGTACTGTTTTCTTCGACGGGCTGGAAGCATTTCTTTATCCTTCCCATATCCTTGTCACTGATACATTTCGCCTGATAAGCAGCATCCATTGCTAGCTGTCTGGCCTTGTCTGCTGTCTCTACGGCAAAGTGCGCGAGACTCGATCCACCGGAAGTTATGTACTTATGGAAAAGACCTTCCGTCTTTTCTGAAAGTGCCAAGATATGGACCAACACGGCTCCAGCATCCTGACCCCACAGGGTCACGGATTCTGCATCGCCACCGAATGTATTTATGTTCTCCTGTATCCACTGCAGGGCCATTTTTATATCCTTCAGACCCCAATTGCCAGGAGCCAGATCATCACCAGTGCTTAAGAATCCTGGAGATTTAAAAAAAAAATTTTTTAATTATTCAACACTTCGTATTGATTGAATTTATATATATATATACACGCATATATATTTTTTGTTTATACATACCCAGAGCACCCAATCGATAATTTACAGTGACCAGTATAATTTTGTCATACAGTAAATAATTAGGGGAGTAAAAAGTACTATTGTTACTTCCACCCTTATAACCTCCACCGTGAACAAACACAAGTACAGGATATCTCAAATCAGGATTTTTCTCCGCTTCCTGAAACGTACCGTATATGCAGTTATCCAAACATGCAGGACATTATTTCTTTGACACCCGGTATATACGACCCAAGTGCCAAGTGACCGAATTACACAGTAACGGACGTGTAGTTTTACACGAGTAAATCGCGGATCGTCCTTGTCATCCAATTTAGCTCATTCTCCAGCATCCAACGTTCTATTACTGTTACAGTAACGGTTTAGAAAAAAAAATTTTCGAAATTACCTGAGGCACGAATATATTCAGAAAGAGACAATCCTCGTTACCGATCACTTCGTTTTCCCAATTTAATTGAGGACACATTGATGCGTCATTGATGGCTAATCGAGTATTCCTCCAATGTTTTTTCCAAGGTTCAGGACTCTGTCAATGTACATTAATAACTGTCATTCATTCCAATATTACCTAATACACGATATTTTTATCATAATAATTCTTACCTTAAATCGCAAATTTCCAATCGGCGGTTGCGCGTAAGGAATTCCAAGATAAGCAGCAACCGGACGATTTATACCGCGACTTTGTGCTATCATCCATTTTCCTTTGATTACGCCAAACTTGGTTTCCTTCAAAGGATCGATAGACGATAATCCACTTTCCACCAAAATAACGATTGCAAGAATTATCAAAATGACAATCCCTTTGGTCATATCTGATTTTTGCACTGATAAGGTAATCACTGAATAATACAAAAAAAAAGGAATTAAAAGAATTTCAAAATTTGCCTATCGACCAAAATAATATCTCCAGTCCCATAACCTAATTCGTACAGTACAGAGGGATGCGCGAAACTGAGCAAAAATTTTTGCAAACCGTACGGACTTCTTTGCTTCTCGATTCGAACCGTAACGTTAACTGTGGGAAATTTATACCCACGGCACTAAATATAATAAATACAAAAAACGACAACGGTTTAATTAGCGAGCGGGATGGATCCGTGCTGAATGCTGGACATTGTGATCATGCGCATGAGATCAAATCGCGTTGAGTTAATCGAATTAATTTCATTGTGTACACTCTGTAGACACACGAAATTTTCTCAATGTCAAAACGATGATAGGAGTCATAAAATATCAGATGCCATATATCTATATATATATTTAAACTTGTAGAATGGATGTTTCGGGGACATCGCCGATTATGGGGCATTCACAACGGCAAGCTGAAATGTTTAAAAAAAGAAACTAAGCCTTGGGACATCTAGCATTGGAATTCTAACCTAACCTAACCTAACCTAGCCATTTCTAAACCCATCACAGCTCCGGGTGTCTAGCATTGGAAAAATTTGGAAAATTTGGTATAAGAGTCTCTTTATGGTCCTCAAAACAGTCGTTACGTTGAACATTTTTTGGGGACCGACCTCAAAGTATACAGATGTCCTCGAAGTAGTTAACACGTAACTCAAATTGTCCCCGAAATAGCTGATAGACATATTTATATTTATATAGATAGTAGCATAAGGGTAAACTGGTCAAATTTATCATTACTATAGTTACACGTATGCATCACGTCATTTGACTTGTGCAATACGTTAAACTTTCTTTTAGGTGTATCAGTCTTAGGGAGATTAGATTTTCGTTACAGTATTATTGCAAGATGAAAATATGGTTGAGATTTCTGACGTAATTTTAATAAGCATTTAAAGAGAATTTTTATCTTTGGATTTTTTGTAATTTTATTTATCGAGATATACACCATTAGCGAACAAGTGTAAATTATGAATTTTTAATATCCCGTTAATGTCTTTCATTCGTTGAAAGGTTATACATTTATTACCGTTTTTTTACCCCTTTCAACATTTTTTCTTTCCCTGTGTCGTTTACACTAAAGTAAAGCATACTTAATTCGAGCTTTACTTTTGCCTTCGGAATCCCAAAGGACCTTCCCCGAAGCTCGAAAACCGCTCGACCGTCAGAGATCCGTTTCCTGCGCGCCCTACCGACAATTTCCTGCCGCAGAGCGAAGCCTCCTGTGGGAACTTCCGCTTGTTCCGACATGGATTCTTGCCGCGCTCGTTTACCAGCCCCTTGTTACGCCATCCTGACCAAGCCGCTTATCGCTTCAACCTTTTATTTATATATTATTTACCCGCTTCTCTTCCATGGTAGTAAGGCCAGCCAGGTCAGATAGTAGATACCGGCACAGTCTACATAGAACTTCCGGTAAAACAGTCTTCACCGGGTTTTCAGAGTATCTAAGATGTTGAACCAAACCTAACCTAACAGGTATAAGAATTATGTTAGAAGATAAAGAGCTGAAGAATTTACAAAAAAAATGCTTTTAATGTTTTATTAAAAGAAAAATTATTCTTAACAAAAATCGGATATTCAAGTTACACCGAATTGGCTAAACTTTCTCGTGTCTCCCGATTCAAACTTACCGCGCTTCTCCACGACCGCCAAGTGAGAATACGGTCCGTCTATTTGTCGCCCGGAACTAATTGCCGTGCTCAGCCAGCCATGCATCACACGAAGGCGGTCGGCTTGGCTGACTTCCCTGAATTACTGGTACGCGGAGCGCTTTATCGCGCTTAACGACGTTGCACTTTCGTCCCCACTTTCCCCACAGGCAGCATCCCCGGACACCTTCAGGTGGATGCAGCACCAGCCGCAATCTTCTCCTCTTGGCAGCTTCTCTCCGCGAGTCTATTAATCTTCCAGAAACGTTCCGATTCAGGAATGATCAAAGCTTCTGTCAGTTCTGCTTCTGTAACCAATGACGAATGAAGGACGTACTTGGATGCGTAAGAGAATCAGCAGATGCATCTCCGACCGGTCCAGGGTGTTTCTACCAGTATCAACATAGAATATAGTACGTATGATATAGATAGTAGACAGAAGACACGTAAACACCTGTTAGAGATATCCGTCGGTAAGGTAGAGGGCAACGCTTGACCGACTTGTCGATTGTGGTTTCATTTTGAGGTTAGGTTGACCTGGGAAGGGGTTAGATTAAATTTCTACGCGTAGAATTATACTTTCCATGACTGGTTTAAACAGACAGTGGAAAGTGTTCGAGGTGGTCGGACGTATGTCTAGTGTGTGTCTAGGGAGAGACAGTGGTAAAGTCTGCGGTTGGTCATACGTATTGGGGTTAGGTAAAACTGTATTGTCTGGTAACGACGTCTGGTTAGGCAAGGCGTACTCGGTGGACGTAGATGGCATCGCGACTGGAGAATTCCGACTCTGTGGGCCAGGACGGAAGGATTTGAAAATACATATTTGCAAAGTGGTCGATATCACGGATAAGCCTGGTTGGCTATGGGGTAGGCCGTAAGGGCTGTGCCGTGCTTCGTAAATTTTACGGGTAGTCACGAGAGACACCCTTTGGAGTTTCTTTTAAAATAACTCCGGTCCCATGCGGTTACTTTTGTCAAATATATAAGGCGCCCTTTCGCTCCCTCTTTGACGGCGGATAGGGGAGTGGGGCCTCTCCTACGTCACCCTACGCCAGACTCTCTCCCTCTTTTGCGCATTAGAGCATTCAAGGGTAAAATATCAGAGGCGTAACGGTGAATAATACATGGCAGCGGCGCTCCGAGAAAAATAGCCCAGGCGTCGGCGCGACTTCACTACTATAAAGTACAAAGTTTCGGAATAATGCTGATATATTATTTCGTCTTGGCTCGCACGCTTTTTTCCTTTCTCGTCCGGTCGCCATTCTCGTTCGTCTACGTATGTTAGGTACCGTCTTTGTATATGGCATGTGTATATAGATTTTTAAAAAAAGAGGACGGAAAGGGGGAATTCAATAACAAAAATTGACAATACCCACTAAATCTTACGTTTTTATATTAACGTTAGGAGTCGCGTATGATTTTGAAAAATTTTTACTTGCCAGTTTTTTTTTCACGATGGGAACAAATTTTTGACATTTTTTTTTATCGAAGAGCGACTCAAGCTTTATCGTTAGATGCGATCTCTTTCTTGGATGGAAAGAATTGATTTATTTATGAAGCATATGAAAGTAGTTCATCCAACTAACATCCAAATATTCGTTATAAAACGAATTTTCCTCTTTTGGTCAGTACGAATTCGTAAAGCATACTGTATACGTTACATCGTGCAATATCGCTGCAAGAAATTATCTCAATGTCAAAAGAATAATAAGACTCGTGAAATAATCATAACAATGAAGTTCGACTCGCGTATAAACTCGGGTGGCAGCCAGGGTGCAACGCGACCCAAGCGACGCCACGATAATGGCCTGCGTAACGCGTGCAGGAATTTCGTAGTCGGCAAATGAAATATTTCCAGCTCCCGTAACGTTTTCACGTATGTACGTACGTACGTACGAAGCCACGTACGCATATATCCATACGTATGTGGCGCTCCTGGCGAGAAAACGGCTGCCTGGCTTGGTCGCGGTGATGCATTACCTTGCGAGATTAATGCATTGCCCGCGCGCAGTTTGCTGGAGTGAATAACGGCCGGGGGGTGTGTAATAATGATATTGCTATTAAGTTGTCCGCAACAGTTTCGTACTAGTTATAGAAATGAGATTCGATGGTCCGATTAGCTAAGCGTCAAGCAGACAAAGCAATAAGCATGCCTCTGACGTATTTCTAGCCTAACCTCAAATCACCTATGAGATACGACCATATATAATGGCAGGTATAAATGCTGTTTATACAAAATGAAAAAAAAACTTTTTCGAAAATTACAGTAAAGGTACTATAGCCGCAGTAGATAATCTTGTTGCAGTATTTTTCGCTGCAATTTTCCAACAAAAAAAAAGTCATCATCTTCCGTACCACGTACGTACGTATGTGGGATCCCCGTATCTTCCTACTACCTAACCTTATTTCTAAAGCATCCCTAAGACGTGGAAAGGACGTTCCAAGGTAACCCGAAGGAGTTGAACTTTGACCGAGCAGGTTACGCCGTTCGCATTGTAATGGGAATTCCTGGTGCTTTCGCGGCTGGTTTAACAAGCCTAGCATAGTGGCAACGTGGACTTAACCGCTGCGCTTCCTATCAAAGGAATGGAGTTGCTTAAGCTTTGCAATTGCGCAACTAAGAGACAATCTTCTGCTTCGTTAGGGCAAGTCCACAATCTTGGGAGTCGGTCGAGGTTTCACTTAAATCCATATCAGTTTGTTATTCGGACAGACGCATAATATCCGGTATACCCAATAATTTTTAATGACCGTAGGGGTACAAGTCGATTTAAAAATTCTTTTTTTACAAAATTCACAATGCCCCTCGCTAACGAATTTTTCGAAACGCTCGCATAACGTACGCGTTATAATCCTAGACTAAAGGATCACGGATATCGTATGACCGTGGGGCGGTGGTTTGTTGTTTGTAAATTAAATAAAAATGCGGTAGGGCTCCGCGGATTCTCTATGACCTCGTCAGTGGTTCTCATATATTTGATAGGTTATTTTTATTGAAATCCACCGTGTCCATTAGCCGCGTATAACTTATTGCCGGACGCCATTTTATAGTATCCATATAGTGATATACGGTTAATAGGCTGATTTTAGTATCGACTTTAACGAGAGTTGCATTTCATCCAATGCCCGCGTATTCCCTGGATACTAACTGGAGCCATTTGTCATATCTCGTCTATCCCTCTCTCTCTCTCTCACTCTCTCTAATTCTCTCTCTCTCGCCGGAATTCATAGGACGCGCCAACTATTCGCCTTGTATCGACTACGCGAAACATTTAATCGATGACTCGCCAAGGATAATAGGAAATCCTTGGAGATCAGACTGAGGCGAACGCTCTGAGGAAGACTATATAGCTTTATTGTGGGATACCTGGATTGCCTAACCTAACCTAATCAAATCCAAGCCAAAGCTCGCATTCGAATCTGGAGCCTCTACGCGAAGCTGGATTTCCGTCTCTAGGCTGCATAGTGGCCTACTGATTTGCCACTGTGGTATAGTAGACTAGGTTAGGTAAGGTATATACACGTATATATGATACACATATGTATATGCACGTATGGAATCACTAGGGAATTTCAGTTTGCCGATTTTCTCATTACTCATAGAAAGGTTGAGAGTCACGGATCACTTCGAAATAATATCAAGTTACGACTGCACTGCTGCCAACATTTACGAATGCACGTTTGGCCCTTGGATATGCAGATCGATTTTTCCGATTCATATGTTGTACAATGATATTGGTCCGGTGTACGAATTTATATCATATTTATTTATTCATTTATGTATTAATTGCACGATCCCACTGTATGGATTCCCTGCGTGCTTTCGTATAGCGCTTGCATACATGGCTTCTAATTGGTATAGGACGTTTCATGGCTGCCGTTACGAATTCGTGATCCAGTTCAGATGTATTTAATGTATGTAAATTGCCTTTTTTTTTCATTGATATATTTATTGTTGATTATCGTTTAATGACAATCCTTAGTTTAGCTGATTCATTCTTATACGTTCCCGTATACATAGGTATGGTATAGAACGTTATGCGTGAGGCTACGTGTCATTATTCATTTTCGTCTCACGTCACGTATACGTAAATGGACGCCAGCCGCCATTATTACCTTTTCGCATTATCGTTTAATCGCCTCCATATTATCGCACGACTTCGTTCCGATTATTTCACTATAAATCCTGGAAATTTATTTCACCCCCTTTTCTCCCTCGTGGCCTGACATCTAATATCGTACGTTGCATCTCGGCCATTACGACGTTCCAGTACGATATTGTACAAGCGTGGATATATAGTTTACTCCATGAAATTGCTGATGATTGGATCGTTGAAGAACAAAAAAATTCTATCACCGATAACCCCTCTATTATTCGCTGGTTAATTGGCTCCGGTTATTTTTTTGGACGCCTGCGGCCAGGCAACCGTTTATACTCCCGTGTCTGGCGGGTTATCTACTAACGTGCGTCGCTTCGTCTTAGCTCGGCAAGGATTTAGCGAAATAAATTTCGTTGTTTTAATTAATTTTTTTTTTGAGAATCCATGGCTGCTGGGAATTATTGAAATTCTAAGATTACATTTTAATCCAGAAGGTCGTATAACTTTTGTTAGAAAAAAATGAAATTGTTTTGATGATTTTCCCTGTTGCCAAATGACGGAGACCATTCCAGGTATTTGGACGCGTTTCCGCAAGAGCATCGATCGCTCGTTAATCATTTCACTGCGTTATTAACCCGACTATGGCATAGTGACTATAGTGGATATATAGATATACAAATAATATTGCATAGCATAGATATTTCAGCTAGTTACATACTTGATAAGTATATATGACTTATATATCCCCGTGCAACTGATTCCCAGTAACGTAATTAAAATGATTCAGGTGCATTTACGCGAGGACGCATAATTTACTTTACTAATCATCCTCTGGTATATATGGAGTTTCATAAATATGCAGTATTATTTCCGAATTTTCCAGTAATTTCATCGAAATCCACACATCCAATGACGTCACTCCTTGGTACACTTCAGTGCACGCGCGCGCGTGTAAAACCGTCGGAGTCATCGACTTCCTCTTCAGGAGACGAGTAGGCGTGAAAATTCGATCCGACAAGTGCGAATAAAACTGTTGGGGTAATTATCGCAGGTGTCAGTAGGGGGTGTGAGGGGAGTGGTAGAAGGGGGTGTCTGGTGATTCGCGTGAAAGGTTGAAGAGGGTACGAGAGTACAGAGGGCACGTGCTCACGTTCCATGGACCCCGGTTGTTTGCTCTGTGACCAGGGTGCCGTAGTTGATCAGCGTTATCGTGTATGACGGAGGGTGGTTTCGGAAGGGGGTTGGGTGGGTGGGAATGACAGACAGACAGTCATTTTGGGGTGCATTGGGCCAAGAGGATGATCGGCATGAGAGGATCGGAGGAGGCTAGTATGTCGAGTATGTATATAGGCTATACTGGGGGTTGGTAGGTAGAACCTAGGGGAGGACGAGGGTTGTGCTGCAGGGCGACGAGCAACCCTGATACAGGGACACAAGAGCCCGCATATCAAATGGTGCGTATCACGGGATACAAGCAATTCCCATCAACCAATATTGTCATGTGGGTAATGAATGGCGTTCGATGAATAAACATGCGGCACTTCGTATGGAAATGATAATTTCCACGATAGAAATCGTTCGACCCTTTTGAGACCTCGAACTGACCCCAACGTCACTCCTCGTGCGATTTTACGGAATATATATATATATTTTCCACCCCTACTCTCAGAATCGTTTCCCTTGTAACGCCCTTTCCGGAGACCCTTATTAGTATTGCTGTAAGGGAATTGGCAAGCTGGGATCCAATGGAATTTACAAGGGGACCGACGGGTGGTGGCTACGCCATTGGGACTTAATAATACGCTAACAGATGGGCGGGATTGATATTACGCAATAATCATAATTCTACAAACTGTACCGAGTATAAGGTTTTCTCAGTGAAGGGAGGGTGTTGCGCAGTGATAGATTATGAGAAAGAGGGAGAGGGAGCTCCATCTGGAGGGAGAGAGAGGGAGAGTCAGTATATTCCTAGGGTGAGCCTGCCTGGTGGACGCGTAAAGGACGGGGAAGAGTGTGAAATTCAATAAACGAATCCATTCAGTGGTTATCTCGAGTAAACTTGTAGATACATACATACATACGTCGTACAATGCGACTGGCTGTCTCTCTGCTGTGCACCCTATTTTACGTCTTCTCCTTTTGTCTCTTCTCGTCTCGCTCTCTTTTACTACAATTCTGCCATTGCTCCTACGTCGTACTAGAATATCGTGCGACCCTCGCGTTCCAGCATCGAGAGAAGGGAAGCTTCGTGGAACGAAGCAAATGGCGGAACAGTTGTTCCACGATATGGCAGTGATTCTCATTTTTCATAAACAAACTACCCCTTGTAATGTAAACAGGTTTTTTTTTGTAATCTGCTATTCAACCCAGGTGGAGATAAAAGTAAATTCATATTGAAGCTCATACGACCTACATTCAGTTACTCATAATTTTTCATACGGTTATAGAATTTCAGATTTTTAATATTTAGCGCGGGTTAAGCCCGAGTATTTGAAATTATTTGTAACTAAACAATCTCATGTGTACATTGTTATCGTTATCTTGGAGTATAATATGATAATGACAGAATGTTGAATGGGCTACATATATCCTATACAAGACCGTGACAATATTATGCTCGTTTACTATTATTAATGTTCATCCATATATGTATATATATAGAGCTATGCTTTAATATTTGCGTGCGAATTGTCGATTATCAATCATCGTTCCTGCTGCGACGATCGTATTTTGTTAATAGCCTAAGACGTCGGGTAAGTATATTTATTTTGAAAAAGGTAAGTGTCGCCCTGAACACGAGACCGGTGTCCTTTATTGTAAGAGTAATAGGTGGTATGAAATATTTAGAAGATTTCAAAATTATAGCTTCAAATAAGGGTAGCTGATTATAACCCTCCACGATCCCCGGATCCTTTGCTACTAGGTACAATGCAGTCGCGGGGCTTTTAATTTCGAAGGGCGTATTAAGCGTGTAGGCGCATACGCGTGTAATTAATTAACGCGTCAGCTTAATAATAGTAATGCAACCGCGTATGGCCGCACCTCCTGTGAGCACGCAAATTCAAAACTGACTGGGACTCATAGGGGGATGATAAAGCCAGTGCGGATAGGATGGAAAGAGGGTTCGAGTCGTAGCTGCTCCGACAGAGAAAAAGGGTAGCTGGTTACTACCCTGTGTCTGGCTGCGTATGCTTAACAGGAAAATTCAAGGGCTGGTATGAAGGAGTGGTGGTTAGTGGTACACAAACCTGGATGGGACCTGAGGGTAGTTGGAGGGACCAGGAGAGACCCAGAAGGACCCATCTAGGAATGAGGTATTCGAGAGCCGACAGTATGCCTGTTTAAGAGTCTGTGCTGACGTGAATGTAAAACACTGTCACGTCGCCGACGGGGATGACGTTTCCTCTAAAGAGGGTAACCTCGTTGTTGTTCCCGTCATCATTGTCGCCGTCACAGACTCCCGTCATGGCGATACCGTCCTTCCGTATCATTCCTGTTTATACGAGTCGTTACGAAGCGTTGCATTCAAAAAGCCCGCCCTTGCACGCTTGACGATCGACAAGAAAAAAAGCGTCTGCTGGCAGGAATGCTGGGAAATAAAAGAGAAAGATGGATTTATTTAAAAAATTACTTGTTAACGTAATACAAGTAATACAGGAATTCTGGTGTAAACGTAATTCTATTGTGTTTCACTTATCAGTATATTAGACTGATAATTGTCATGATAAAAATATGAGAAATTATACATAACCTCTTTGAGTTTATTTGAATTGGATTAGGCTGTCGTAAGGGATGGCAGTTTGGCTAAATCTCGAGACCGACTCTGCTTATCTGACGTCAAACTCCTGACAGTAGCCGTTTGCCTCGGGGATGCCAGGTAGTGGCATCAACTTCCATGGTTGCTAGTCGGGGGGGGGGAGGTAGACTAAGCACGAAGACCCTTTTGTGGCTCGACGCTCCGTCGCGACGGCCGGCATCCGTCTAATAAACGTAGATGCGACGAGCGTCTGCTGTGCCATGAACTTCACTTGGAATATACCTAGTATTACGTACCGCCTCCTTCCTCCATTCCTTACTCTGTCCTGGTGAATTCCGCTTTTCGCTGGCCGCCCTATCTGATTTCTTGCCAACCAGACAGCATCCCCTCCTCATCTAGAAGGTTCATACCTTTACGTTCATCATCCTCAACCTCATCCACAACCACAACCCACAAGTCTCTGCTGAATCCTCCGTCCTTCCAGCTTCGAATTTTCATCGTTCTGATCTTGAACTTCGAAATTCCGCTCGTCACTCCTGTCTGATGTTTCATGACGTTTTCTTGCGGAATTTCACGTAATTTACTTACAGATTAAATCCACCTTGTTTATTTCCCGTCTTCAACCTTCTTGTCGACGTTGCGAGGTTAACACTTCCAGGTTCTAGGTTATGTTCCCGGTCTTATCTGCGTAGCCTTTTAATACAGTCTAATTATAATGGTACCTTGTGCTATATCAAAGTACCTAACTACCTTAGTCGGGGCACCTACGATGCGCGACTTTCGAGTTAGCAAAAAGTCAGGAAGTTAATTTTTAACGTTGCGCAACACGCGACCGTTTGATTTACGGTCGGTGCGATTAGCGCATGCGCACAATTTCTTTTACCTTCGTTTCAGCAGGCATTTACGTTCTTACTATTCCTTTTTCTTTTTTTTTCCTTTAACGTGTGTCCTTAAGGCACTTCACGCGCTTGATATTCGCGGGAAAGTCATGGGAACTTTATCGGTAGCCACGCGACCATTACTTATCCCTTCAAGGCGGTAAATTTATCAGTTTTTATCAGGACGACCTGCATTTTCTCACTTGTAACTGGTAACCACATCCTTAACTACGTGACCTAACCTATAATAATTGTTACATTGTAGTATATACGTTTGACGCATTTGGCGACAATGTCGTTTGGGATGCATTCTTAACAGAAAATTTTTTTCTTTATTCCAAAATTAGTTTAGGCGGCTTAGGGGTGGGAATAGAGGAATAAATGGATATGGGAACCGCGATCAATCTTATTGTAAAATTTCTTTTCGGAACGTCAAATTTCCGTGGCATATGTTCTATACTCACACTGTTATCGGATGTCACGATTTTGTCGTATAAATAAACATGCGTACGCATACGCACACGTGAGGGTACGAACAGAGCGCCTATGTACTAATACAGATTTGACAGATTATTCAAGCAATGTTCGATCAATATGGTATTACAGCGGCTAAAATTAGACAGAAGCTTCGTTATCGTTATTCAACGTCATGGAAACGAGGATTTTTGGATTGCTTGAGAAAGAAGATTGTGAGTGATTGAATAGTGGTGGGGGGGAAAAAAAAGTACTAATTTCATGGAAAAGTTATTTCTCTCTCTGGGTATGTAATTAAGGAGAGTTGTATCCTTTTCAAAATTTCTATTTCGAGTTTCGTTTCACAACGGCCATCTTTGTTTAGGATCTTTGAAAACGAACCTCTCACCATTTAAAATCTTGAAAACGCTCGCGCAAACGTCGGTAAATTCATTTTCAGCCTCGTGTAAACTGGAACCTCGGCAAATAATGACGCAAGCAACTTCCATCGTACCAGCCTCTCTCCTCATCCTTCCGCCACCCCTCACAGGGTTCACCCCTCTTTTCGTGGTTTTTTTTTATTATCCATATAGCCGGACCACGGGGGGTTTCTCAGCGTTACCAACTTTTTTCGCTTATCCGCGTAAAAAAGCTAATGTTACTTGTTAAAAAAAAAATAAAGGAATTAGCTTCCACTCAAAATCGATCAGGTAGACACACGTCAGTCCTTCTTGGACTTGGTTCGCGTAACGACGTTGGATCATGAAAGAAAATGGCGGTTATAAGCATAGACCGCGATGCTATATACGTTCGAGATATTTTTATATCTATAGGAACACGTGTGGCAAATGTTTTTTTTTAGGTTGGCAAGGTAAGAGAAAAACCAATGTAAAGATAAAACTCTACGAAATGCTATTTCCTCGAGAGGCTGCTGTCCTTTCACTGTACTCCTGTAGACATCTGTCAATACCATCTAGAGGGTTAAGAATCCGTTGACGTCTGCATATGCATATCCTGTATATCAGAAGGGATGACAGTAGAGCCGTACGGAGCGCATCCATAGTACAGAGTCCTGCATATAGGTTTAAAAATGAATTTTATAGAAATGCTCAAGAAGTACGAAGATCGCAAAAAATAATGTATGATTTTAATGATATAACTGACCTTGTGGTATTGTGGTATACGAAATTCCGGAAGCTGAGTCAACGCCCTGAACCGGTCGATCAGGGAGTTCGTAATCCGCGATCATTTGGAAATCTTGGTAAGCGGAAAACCCGGAAACTTCAATCCCATGACGAAATTATGTGGGAGAGCACGAGAGTGGAATTCTTGAGTGAAGGTTTGATGCTTTCTGCCATCTCAACTTCGCACTCAGCTCGTTGTACCTGAAACAGTATACCGGTATAGTATAGGTTAGGTAATAATACGATTAGCGATCCGCACGTTCGCTTCTCTATTCTGTTCCCTCTGGTCTGCGTTATATACTCTGATTTTTCATTCTGGAGTTTACAGTCGTTTAGTTATACCGTGTAAGTATAAAGTATATGTAAATTAATTAACGATACCATACGATTTTCCGTATTTCACAAATTTTTTCGGATTTTTGTATATCCTGCGTCTTTCTTGTCAAATGGGGATTTGTCGGAGACGTTAAGTGGGGAGTGTCAAATTTTTTGGCGACTCCACTGGGTCACAGGTTAGTTGGGGTTGAATAGTAGGGGTCGTTCGTGGAGACTCGAGTGGCAGAGGGTCGATCATTCTCTGGTGGAATGAAAGCGTTTTTACGGTCGACTCTTTCCAGGGTTCTTAAAGATAATAAAGAGCCGCTCTCGTTACCGGGAGAACGTAAATGACTTTACGAAATTCTCATCGCGAATGAACCGCCGTTAAGTATGCTGTTTCGCGCGACACTGAAATAAAAGGGTTAGGGGTGAGTATATGAATGTTGGGAATGGCTGGTTGGTTGGCTGTACTGTAGGCTTTCTCTCTTTCTGGATAGAGGCAGGAGAGACGGTAAAGATTCAAGAGGAAAATAGAAGTAGGAAGAAAGGCAGACAGGTCAATTAATTAACCAAGAGGCAGAGGGCAGATGGCGTATGCCGTTGGGCTAAAAGGGAGAATATTGTGGGACAGAGAGAGAGAGAGAGAGAAAGAGAGGGGGGAATTCATTTCTCTCCCTTCTTTTATAGTCTATATAGTCTAGACTCTCATACACACATTCGCAACTCTCTCATCGAGTTGAGAGAGAGAGAGAGAGAGAGAGAGAGAGAGAGAGAGAGAGAGAGAGAGAGAGAATGTGATTACTTAATTTAGATTAATTTTCGTTCCCTTTTCGCTCCGACCACTGGAAAGGAAGTTAACGCGTAGGTCACACTGAAACTTTTCTGTTGCCTCCTTCACTTGGCATACTCTCCTCTTGATTTGACCCTTTTACGAAGACAAGCGATAAAATAAAGTTATAAATGAATGTTGAATATTGTTTGCGTTTTGAAAAAATTATGTGATACCGTACCTTGAGATCCTTTTTTTTTAGTTTTATGACACCAGGTATATCAACGGGTCCAAGGACATAGTCAGGTAGTAGAGGTATTCAAGATGTCCGTCGGATGAACACATCTCATTGGATACTCCTAGTAACCTAACCTCAACCATTACCTGGTCAGCTCCCGACAACTTCTAAAATCCCAGTGGGATAACAAAAAAGGAACGTTAGAATAGGATCTTCCTGATAATTCCATTTTATATATAAGAGAAGATCGCTCCTAGATATAGGAACATCTCCAGGGATCCTAACCAACGTTATCCTGTGGTGGTTCCGGCCAATTCTCTGTACCCAGGGCTCATACGAGTAGCAAAAGTCCGCATTGGGGAGTTGAGGAGTTTCGGGATTCGGAGGTCAAGCAGCGAGCACAATAAATCTCAATTCACACGTCGAAAAGGACGTTCAGTGTTTCCAAGGAGTGAGATACGATTTAGGTTAGCCATCTTCTTCCATTCCTCTCCTCATATACTGAGCTACTACTTGCAGAATTTTCAGGGTAAAAATCATGAAAGGACACCACAGTCGTGGAGCAAAGGTACCCAGGATCGATCGTTATTTTCCACGTCGCGTGTATTCCGTTAGGTGCACGCGATTCGAAGGGTTGCAGCAGCATCGTCGCACTCGTCTCTTAGCCTAGAACGAAGCGGGAGGGTTAGTGGCGTTGCGACGATTTTCCCTCCGGGGCAAGTAACGAGGACACGCCACACGATACACGCTAGTGCTCGTGGAAGAGTGCGCCGCGTTAACCCGCTGGTAGGGAGCGTGCATTTTTTAAGCACAGCCCTGAAGCCCTCGCCAAAATAGAGAAGGAAAAAAAGCACGAAAGAGTGAGGTTAGATTCCGTGTAACAGAAAGAGAGAACATCATACGCAAATCGTGTAAAAGAGAAAGACTAAACGAGGGCCTGAAGGAAACCATCGTCGAGGATGGTCCTTGAGAGAGGAACAAGCACTAGTACCAGACAAGAATCAGACTGGTACTAGTACGTCGGTACGAGTACATACGTATGTCAAAGCCGGTTAGGTAGGGGACGATCTTTTGTACAGGGTTCCTTGCAGCATGCACCAGGTATCTCTATGACGCTATACTCTGTACAACTCTGAGACGAGTCTCCCTCTACAGCATCGACGTATCATCGCGTCGCACTTCCTCCTGGCTGTTCCTATAGACCCGGGATAAAGCGTCCTCAACACAATATAGAATCCACGTTGGGCAAGGTCTCTTCGTCGACCTGTCCTTCCTCTTCCATCGCACTGTTTCATGAGAACGGCACCGGCCTCCTCGTCATCTTGCCGCCAGTTTCTTGTTCTTGCTAGTGTACAGTCTCGTACACGTATCCAACGAGCATTGAAAATACGTACCAAATACTAAAAGAAGTATAAACACAGTCAGTCGTGTGTATACGTAACACACAATGAACATTTAATACCGTAGAGTGCGTCGATGTACCCGGTACAAGCTCATTGAAAATAGTATTAGTCTGGATATACCCCTCCCACGTACGAAACCGGCCGCCATGACGCCTCTCTCCAAAGTACCCCCACCCATCTCATCCTGTGACTTCTCCTCCGTTCCCTTAGCCCCTTTTAACTCCCACCACTAAAATTCGTTACCCCTACCACCGTAACTCTCCTCGTTGCTTACCTCCTCTACGACAAACTCCTGCTTCCCCTACCCCCGTATCCACGGTCAACGTGGGGATGCTTCCCCCACCATCCTCAGACACAACTCGTGGTGAAGTTTTAGCGTCACTACTCGTGGCGTGCCTACAACTTAGCCGGATCTATTACGCGCAATTTTTCTCGCCACCAATTTCTTCAACCGTGTATTGTTAAAAACGCGTTTCCTTTTTATTTTTCTCTTCCTTTATCGCAGTTCTCGAGTTATTGCGCGTCGTGTCTCTGTCCTTCTCTGCGCGCTCGATACACGTGCCACGGCAGTGTCCCTGCGCCACGCTCCAAAGAGCGTCTACCTTCCTGAACGCTTCGGGACCGGCTTAAACGTGTGGCGTGCCTTTCATAACCTAAAACTTCTCGCGAAGACGGCCGTCTCTTGACATCCGGTAATACCTGGTGCATGCGTGCGTGCGCGCTGGTAAACGTTAACGCGACTGTGGTGCCGCGGAGTCGAGGTAGATATACACGTCGAACCGCCATCAAGAATCTTTTGGAGTTTTCTTCGTGCTTTTAATTATTCCTGAGGTGAAACCGTGACGTTTGTGACTCCTGTTGCTGCTGCTGCTGCTTATTTCGTGCTTTGCTAAAAGGCACGACAGAATTTTAGCCCATCGTTTCCCGTACGTCATATCGTACTTGTTACTTGTGCATTATTTAAGTACGTGTTGTGACAGCTGCCAGGTGAAATATTGTGTGTGACGTGTGCCAGTGAATATTTCATCTCACTGTTCGCTATTGTACGTACCAGATATACATCTCTTTGTTTGGATACCTGGACACGACTGTTCAGCTTCAAAACGACGCAGGGATACGCCTTCAGGTTTTCACTAAGCAACAGTTTGGCAGTTAATAGCTCGCTGTGTCAAAGTGCTACGGGACAACTTTAACGAGTTGTTTAATTCCGAATCTTCCTACCTTTTCGGTGAGTTTTATTTGAATCATTCTCTGTACGGTTTGTGCGCCCGCGCATTTATGTATGCATATATATATACACACACGTATATATAGTTAAATGATAATTTTAAGGGCGCCAACGTTGCTAGCCTGTTGCGCAGATGGATATCCGATCACGCGCTACAGTAGCATCAGGGACAAGCGTTATATTATCAATTACATTTTTATCAATTTTATACGAACGTTGAAATATCTACAAGAAATAATATCTGTCGGTTCTGAACCTCGTGTTCCGAAACGGAGAGCGCATGTCCGGCCATTTGCCGGATTCGACGCAAGGGGCTACTTTTGAAAGGCGGCTAAAACTCCATGCCGTCTGCCTTGTCAGGAACAGATGATACCTGAACAATTCTGTATGCCTTGGTCTGTATTGCCTTTGAACGTCTCAGTCCTTCAACTCTCTATTGGCCGGCATTGTCTCCAACAAACTTCTCTCCCTTTTCACGTTATTGTCTTCCTTTCAAACTCCATTCCTTCTACGTGTTATATGTCCTGTATTAGGCTAGTATTTGACGTAGCACAAGTCTTTCGCTAATGGTAAATAAATAATCGACTCATGACGTATTTATGTCCTGCACTTTGCGATATACATGAACGTTTTTTTTTTGATAAAGATTCGCGAAATATTGTATTAAAGATTTACGAAGCAATGGCGTCATCAGAAAACCGGTAACGTACGCTGGGACGTTGAATTTGCGGTTATAAGCATGTCGAAAGTCGCTTTGGGTGGCACTTGTCGCCGGCGTCGTGGCGAGACGACATTATCGCGCGTTTGCATGAGAATTATCGTACGCGTATATGGCGGTTACCAGGTGGAAGCCGTCGAGAACTGGCAGCACCGCCATTGTCAATCGTCGTGCGAGTTTGAGCTCGCAATCAGAGCATGCCTTCCTGTTCTGCTGAAATTGCTATGTGTGTATATATATATATGGTATATATATATTATTAGTAGAATTTTGTATACGGCCTTTCCCTCGATAAGGGTTCCGTAACTGTGATCGAACGATTTTGGCTGATTAATCTAATACCTTTACAAGATGGAACTCTGAGAGTTGTTCACTGTGATTTTTTTTCTTTATGTAATGACGAACGATGGAGTACGTTATTCCATTAGATATCGTGGTAGGCTTGGGAGTCGATCGATTATGACGAATAGCCATTAGTGTCTGTTGGTCTACCAAAAAACTTTATGAGAAACGAGGTCAAAACGACGCGCGTACAGTTTATGCCCAGGAACCTTGTAGAAGCTCGAAGCTTCCTCTCGTGTAGTTCTTTCTAGTTCTTTCTCCTTTTCTTTGTCGATCGGCAGGACTCGGCAGGATTCGGTACTCCGTGGGATGGAATCAAGGGCGTAATTTACGAGGAATTCTTTTGGTCTACCTGAACCGGTTTTCTCGTCCTACCAGGTTCGGTTCGACCTAAGTATACCTACCTATTTCGATCGTGAGTTCCCTTTATATTATGGGAGTCCTTTCTCACAGTGTACAGGATGATTCTGGGTATACCTAAGGAAGCCATTGCAGATACTATAGATACTTTGTATAGGTACAGTTCTGTCGTTCCTTATCTCTTATATATTTATCCTTGAATTCGTATTATATTATTATAAACATATATTTATATAGTTAGACTGTAGTGACTTCGATGTGCTGGAGTTTCTTATAGACAACCAATCCACCTGAGGTCGTGCTCCGTCGTGCCTCGTCGTGCCATTCATGCGTTGCGTTTATTTAACGCTAAGACGACGTGGAGAAGACGAGGAAGTGGCGGAGGGAGTGAAAGAAAAATAAATAAAAGAGTGAGAGAGTAAGAAAAAAAAGGAAAGAAATCTCGTCTACCCGAGAATATCGACCGTGTCGGCACTCGAGTGCCGTCGAGGACCTTCTCCGTCGCACTTTTCTTTCTCCGCGTCCCCACGTGGTCCCAACCCTCTTATACCCGGGTCGATGTTTTCGGTATGACTCGTACGGCAGTGTCCCTTCGTCGCTCACGTAGCTCAGGAGGCTAGGAACGCATGCGCGTCAAGGATGTTTATTCCCGACGATCCTGGAACAGCAGGACGACCACCGCGACGCCGTGATACCTAACCTATAAGCGAAAGGAGGGTCCTTTCTAAACCGGGAACCTTGCGGTGGCTTCCTGGCTGTGTATACCTAAGGGTTCTTTCTTATTTTATCCCTACGTCTCCCTACGGTTCGGTTTCTCTCTCTTTTTCTCTCCTACCCCTCTCCCGTCTTCCCATCTGGAATGTTCCTCTCGATTCCACCCTATGAAGATTCCAGATGGAATCTTCTGGACCTGGGCTCCAGGATGCCGAACGGTTACGCTGAAAGGTCATTTCTATTTCCTTTATTAGCGACTTCCACCTTCAACTGTTCCTCCCTCCGCTCCACCTAGTCCACCCTCTTTCACTGGAATGACCACGTGGCGGCACTAGTTGCGCATTCTTGAGGTCGCGCGTCCTTTACTTCTCTCTTACGGAGTCCAACCCGGGCGACGCCAACCTCACCCATGGTATTCACTGTGGAGCGTTTTCAAAGCATTTTCTTCGTGCTATTCTTTCATCTTTCTCCTCTACTTACTTCATCTTGCGCACGTAAGATACCCATTCGCCATTTCCCTACGTATACTCGTGTACCTCGGGTACCCCCCTACTTTCGTTTTATCGCGTTTCTCACGGAATTTCTAGACTCTGGATATTTTCCACCAGGAGAGCCAGGAAGTGCAAGAGAGACGGAGACTCTTCTGTGTATACATGCTGGATGAGATCCAAGGATTCGTGAATTATAAATATCCCTACGATTTTCACCAGCCACCCGTGACCAATGCAAATCTCCATATCGGACGTATGTAATACCTTCCTTCGACGACGCCCAACGTCGTGACGCTATCCTCGTCAACATGGTACTTTCATACCAAGCATGTTGGAGCCTGAGTGGCTTTGTTGATCGGGACGATGCACGTTCAGGCTATTTGAATAGATGTGTATGTACCCAACCGGGCCAGTCTCATAGGCGTAGAGGGGTTGATCGTCGATAAGGCACTTGTTGAGGGTGGCTCACCCTTCGGTCGCTCGACGGGGTTTCTTCCTCCACGTGTTGATCATCCACTCGGCATTACGGCGTCAGAAAGTCGACCCTTCGATTACATCAGAGTTCACTTTTCCTATACGTTAACTCAAACGACTGTTCCGTCACACTTGAGATTTATAATATATATATATGTATATACAATATACATAAAATCCGATGATAATCCTTAGTACGTCACGTGCCAATTGCTTTCGGCACGGCTACTCCACGACGGGCACCTACCTCGCGAGGCGAAGGAATTGCCTTCTGTATAATTGCGCGTCTCGACGGCTCGCCGACCATAACCTTCTCTGCTGAAATCGTAGACCGCGAAGTCCTCCGGGTATTCGTCAGGTTCGACTACGCGAATCCGGTCTGCGGCTTACCGGTTTATGAATGCAAAAAAAAGAAGCCGTCGCGGTCGTTACACTCCGGGAGGACGAGTAAAGGAGAGAGATAAATAAGGAGAGCGAGGGGGGGGGGAGACAGTGAATGTGTGTAGATTAGCGTAGACCAGTATCCTCGGCAAAGCCCGTGATCATAGAGATACCCGGCTAGTTTTCTTATAAAATCCGTAAACACGTACCGGAAATGATGAGCTACCGATTTACTTCGTTTATGTACCTTCTGCCAATTACTTTTTTTCTTTATCTCCTTCGCCAAGACGATATACTCAGATTCTTTATGGATACCTGAACTTCGTTATGACCAACTTGATTGGAGCTCATTTCCTTCTGTTAATAATTCACGCTCTCATTGTTACACCAAGGGAACCATGCAATTATATGTATATATATACAGACGTATATCTCATACTTCATCCCTTATTTTGACTCCCTCTCCTTTTCCTACGCTCACTTATATCCAATTAATCCAATACCACGTCTCCGTCTATTATTTTTAGACTGTTGGAACTTTCCTATGCTTATGTACATACGTCCTCGCGACGTTCATTCGTTTTATTCCATCATGATTTCCTGACGAATTCTATGCTCCCTGGGTTCTCGTATTAATGGTCCTAAGTGGCGGTTACTGGTCGACATATAGTGGCGGTGCACGCACGGGGGACGTTTAATGGCTCGTTCTCTAATAACGCAAGCTGCCGTCGTTCGTTGCGTAGGAGTAACGCAGCCTCCCGTCCTCAGACGTCGGACATATTGAGGATATTGCCGAGCCAATCCACGCGTGTACCGTCTTATTTCGAAATTCGACAGTCCCACTGATTTATCCCAGCCGTTACGCGAGTCAAGCAGAAATAGTTCAGGAATTCTTAATGCTTTACGATCGCGACTGCGCTCTGAGAATTTTTCGTACATCGTTAGATTAGGTTAGGTTGGGTTACGTTTGGGTAGATGGAGTCGATTGATAATTTCTGTCGCTTTGGTATGACCTGCCACCTTTTTTATCTCTTCCTGTCCCTCGTGGTGCCTTGATAATTTTTTTTATTCACCTCTCTTCCCATTCTTCTTGGCTTTCCTTTCCACGAATCCGGTCGGTTCGGCGATTGTTCCTGGCTGCAAGAGCGTGACGCAAGGGAAACCAATCCGTGTTGTTTAATCATAATTAGGGGCGTGAGCGCAGTGCATATGGTGATGGTACTGCGATGACCTTGAACGAATGTGTAATTTACTTGATGGTAATTGGCTGGACCATTCTCGATGATCGTTGGCACCGGATCGGTATATATAAACTTCGTTGTGGAATTGCGGTATCGGACACAGGGACGTTGTGGATTTATCTTGGTTTGTCTTCTGTTTAGTTTATTCTATTCTTTCGTGGCGTTTGTTTTCCATGTGGTCGTGTTTTCAATGCGGCGACAGAAAAAAAAGGAGAGGGGATCACTCGACGTTTGGCTCGCTGGCTTGTTTCACGTCGCGAAATGGTAAAAACGTCGTACTAAAAGCGTCGGGACGCACTCTCCCAGGAATCGCCGTAATTATTTTTCGCAGCCAATCAATACCGACGCTCGACGTTGACGTTGTGCTGCTCGACGCTTCCGACGTCGCGACACCGCTGAGGCGAAGGATTTTTTAATATTTTTTTTCTTATACACGATACCCAACGCGACTATACGAGGCGCGACTGGTAATTGGCGCCTGTGCTTTTGTACGTTGGCTCATTAGCGGCACGTGGCACCGTCGACGAGCATTTTGACTATGGCGAGACCGTGCGAGAATGGCTTGACTATGGAATTGGCAGGCCTGGCGAACGCCTGAGAAAATTGCATTGGCGAAATCTCACAATCGCCGAATCATTTTGAAGGTTTTCACCAAGGATGCACTGAGGTCGTTAATACATTCGCATTCGGTGTTTGTCAATTTAAAGAATGAAAAACAAAAGAATTCACGATTCAAAGAATTTTTCTTCCTTTTTTTTTTCTTTCTTTTACTCTTATCATCGATACACTGGGAGCCCGAGCAATTACCGCTGATGAAATTGAAGACAAACAGGGCGACTCTCAAGTGCGCGAAATGAGATACGGACGTTCGTTGGCAGGAAAATTTACCGTAGGTGCGTGTACACGGGTGGAGGTCGTAGGTTGAAGGTCCGCTGGCCTCGAGGTGACCATGAATAAAGGAACGGGTGGAATGATAAAAAAATACACTTCGAGGAGCACGCAATTAACTTTTGCTCCGTTGCGAATGGTCTTTCCTCGCGTTTCCTAATTAGGTGGGTGCTCGCCCCTCCTGCCTCACCCCCCGGGTCTTCCAGACATGTCCCATCCGGGATGCTTCGTTTGTTAGTAGCGACGAGACTGACGAGTCATGGGCGCATGGTAGTAAGGGTGACAAGGGTAAAGGGAGGAAGCGAATTGGGAAATGTGAATATCGCTGTTTTTATCATATTAAAAAAAGAAAATGAAAAGAGAATACACAGCGCGAAGTCGAGTGGAAATAAAAATCGGGAATAATACGGAATCATAAAACAGTGGTATCCCTGTTGAAAATTCATTATATTAACATTTGCACAATATAATTCGTTTAATATCATCGAATTCTCCAATAATTAATTGTCCATATTACGAGTACTATCGGTAAACGCGGTTACGTAATTATTCCATCAATTCAATAACAGCATCCGCGTTCCCTCGTTATGGCCAGATTTTTCATTAAATTCGAATCTGGTTAACCCATTTTGTGAAGAACTCTATTTTTTAGTAGATTTCTCTTTTTCTTTTATTTATTTATATACTGTTTCGTTACGGGGATCTTGGGGCTATTTAATGTTTTTTTTTTACTTCGTTCGTCCATTTGACAAATTAGTATATTACGTTACTTTGCGTGACGCTCCCTAGACGCATCGCGTCGCGATTAAACATTAATCCGTTGCAGCGACGCTCGCGATACGCACGTCGCCTGCAGCCATATTGGTCGTCGGTAGAGTGCATGCTTTTATCAACTTATCTTTGAGCGACGGTAAACATTTGAATTATTAAGCCTCCCCTCGTACTCGTCGTTTTTCATTAGCAGCAGACACTAGTCCCACCGGGTATATTGGGTCTAGCATCAAAAGATCCTCGCTCCTTTAATCACCCGTTATTGCGTCCCTTCGTTACAAAAAAAAAAGACCGACGGTTCGTAACGATCGAAGAAAATCGATGCGTATCGATTTTTCCATCGGCGTCTCCGCATCAGGAACCTATGATTATTTCAGGAAATCAAATCAAGTCCCTCGAGACATCGTACACGATCACGTTCTTTCAGTCTGCAGTGCATGCCTACCATTAGCCGAATCATTCCTTTTATCGTAGGTATACATATGTATATGCTAGAGGTGGAGTATCTATACTCCATACCTACTAAGAAAGGCCTGGGATATAGGGTGGGAGAGAGACGCTCGATTTACAGGCAGGTTAAAAAATTGGCCGGTTTGTCTCGTGTGCGCGACTCCTTAACTTGGCTGGTGGCTGGGTTCCCTTTTGTCGTTAAAACGAAAGAAAAGAATGCCGAGTAAAAGAGTAATGGGTACGTGGTAAGCGTAGGGAGCGTGAGAGCGAGCGAGAGAGAGAGAGATAGATAGAGAGTGAGCGAGAACGAGTATATAGGGATATCCGAGAAAGAGTGAGCGTCTCCGAGTGAGTGAGGTCTGCCGTCGCGGCGGCTGGGCTTGGGGGGTGAGTTAACGAACGTTCGAGAACAATGGGCAATTATTGTACCCGCACGAAGCTACGAGCCGGCACACGGCACTACGTAGTGCTGCCAGAGGCCAGACCGGTCGTTCGGCCGGCTGCGTGCCTGCTTATGGGGTTGGAGGCTTCAGTCGGCGGCAACGTAGGTCGAGAGCGTGGTGAAGCCCGAGGACAAAGAAGGAAAGAAAGGAAAAAAAAAATAAAGCCTTCAAGGCCCGCATCGGAGAGCTGGAATCGTTTGATGCGTGAACGCGCATGCGCAGGAAATCGTCGAGGGGTTCGCGCTAAAGGGAAAATATCCCCCTAACGCTGTCTGACCTTCGACCCCTACGCTGTTGCGCGACCCCTCGCAGCTGGGAAAGTGCACGACGACGCACTGTGAAAATCAGACGCGTTCTCATAAAAACTCTCTTTGCCAAAGTTGGCTCCATTGTCTTGTATAGCTATATGGGAACATAACCTTAAAGTGTGTTATCGTCGTGCGACAACTATATATACACAAATAGATCTTATCAGGAAACAGGGTTGTCGTTGAAACGACGCAAAAAACCAATGACGAATTGTTCTTTAGATTATTCCTGTTTCTTTTATTATGTATCTGATACTGTCAAGGGTGTTTTTTTTATCGAAGCAGCGTGGAACTGTATGGTAATTTTTTTTTCCACGTGAAATAAGGGTTGGTCATCTTGTACGATTTTCTTAAGCACTTCGAGTCCAGGTCGCGCTTCCGCCGTCGTTTCACGCTGAACTCGACTCCCGACGGGGAAGCCGGTGTCAAAGAAAAAGTGAAAGTATGTCGGTGGGTCAAGTGTGCGAAGACGCGTTACGTACACGCGTGCAGACGTGTACACGAGCCTGAACCAGGGAGACCCTGAAAGAGAACCTCTTACGTAACAAGCTGCGGATCCTTTCTCGCGCGAGAGATGATTACCGATTCCATCCAGGTGTCTTTATATATGTATATATATACACCTTGTTGAAAAATCCTTCGGCTTCCTTTCTCTCGACTCGAGTAGTCACGTCTTTGTATCGCTTACGCCATTGTGTCTGCCGATTTTAAGAAGGCAATTATCGCGTCGTATCGGTAGCATCGCAAGGTTGTCCAGAAAAATTTTTTTCTCTCCTTTCGCATTATACACCAACTTCTTGTTCTTCAAGACCGGCGTATCCTTCACGCGCACAGGACTCTGTGGGAATATCAAATAACCTCTTCGCAAAGGTACACATCCGGTCGCGTTCCTCCGACGCCGCTAAGGAGACTTCCGGCGAACAAGCCGTGCATACCGATCAAGATAATAAGAATAATAATAAACAGTGAATGAGCATGGCGTCTCTTGGTAGACAGACTTGCCAAGTAGCCAACCTCGCTCGCACAACGGCCCTTCTGTCGCCGTCGTGTTATTGAAACGCTGACGCATCGCGCATACACACGCCAGTTCAGTACACAACGCAGCGACGGTTGTCAACCTGATATCGGCCGCTCTGCGTATTACGTCCGGCAGTACCAGGAATATCGCGCTTCACAAATTCCCGCGAAATTTGCTCGTGGAATTTCGACGTGCGTTTTTCTTTATTCTTTTACCGTTTCTTTCTTTTTTCTCTCTTTTTCTTTTTACCGAGGTCATTACAGTCACGAAGTAGATAGCTTGTGGTGGGTATGTACATATATATATATACATGAATGTATTTATTATCGCGACGTTAACCCGCTTCACGCTTCTTATCCTCCAGCTTTAGGTAACCAATAAGAGTGTCCGTCGTGCCGTATCTCAGTGAGTACCGACCTTGCGCCACGCGTAAAAAACCGAAGATTATTTTCATTACAACGTTTTTCTTCCGATGCTGAATTCTCAATCGACTGTTTCGACTGATTTGATACTCTCTGTGGCGTGTCTATACCTGCACGACGGTCGACGCTTGGGTACATACTGACGGCTGAAGGGAAGACGTCGACGTCCTCAGTGTGTAAGCTTGTGGTTTCGGACGACTTTGTCCAACATTTTTTTTGGACTCTCGTAATCGTCGACGCTATCCCGACGCATCGAAAGTCTCGTCGCGACGTTTCATACGTGCGACTTTTATTGCATCCCGACGGCCAACGACGTTCCAGGATATCGTAATACGATATTCATCGTTCTGACGAGAGTTTTATGAATTCCTTTTTTATCTTCTTTTATTTTTTTTGTATTACGCGATAGAAATTTCATCGGACTGGGTTTTTAAATGTTTTAAAAAAATTATTATTATTATTATCAACATCTTACAGTCATCAGAATCTCTGCTGCGATCTGACGGAATTTTAGTATCGCTCTACAGTCGCGTTTCTCTACGCGGTGATTCCGTAATGGGAAGATTTCTATGCGCAAGTGGTAGTACGATAGTCGTATAGTCGAAATGATAGTCAAACTGTACAAGGAGTGGCCAGGATCATCGTATACCTGCAGCGCGATCGTTACCGGTCAGACATCCTGGAGTTAACGCGAGACAGGGATAGACACGGAAGGATCTCTTTCTGCGAGGTTGGTATATCGAAGGCGCGAAGGTCTTTTAGGAAGGACCTCGAGACGCCGGTTGTTATCGATGACTATAGGTATCCGGATGACAATCGCACCTCGATACGATGCGTCATCCGGGAGCGGTACTCGGAGACAGAAAATTCCTCGGTTAGGTAATTATTCGCGACTGCTATGGCTGCCTTTATTTTTACTGTAAAAAAAGAAAATCAAAGGGTTAAATTTTCAGGTCACTTCTCACTGACCTCCTGCCGATAACAATTTTGTGCTCCGTTGGCTTCCGTTATCGCTCCAGGGTGTTCGCACCCTATGGTCTAGGAAATAGCCGGACCGGGTCCCTCCCCCACATGGTGTCTCAATGGTCTCCGTCTCTCTCTTTCTTCCACCTTTTTCACGACCCATTCTCCGTCCTTCCTCGACACGTTGCTCTATCGGTATTGGCTCTTTGACAATTATGGTAGCTCGACGCTATCGCCTGCCGCGTGGATACGCGCCTTTAATATCGCCGGCAATCCATCTCCACCAGCGGGAACTATTCCGCCAGGTCGCCATCAATAAAGGCTCTTGGCCTATCGGCTGGTGATTACACTTCCTGGCCAATTTCGAGCAGTCACACCAGGTATGATACATGGTATGACGTCAGCTGGTATCATTATTTTTTTTTCTTGCTTTACAATCTAAAATCTAAAACTTGTTTTTGAATATCTCGAAAAAGGCGCGAGATCTCACGCATCTATACCTAGTTAAATTTTGACCTCATTAGGCTCTCTCTGATTTTACGTTCTACGAAATCTCTTCCGGCTGGCTTACACTGTGTACGGAACTTCCGCTTGCGTGCGAGCTTGTTCGGAACGTTTTCGCACATCCGGCCAGTCGGTGCTATTGTATCCGCTGACCGTGACGTTTAGCTCTCGACGATCTCTACGGTAACTAAATAAAAGAGGCTGGTTAAGTATATTTTTTTTTTAATGTCGAATACCATCGAGGAAGTAGAAAACACGACTTGGCTATCCATTGTCTATCCTGAGAGTCCGAAGTCCTGGGGGAACCTGGTGCTGTAACCTGTGACCCTGAAATGGGAACGTGCCGATGGGCAGATGGGTGCGGCTAATGGAGGCGCGATTGTTTGCCAAGGCATTTCCCCGAGGAAGAAGTAGAAAAAAGTAGGAATCGATTTCTTTGAGTTTACTTGGAAGAAAGGGAAAAAGAATATAAAGGAAAAAGATCCGTTCTGTATATATATATATATTCATACAAAGTATATCTACATCTATCTATCTAAGTACGTACATATGTACACGCATGAAGCGGCAAGAAATGGAAACTCGGTGTGAAAATCATCTGGATCCTCCTGAGCTGTTTACATTACAGTGCCAGAATTACACGGTGGCCCAATACTCTTGGCATTTGGCCAGCGGGTAAATTCATCGAATTCGTTGAAATTCTTTGTCTTTTGATTTCCCCCGTCTTCTGATCTCCCACAAAAACAAATAGCACAAATCAATCTTAGAACACTTGTACGTCCGTTCCACGGTTTACCTAAAATCTAAGAAAAACTTGGAGCACCACGTAACACAGGCTATTCCACTCACCTTTGATCCTTCAGATCCTACCGTATGATCTACAGGGTCTTTTAATTTATCTTTGGTCCTCAAAGAAATCCGGCACCCTCGTATCAAAGATTTCATCCCGATTTGAGTCATTATTAGATTCTTCGTCATTCATATCGTCGTGTTCTTATCGACAGATAAGAAATATCACATTCGACTTATGTATTACAGTATCACTCTTATCTACCGAATGTCAATGTCAAACCACCACGCGATGCATCTTTGGGCCTTAATAATGAAGGTGTCGTGACTCCAGCGAGTCAGACCGCAGACGCAATGGCGTCGGGCAGTCTTTTAAATTATTGAAGCTGAGTCAACACAGCTGCACATCTAAGGTCCTTCGTAGGTCCCATCCCCAGGCACATATGGTACATATATACTTATCTTTATACATACGTACTTATATATTTTTATATATATATAGAGTGACGTAGAGGACCACCCTATACCTTCCTTCCACTCCTTCCACTCGTCCCCAACTCTCCAGGTAGATCTTCGCCATTTTCTCTTAGTCCCTGTTTGTCCAGTGCTCTTGCTTACTGCACTGAGAGAGACGGAAAATGGGGTAGAAAGGGACGCACGGTCATCTAAGTAATTGGGTAGGTGCTCGTTTTATGTGTGTGTGTGTATATATGTATATATATTGTAGGTATGTATACATATGGCAGATGCTCTGGGCTACAAATCCTTGAACCCTACCACTTGAGATATTAGCTCCGTACAGGACTTGGCAACTGGACCGGCTGCCTACTTGTTCCCCTCGTTCCTCCAGTTGGCTTTGCCTGGTCCAGCTGGCTTCTTTTACTTTCATTCCTCTCCGACTCTCTTTGACTACTTTTGCCCTTTGACTGTCTTCCATTAACCTTCCACATAACCCTTGTATTCCCAAAACGGCATTCCAATTACACAGGCCGCTTTGGATTTTTTTTCCCCGGCAATCGAGCACGTACCTCCTTGACTACCTCAGGCGGAAGCTGGACCAATTTCTTGAGTATGTATTTTTCGAGATCTTTTTCTTCTCCTTTAACGGTTATGTTCCGGGTACTAGAAATAACTTGGCGTGGATTATATAAGACGAACGTTACTGCAGATTAATTTTTTTTTTCTGTCGGAGCCTCGTGCCTGCTCGTCTGAATTTTCGGAAATTCGTTAAATTCTCGTCGTCCTTGGCCGATCGAGATTGTTCGGCAAATGATCGGGGAGTCTCGCGCGTCAGTTGGTTATCTACCAGTTTGTCCAGTCGGCTCTGGAGTATCTGGATGGATTTTTGGTGGACCTTTTACTTCTGTCAAATGTCAGAAAAATAAATATTGCTCCACTGTTGGTTCTCTTTGTTTATCACGAAGCAGCCATGAATCTTCTGGTAGATTTACTTTCTGGTCCATATACCGTCTTTACGGTTTTGACGGGGCTGGTCAGTTTCTACATAAGGGCACCTCACGTACCGTGGTGCTCTGCGGCCCTTTGAGTTCAGTGACTCTCAACTAACTTCAATCAACTTCATTCTCTGTATATACAGAGGGCACTGGAAAAGAGTTCTTCAGGTCTAATGTTACAGATAGGGATGCTGCGTTGCTGTATATACGTATATATACCGCAATGACTGGGTACTCTTGTGACAAAATGGCGGCAACGTCGACGGCCAATTGGCAATTAGATGTCGACCCGGGGTCAATTGGACCCACGCTTCGAAACGATTCAACAGTCTAGTCACGTTCGTCCTGAACTTACTGGAAGTACGCACAGTTTCATGTGTCATCCACTTCACGGTATTCTCAACTTCATCCAGTTGCATCTTTGATTAGAAGAATATTTTTTTTTCAATGCCGAGAAAAAAGTGCGTTTCTCGATTAAACGATAGATTTTTCATTTCAATTCCCTTCGCTTAGTCGTTTTTTCAAGTACAGTCCTTCAAATGTATTTACCAGCGGTTGACAACCGTCAGGCACGAATCTTGAAACTTTTCTCAATGACTGTACACTCATACCATTGTTGTAAACTCGCCTGCACGGACACGCACACTTGCGCCCAAACGGCATATGGCAGTGCTCCAACAAGTGGCGGTAAGAGCATAGAATATAGAGGCTATACATGTTCCCGTGCATCTAGCACTACCCGACGTCGGGCTTGTAGCCTGTATATAGTCCGTCCACGGGTAAAATAGCTTTTGGAGGGGCCACCTTCCTATGACTTTTAAAGTAAAAGAGTCCCCTAGACAGGATCTTTTACTCGTGGAACGACTGTAGCTGGGCGTAATTCTTTCTATAGTGTTCTCCTCTACAGGCGCTCCAAGGAGAATCACCATTGGCGAGGAGGTCGTAGGGAAAATAAAAAAATAAAAAATTTCGTCATCTCATCCCCTACACCCTTTTACGCCGTATCGTTGGGTTGTAGCAGGATTTATTTTTGAAAAAAAAAAAAAAACTTCTTGCGATGATCTTGCAGCATTCCTTGTCCAACTCTATAGTGTCGTTATGCTGGTACGTGACTGATCTTTTTCGAATGGATCACCCTGTAGCGCGAACGCGAAAGAACGCGCATGGAATAACGAATACTGCTCGCGGGCTTGGAGGTCAAGGCGGTTCACTCCTGTGCCAAGAAATTCACGCGGTACGGTAACACTTTTCTTTTTCTTTTCCATCCCTTTTCACTCTTGGATTCTCCAGTACTTCTCTTGCTTATCTTTGTCTTTTTTTTTTCTTGATCGTAGCAGTTGGTACGCGCACCCTTTATTTCACGGTGCACCGCGCTTCGCGTTCGACGCTACATATACTGGATATAGGATTTTGCCGATTCTCCATTAGCAACGCGATTATATTTCAAAATGGTGAAATTCCAGTTTAGTAATAGGATATCTTCTTCTTTTTCTTTTTCTTTCATATATTTTAAGTGGGTACGGTGAGGCTTAGCAGATGTTTGGATTTCAAACTACTTTATTTATATATGTATATATACGTATGGCAGTTTAGGCAATTCCCCAGGAAAATGGCCGACCGTCGAATATATTGTATTTGCTACATATTATTGAAATGAGATTCCGAAAGTCACACGAGCGTGGAATCTTACTCGGGTCGAGTTCTGGGTCTGCTAGAGGAAAGCACGGTGTACGCTTAGCATAAAATTACATAAGAATGGCGGATGGTTAACGAGACGCGAACCGGCCGGACGGGATGGCGGGATGCGCCGATTGTAATTCAAATCGCGGCTTGGTATGTGGCCGCGTACAGTCAGCACTGAAAGGGGCCATCTTCTAGTCATCAGTGGTTCTCATCCAATCAACTCGTTCGCATTCATTGACAATCATTACCATTAAACTTTTGGATTTCATTGACGCTGTTCGAACGTTACGTCACCATCCGGATACGAATGGATACGATTAAATCATAATAAATTAAGAACCCCCTCTCCTCCTAGGTTGGTTTACCTAAATTCTAGAAATAATATTCACGCTGTTCGGCATCTGCGGGGAAGACTGCAAGTCTTTGATAATGGTGTATCCCGATGCTATTTTCATTTTTATTTTATGCCTGGAGCCCATATTTATTCTAAGCGTCGGTAACGTGACAAGAGGTATGATGAATCGTGATCTATCGCCCTGTATTTATATATATATATATATTTACTCTATTTTCATATACACATATCGATCAGGATGTCTCTCGCGTATATACCTAGTAGTAATTAAAATGTTTCTCGAATCTGCCGGCGGCGTCCCTTCGCATTCTTGATTACCCATAAGCCCGCGGTGACGCTATGATGACGCCATTTGGTTTACATGACGGATGGCCTTCCACTACTCTCTGTGATATACCCCGTATATACCACTGGCATTTATTGTTTCTATATGTCGTCAGTGGATATATCAAGTACACAGTATACAGAAGATCGCGTTCGCAGTATCAAATTTAAAAGAACAGTCAGTGCCCGACACCTTACTCTTTTCTGCTCGTCTCAATGATTTTACAATCTCGCTTAACTGTCATTGATTGTGACGAGAAATCCTTATGAATTCACGCAACGACCAATTCTATGGATGAAGTCATCGTATTTTACAGGAGAGGAAAAAAAGAAACACAGCTTGGTCATCCTAGGTCAACGAACTCACTGATACTTCTTATACAGCATTTGCCACGCAGTCAATTGAGTTATCCGTGTGTTTCATTAATGATTTCCGTGTATGATTTTCATGATTTTTTTATTTAAACAAATTTTTTTGTCATTCACCCTGTCATCTGCGTACGTAATATCATGCTGAAATTGACGGCTGATGACTATACGTCATCTGTAGTAAGAGCGAAGGCTGATACGTATCGACGTTTCTTGTTGTTTACAAGATTTATGAAGGATTTCAATTTTGACAGGTGTAACGTGAAGACTTTTTTTTTCCTAAATTGTTACACGTATCGATTTAAACGTACGAAAGGTCAATGATTAGAGCAAAGGTTAAAGTAACAGCTGGTTACGGCAGTTCTCGTGAAAAGGCTTAAGAAATACCAGCTGCCTATGTATAATCTCTCAAAGGTACAATTCTATACAGTCGTACCCCGAAGTTACGTCGTAATTGGTTCCGCGATAGATGACGTAAGTCGAGCGCGTGTTGACGCAGAGTGGGTGGAGAAAGCAAAAATGAGAGGGTACGTTCCGAAATGCACTGTCAATAACTGTGAGCATTAGTTGCGTCTCACTTAATTAAATGTAGATAATTAGGGACACGACGATATATACATACATAGTATTGGCAGTGCATATTGGTACGTACCCTGAGACTACGCCGAATGACGTAAGTGCGAAACAACGTAAGTCGGGGGGTGACTGTATTCCAACCCCCTCTTATTTAGTATCTACCCTTATTTCTCTCGAGAAATTCTTCTCGCTTATCTCGGGTACATATCTCTATTATTAATATACATATATATATATAAAATATATATATATATAATCGTACAATTAATAATGGATCCAAGAAAGGGAGAAGGTCCGCGCTATGAATAAATTGAAAGTTCATCGGGAGGAATGGCTCGCGAAAAGCGCGGCTGTTGTTTCATTAGTATGCAAATTTTCTTTCGGTCCCTTATGCGGTATCCCCCTCCCCTCTGTCCCCCTTCGAAGCCCACCCCTCGAATACTCGCAGCCAATTTTTTCAACCTCTTTCAACCACCCTTCTTCGCCCTTCTCATTCGCTTTATTATTATTATTATTATTATTATTACGAGCCTCACGCTCATACAGCGACACTCTTATACCTATTCATGCTAGATCTCGCTCAGGCTAATTAAATCCTTCTGATGCTGGTTCTATAGAGATTTTCATTATAGCGAAATTCATTTCGATAATTGAAATGACGAAAAATATCCAGAATCAGCGTAGAAAATAATCCTGGCCTATGTGTTACTGTAATAAAGACTCGCTATATGGATTGTGTATGGGCAATATTGTGCTTATGGGGTGGGGGTGAATGGGGGAGGGGTGGGGGGAGCGTGACTCATAAATTTCAATGATAGCACAGAGTGTTTTAATTAAAAGAAGAGAAGCACTGGCGTCGATTGCGACAAAAGGCAAAGTGCGTGCAATTTATATATAAATCGAAATTCGTACTTTTGTCGAGTAGTGAGTAGGGGTTTATTAATTTTATTTTATTTAAAACGTTCGGAAATCAATGAATATCGCAAGAGAGCTACGTCAAGGCTAATAACGTGTTTTATAGCTGTTTAACGAAAACTTACGAAGTAATGGAGTCTAATCGTTACCGGTGCAGAACTACGATGTACATATTACAAGCGAAGTTAAAGCGCCACGTGGACCGCTGATAAAGCGTGAAGTGTGCTACCGGGCGTCGCGACGGAGCGTCGCTACCCTGCGGAAACGGTGCAGGCACCTGTTACACACGGTCGCAATAACGGTCGGGCGTTGCACCGGCAATGAAGCTGCAAATGCACATCGTAATCAAGCCGTTTATAGGTCGGGTTTATATTGCAGCAAGTTCAACGTCAGAAAGTCTATGCACTTTGACCCCCTCTAAAAATAACAGTTGTATATTCAAATTACCTGCTGGGATCTTATTCATCGTCCCCAGAGTTCGATACTGCGTCTAGTGTGAAACGACCTTTATGATCTATGTAAATTTTCTTCTTTTCCTTTATATCAGTGAATTTTATTTCTTCTCTACCGTGACCTCTGACCATTTTGCTATCGAATAATGGGTATGGGCATAATGGAAGCTTTATTCACGGCGACCTTTTCTTTTTTCATGAATTAGAAAAAAATTTTGCTACTACCCTCCCCTCTCCTGCTCTCTTTTTTATTTTATGCCAGACTCGTACGTTTATCTATTCTTGCCAGTCAGTGGTAGGCGGACTGAATGCGCCTGGCCTGTCTTCCTATAAACCGGCTGTAACGACAAGCTGTCAGGCGCGCGCCAGCCGCAGAAACGTGATACGTGAAATCGCGAATACCTACTGGTGTCACTGCTGCCACTTCCGTTTCCTTTGTAGGGTTCTTAGAGGATCCAGGTGAAAGATGCATCTGGAAGTTGTTGATATGGTTCTTTTGTAATACGGTAGAAATTCCCATAGCACTGACTGTAAGCTCGAAATCCCATTGGCTTAAAATTCCTTTGTCCCGCGCTGTAGGTGCAGTTGGTGATGACGCTATTCAGGAAACTGGGACGTCGTCTAATTTTAATAGCGATCTCGATCACTTTGTAATCTATCACTTTTCAGATGCAGATTCATCAAGTGGATTTACTTGCTTTACCACCGTTAAGCCTTATCGATCGATCCCCTCTGGCTTTATAGGGAATAACTTGGCATACCGTTGTCGTCACATTGTAAGACACACGACGAGTATCTATTTGTTGAGTGCTATTTCAGTAACACTGTACATATATGTATTATGGATCCATAGTGTGAATCCTTTGGATCCTGATGGATCTTTTGTAAAATATTATTATCATTATGTATACTCTCATTCATACGGCGTGACTGTCGGCTTGCGTATTTGTTGCGTAAACCGTGACGTCACTTGTTACACCCAGCGACATTTTCTCTTTGATCAAAGTTTCCGCGTGGCGTCGCGACGCTTCGAAATGTATCGCACTTTAATACGATACGCGTAGACGGCGAGGAAATAAAGAGCGTCCCTCGCACGAGACGTCGGCTAGACTCGTCAAGGGGAAGTTTTAAATTTAGACGCTCCTCCCGCCATCGCCGTCCGTCATCCTTCCGTCAACGAAATGATTATACTGTTGTCGACGCGACGACAGCTTTCCCTTTGTCTTTCTTTTTCACCCGTTATAACACCTTGAAAACGTATGTAAGTGGGTGCTGATACTGACGTTGTTGTTTTGTATTAAAAAAAATTTGTGAGGGGGTGAAGAGTGGGGGATAAATAATTTTTTTTATTAATTGTTCCATCGATCTTTAATTTTGATTTGATCGTTAATCGACTTTTCTTTTAATTTTGTTTCAGGTAAGTCCCATATGCTTGATTGGGCTCTAAGCAGGGGTGTACGGGGAATACCCCCCACCTTCAACTTTTCCTGGGCATATCGCAATCCCTGGTGAGTCCTGAACTTCGTAAGAATACTCCAATCCGAGTCGAGAACAGGTCGCGGATAATGATCTCCACTTGCTCTAACAGTATAACTCCGCGGATCGAACGCGGCATTGCGAGGACAAAGGGACTTCTGGCAAACAAATCGAATTACGGAAAGTTAACCCAGCAATTAAATGATACTCATCGTTTCCCCATTGGTTGGGTGTATGAGGGTACTTTTACCGATTGTCAGGAGCGTTCGATTAAAGCATCCCTTGGGTATAGGATTTTTCGAATGAAATATTTGAAGAAAAAAAAAATATATATATAAGACGAATCAAGAAAGATCAAACCGCAAAGTGCCCGACATGGCTAAGCTTTCGAAAGTTTCATCTTTCTTTACGGGAGTCCGTGAAAATTTTATTTCTCACTTCAGTCACCCGTTATTACTTATAGTTCGATGAAGAAAATACGAGATTTTGATAATCCTCGTATTTTTGACTTTCCATCAGTTTCCGTGGATCGCGAATACGAAATATGGTATACGAGCATTGAAAAATAATTGAACGTCGCGACGCTCTCAGCTGAGATGACGTCGATGCTTAATGGTCCTTGCTTTATTTTGTCTTTCTTGATCTTTTTTTTCTTTTTCTTTTAATGCCTTTCTCTCTCTCTCTCGCGCTCTCTTTCTCTTTCTTCTGGGTCACTGGGTGGATTGTCGTGACGCGTGAGAACGAACTGCAGACAGCGCCGGGAGGGAATATCGCTACTAGGAAAACCCGACGCTTCGGCCGTTTATACACTATTTTTAGCCGTCGGAGTTTACGCCGCGACGCTCACTGCAGCCATCCGCGACACAGACGCGGCCCATCGCGTCGGCTGGCATCGCGTTACCGCCTCGCTTGCAACTTTATATGCACACGATTCTGGCACGATTTTTTAAATAATCCACTTGGATTTCTACAGTTTATTCTTTCCGTTCCTTTCCTTCGCCCCTCCTTCACCCCTCCTCTAGCTCCACTTGGGAATACACAATACTGTAAATATATTTTATCGGTACAGCACCTGTGTTTAAATTTCATATATAGATATATATATATTTCTTTATATGCACTCAGGTGTACTGGGATCGTTTTAGTAACTGTATTTTTTTTCCTGTAGTATCACTGCATAACCAACAGTCTGAACCAGCATGATCATTATCATCATCCCCCACCAGACACGTGAGACTATCTACTTGGCCGATCTTTCTTAGTCGTTTTCCATTTTTTGTTCTTTTTTTGCTTTTTTTTTTCTTTACTCGGTTACTCTTTCTGTTTTTCTTCCTAGCGATTCTACCACCATCCACCCCTTCACTCCAGCCAGTGTTTTCTCGGCTCGAGCGACCTGGTGATTTACGAGCTCCTGACGACGAGGAGGAAAGTATCTCGAATTCGACGCTTTCCAAGCAGCTGCCCCGATTCCCGCTAGACGAATTCGCGATCCTCCATGGATTCTCTGCTCTTGTCTCGTTCACCGCTTGGCGCTACTATAACCTCCCTCCTGTATCGATGGTACAGCCGACCCCTTTTTATTTCCGGCTTCTCGTAAGGGTGCACTCGGCGCAATTTGCTTTCTCAACCTGATTGTTACTAGGTGGTACTAGGGACTGCTGGCTTTATCATTGTCTGATTGAGTATAGTACCAGGGGCGGTGATTGCGGGCGTCTATAATGGGTGGTGGGTGTAAGTGACTCGAGACTTCTTGGTTCGCAGGGAATTGAAACGACCTGTAGGTTCGCCGTAAGAGAACTAGCTGTGTATTGCGAAGTTCGACAGTGAGCTATTGTCTTCCTGCTTAGGCAATAAATTCTGATCCTACTTCAGGGATTAACCCTTTCCTTCCTCCATTCTGTGAAATCCGAATGCACTGTACGATTTTGTATTGTAATTTTTTTTGGGGGGAAATTTTCAATCACTATATATTTCTTGCGGCATTGTACGGGTTTGCGTGTCGCGTATTCATGTGGCTGAGTGTACGTAAGTCCTGTCGGGCGATTCGTAGAAATTTGGTATTACGGTAGTAATAAAAGTAAAACTCTTTTTTTGCGGAAAAAAATTTTTCTTTCGACTTTACGATTGCACTTGGACCAAGTCTGATTCTTGGAGTTTCAAATAAATTATTCTTATCTCGGGAAACTCGGCGAGCCTAGAAATCCAAGGGAAGTTACCCCACGTCCCGGCACGCATTACGCATTTACAAAATGAAATTGCGTTTTTCAATCTGTTGCCGACAAGGTTCTGGTTTCTTCATGAGGCCAACCAAGCCACCGGGAGTTTTCAACCGCGCAGACTCCTTCTTCCAGAGTAGAGTTTCTTTTCGTAGGATTCCAACGAAATTTTCAGGATGCTTCGTGGTCCACCTGTCGTTGGGTTCAAGAGGGCGGGAGGAGGGGTGAAGGATTGGAAGTTCAAGCCTGGGGACGCTTTGTTCTGCCTAGTGAAGACCCGCCGGCGATTTTGCTTACGTCACCGGACCTGGCGGACACTAGTCGGAATTTCATTTCCGGCAGAGAAAAAAAGAGATCACGGAAATTAGTCAGAACCACTCACTGTCAGAATTACGCTGTGACCTTTAGAGCGATCGAAGGTCGTTGAAGAAAAAAAAATTTTCATAGAAACAACCCTAACGTTAACGAGGGTACTTTAATAATATTATAATTTCATTGAATAAATCAACGAAAAGTGAATGCGTGTATTCTGAATGGAAGATAAAAAATTAAGGGATGATCTTCGATTTTTTTTCTCAAATAAAACTTATACAGTGTATATACGTACTACCCTCTTTTTAAATATACAGCTATACGCCTGGTGGTGATTTCTACGGGTCGTTAGCTACGGACAGCCTCGTTAACGGGGGGTTGCGATCAATCCTCCACTCTCATGCTTCCTGATAGCTCAGTCATTTCTGCATTCGCATCGACACTAATTGGTTTACGGTTACCGAGAGTCATGCATCTCTCGTAAAATTATCATTATACACCATTTCCTAATGATCGATAGCGCACCGCACCCCCTGTACATGGTTTCTAGTGTACTTTTTTTTTTTCATAGACGGGAACCGGTCCGAGCTCTGATTTACCCTAAGCGTTGATACACGGTCCGCCATTTTGATAAGCTTACTGAAAAGTGAAATAAAAATGTTGAAGATATCAAGCCTCCGATATTTTCATAAACTGATGAAAAGGTCTATCATATTGAATCGACTCTCGGCGTGCATTATCGTAAACGTCATTTGGTTTTACCGAAGTCGCCATCTTGGGGGCTGTTTTCATTAAGTCCTTGTAGAGAACACAATGGGGTAGGTACGTTGCTTTTCTGTTGCGTCGTCGCTCGCGTCTGGAATTAATGAAGTTTTCCAGAGCGGCAAAGGAGACGAACGAAAATTCTGCAGAGGGTCGTGAGAGTGAATGGAAAAAAAAATATGAGGGGGTGGGAGAGAGAAGGACAATGGAGAATGAAAGTGGGAGAAAGTGAGAGAGTAAAACGCCAGAGAAACAGAACGAAATGAATTTAACGACCTGTATATATATATGTACGGCATTGCGCCGTCGTCGGCTGATGCGTGGAAATTTTCCCCACCTGTTGCCAAACAATTCCCATGGAAACAAAGTTATGGCCCCGAGTTTCCGCCGAATAAATACCCCGTGCACGTTGAGTGGCCGCGTTTCGTTTTCGTTTCCCTTTGTTTTTACGTTCTTTACGCATTGGCGTCATCTATGGGCGTATCGTGGAAACAAAGCGTCGTTCTTCTCTATAGGAGTGTACGTTGTTTTTTCCTTTCTTTCCTTTATTTCACGATGGACCCGAAGAAAATATGGAAAGGAATAATAGAATGGAACTAATAGAATATTGATTATGAAAATACTGAAAATAAAATACGCTGGCAGCCAGTGAGGATATAAGGGATGAAGGAAGGTGTATACGAGGCGTTTTTGCAGTGACGAAGTAGAGGGTGAAAAAAGAAAATTCCGTGGCGCTAGCGTTATTAGACGGCTGTATGTTTTCTTATGGCCCTGAGAAGAGGTAGTTGCAATATCATAAGGGTTGTTGCTGTAGTTGCATCGCAGCTGGAGTGCAATATGAAGGACTGCGGGGGTGCCGTTGCGTATTTAATTCGATACCACCCGACGACACTGTAAATTTATTTTCCGCGCATTTTCATTTTCTTTTTCCACTGCATTTGCTTTTCTTCGAAGGGGATGATTTCAAGAGATCTCAGTGCTGAACATGATACAGGGACGTGGAGCGTCCTTGCTGATGTCAACAGGGTGGCTTCGGCGTATAGGGATGTTTAGGCGCTTCGCTTTATCACGTGAAAGGGTTAATAATTTAGAGCGACAAGACACACGGTCCTGTTATTGGTCCATAAAGGAAGCCATTTCGTCGGCAAGGTTTTGGCGTTTACCACCCCTCGATGGTTATATCCTCGTGTTACCGGCGCCACGGGGTGCGGGACACCAACCCTTTTCACTGCGGGACTTCTTTTTTTTTCCTTTTTTCTTATCAACTTCCTTCCCCTTCTCCATTCGTGCCTCTATGTCGGCCAAGGACTCGGACAAGTTCTTCATCCCCTATTCTTGTAGCTACGCACTTACTCGTTCACGCATTCATCAACTCTCGATCGATGCTTCCTATCTCCTTCCTTACAACCAAGGGTGGAAAGTCCTTTCTCATTTTTTAATTTAATATTCGCTAAACAAGCTCCTGGACTCGTCTTTAAATAAACTACCCTTTCTATTAATTACATTAACAAAATTTTGGAATTTTTGCATGGTTGCAAAATCAATCCTAGGGTTAAATCACTCCTCGAATTGTCATCCCCTGTGACAGTCCAATAAAGGTAAATTCAACTAAAGGACCAACCATGCCAAATACTAATAAATACTACTAAGTGATACTAAATGCTACTAAATAGACTAAATACACATTTTAATATTTTCTGTAATTTGATAATGTTTATCTAAACTCTAATCGCTATCCCTTCCCTGCATATAGTAATTTAACAAATGGATCTGAATCTTCTCCAGCATCCGATCCTTCGGTTTGAGAACAATTCGCGCGAAATCCCACCGCAATCAAGTAACACGAAGCCGCGAGCGATTTTTTCGTGAGAAAATTGATTTAAACGCTAAAAGAGTACCGTAGAGTATACCAAACGTGTAAACATCGCCATCTTGGTTTTACCATATACATATACTGTACATTAAGTTTTCCACTTACTATACATAACAATACATATACCATACCATACTTCCGATGCACGGTCTACAAAAAATATATATATACTTTACGTATTATAGGTATATACAGTCAAAATTTTAATTATTCAATTAATAACAATAGTCAGAAAATATATGTACGTTTTCATTAGCCGACAAAAATCCTTTAATCTAATTAATTACCGAGTCACCATATTTGAATGGTACAACCAGTACACACTTGTATCTATATATATATATATATATATTTACCAATCCCCTCACATATGGCAGCTATAGGACACACTTATGCCAAAATCATTTATGAACTTTGCAAATATAATATAGTTTGCCCGCTCAGGCGGGTAGGTAATTCACCCTACAGTCTGGTTCACCCTCGTCCTCTTATTCACCTTCTCAGGAAGCCACCCCCTCCCCCCTCAAAGTCCACCCCTCCCCAGCGCTTTCTTAACAGCGTTTCCAGTAGACACATTAAAGGCACAGCAGCGTAGTACCCTGCCGTTTGTCATTCCGCATTATTGCGTAACTTTTCGAGCTACCGATAATCTCGCGGCTGTTCGTCGCGGCAACCTTAGAGCAACCTAACGTAACCTAACCAAACCCGACTCGGATTCTGACTATTTCAGGAGGGATGCTACAACCCCTTTACTGCGTATGACTTATTATTATATCGTTTGGAATTTCCTCCTGGTGGATATAAGGTACAGGTTTCGGTGCTTGGCGTCGCGACGTCGTTTCCCAATAGACCGCTTTAGCGCAGGAATAAAAGCTCCCGCCTCGGGATGATACGACGTACGCTATCATGTCCCTGGATGGACATTTTAACGATTCTTGTATAACAGCTGGTACTATGTATCCGCGAAATGCATTGTTTTACATGATTTAATCGTCCGTTAAATCGTTTGGGATAGTTTGTGGCTTTTTAGATAAATTTTTGAGTTTTTCCTGCATCTGCATGCCCAGGGATTTTGGAGCGTAGTGGGGGATGCTGTTCGGATCTTTATCCTTAGGGGGGTAGGTTGAATTGATTTTATTTTTTTTCTGTCACGATTTTCAAGGTCATCTCTCTTGACGAAACCTGTAGCTTAAAGCTGTGTATGAATTCTTACGGTATCCGGGTAGCTATCGGTGCTCTTATCTATGTGCAGATAACCTAAATATTATCTCGACAAATTAATGATCTTTGCATCGCGAAAAGCCCGTGAGCCTAATTTAACGGGAATTAACTAACCCTGTTAGGGATGAAGCCACCAACGTATCGCGGTTTATGAACGCCATTCATTAATTTGTATTTGTCGCGCGTACCGATCATTAGGACGGTGGCATGGGGTGGCAGCTAATAGGGATGCGTCCCGACGACATCACGATATCGCTTTTGGACGTCCCGACGTAATCATCCCTGTACGCTTCGTATGACGCGTTGTAATAATTCTAATACTTCATCGTCAAACATCGTATTTCAAAGTTACGTCATAATTCCTGCAGAAAGTCGAGACTATTATTATTATTTTACATTCACCTGAGACGGAGGATATAACTCCTTAAGGCGATTGTGCATCGGTGCAAAGGATATGGTGGCAAGGGCGGGGGGGGGGGGGGGGGGGGCGCGTCGCGTGCCAACGTCTCCCCCCCCCCCCCCCCCCCCCCCCCCCCCCCCCCCCCCCCCCCCCCCCCCCCCCCCCCCCCCCCCGCGCGTCGCTTGCCATCGTCTCTAAGTGACTACCGGAAGTAGACTGCGCATTTTGCATTGGTAAGCATGCCAAGGAAGTCAGAAGGGTAGAAAGAACGAAGGTGTCGGTGGGGTGGTTGTTACAAGAGAAAAAGGGGTAGATAAAATTGTTGTGGGCCACCCCTTCGTATTTCTCTAAAAGCTTTACACGTTTATTTGTCGCGGCGTGATGGCGATAAGGAATGAAGGGGCGCAAGGGGCGAAGGGGGGAGGGGAGACGCGTCGAGGAGTTGCCCGGAAACTCTCTCTCCCCCCCTTTGCCCCCTCGCGCCCTTCTCATTTTCTCATCTAACTCACTCACTCTCGTTCTCTCTGTGGGGGTGTACGGGACTTGAGAAAGGGGGATGATTTCGTTCTCGCGTACCCCGTAAGTCCGTCCGTCCTCTCGTAATTATTTTAATCGTAATTCATTGGAGCCGCCCGGGCGACGTCGACCCCCTCCTGGGGATTAAGTGATTGCTCCAGGACGGATGTATATTTTACATTAATGGGGAGAACATACGACTCGCGATTACTCACAATTTCCGGCTGGCGTGCCGTGAGAGTTTCGATTAATCAGATGGAATGCCCCTGCCGCTTTTTCCGACGCGTCGCGACGTTCGCGTCGGCCACCTTAAGTAACCGATAACGAACCGAGCTCTCTCGGGGAGCGCGTTAATCAACCTTAATTTTATTTTATTTTCCACTCTCCGACCTGGCCTCCCTTTTGTGTTATTCTTATCTGCTTAAATCCTTGGAGTCGTTTTGAATGATCCGTCATCTTTTTGATTTTAATTCTCCTTCTCTAGCGTCCGCTCATTATCATCGAGAGAAAAAGTTCGGTTGAATAAAACGCTCGGATGCGATCGACGTGACATGTATTTGTCTTCAGTGAATTTTATTTCTGTCAAATTTATCATGAAATTCATCGAACGAAATTTTCACCTGTAATCTCAATTCCGTTGCTTTAGTTAACATAAACGTCATTCGGTTGAGCTTACTTGAGTGTACTATATTTAAGTAAATAGTAAAAAAAATTTTTTCGAGTAACAGCCGTAGTTGCCTTGATTCTTTGGAGCGACTATACCTGCTGTTTCATTGAAGCGTACTTAGGTTGAAATTAACTACACGGAAAAAAGAGAACAGTAATGGTTACTAGTCTGGCTGGCACCGAGTCCCAGGTATCATAGAAAATGAGTGACGAACAGCGTGGAATTGGACTGATTATTTAGAAAACAGTACCCATTACTGTTACGAAGGTAATTTTTACTGGGTTTGGTTAGTGACGAAATACTTTGCTGCAAAGTGGGACTCACTGCTGGGACTCACTGCTAATCAAACTAAGAAACCATTACTGTTCACTTTTCTCCGTGTATAGTCAATACCATACAGACAGACAAGAAATGCATGTGCTCTTAATTGCTTCAGAAATTTTTTTCTCAATATTTTCTTACTTGACTATACAGGCCGTACCTCAAATCAACTATGCACATGTGTTGTTCGCTATCCGCAAGGTTCCTGACCCTGTGCAAAAGCGTGACCGTCGGTCGGTATACCTACCATACATATGCGTCGCGACGCTCGGCGCAAGGTGACATTAAAATTTCGTCCGGGTTCATAAATCAAAATGTACGATCAACATTCGTCACGCGTCTCCTCGTAGTCGTGCAGTCGTGCTGTTTCGGCGTCCTGAGGGGTAGGAGGAGGGAGCAGGACGGACTCATACGAGGAGGAATAGGGGTAGAAGGTAGTGCAAAAAAAAATATAAAAATGAAAGAGCAAAGGAAAAAAAACAATAATATACAGCATATCGAGTAGCAAGGTACGCGCCGGTGTGCCATTATTCCCGCGTCGCGACGTCCTTGTTCTCTCTACCTTTGTGTGTATATATATACCTATATGGGCAAACAACTCCAATTTGTTATTTCACTATCAGCGCCGATAGCCACGGCTCGTCGTGCCGAATAATTGCCAACGCGAAACGCCGTAGTTGTTGTAGCGTTTAAAGCGAATCGCTCAAAGTTTAGTCAGGGGTTGATCTGCATGCGTGTAAATGCGTATTTTTTTCCTGGTTCGTTTTTTATTTTTTTTTTATTTAGACCTACCCCGTTTTCCGTTACCACTGATTAGCAGCGTCGTCGGGGTAGTCGAGTGGATTCGTTCGTGAAACTTGTGCGACGTCTTTTTTAATGTAAAAATATTTCTTTTTAGATAACACTTTTAGGGGTTGTTTATCTGATTTCTATGTTTATGCTGATGTTATGCCTTCGGCTGTATGTATACCTTTGTATAATTTTGGTCAGGCCTTTTTGTTCCTGGCTGTTTCTATTGTTTTCGTCGTGCTTTCAGTGCTGGTACTGTTTTTCAATTTCACGCCCCGTCACGCGCTGGGCGCAAAAACGTCGTTTCGTGACGTATCGCAATCGTCGCGACGCGTTCAGAAGCATATCTCGACGCGTCGATTGGAAACTTTATACGTGCCAGTTAACACGGTTTAACACGTCCGGGCCTCTGCACTTGATATTGGCAGCCATGATTCTTTTGTGCATTTTTAACAGCTGTCCAGTATGCTGCTGTACTTTGTGTCGTATTGAATGTTGCACAATAAAAAGAGTCAGCCTTGTTTAGTTTGTTGACACAGAATCAACCCCTTTTTTTGGCATAGGGGATGAAATGGAATACAGAACGATAAGTTATTAATTTCGCATGAGTTCATTCTGGCCATCTAATTTGGGGGATGCGTGTGCGACTTCAATAAGGAAGGAAGGAAGGAAAGAAAGATGTATAGGTGGTAACCCACCCCTTCGTTAAGGGTGAAACCTCGAGTCCATTACCGAAGTCCTGGTCGTCATTGTCTCTAACGAGAATCGAAGGATCCATTCGGCTTTTCAATTAATAAGCGTAGCTTCTGCCAAAGGGGGGTGTCGGGGGGTGTTAAGGGGGTAGGGGTCCGATTGGTTTTCTTAAACGATCAACCGTACTCGCAATTACGTGAATGGGGGTGCGCATCCTTTTTCTACCGTCAGGAAACTTAACGAGAGGAGACAGCCAAGTCGATGGGGTATTTTTCCAAAGCTGATACCGCCGCCTTTCCTTCATCCCTTAAGAGTTTCTCGTGGACATACGACTTTCCATCTTTGCTCTTATTCTAGTATTAAACCCTTTCTCAAGTACTTTTATCGCTTTACCACCCCCTTTCGCCACATGGCCTAAAGGCTTTCAATTGCCATTATCACTCCCTTCAAGCTAGTACCGCCACAAAAGAAAATCGAAAAAAGAGGTACGTCATAATTGAGGGCTCCTTTCAGGCTAATTTAATGCTCTGCTGCCGAATTTAATGTTCTTCATTTTTAAGGAAAAACTTTGTGGCGGTGCTAGCTCGATATGGCGTTGGCACCGCCAAAACCTAAAATACAAAAAACAATGATAGAAATGATCCAAAAATGAGTTTTTGGATCCTGCAACCCCAGTTTTTTTTCAAACTTTCGGAAATCGTTAGCACTCCGTAGATCTGTGCATATAATTTTGGTGAAGTTCACAAGATAATTAACCAGCACACAATCACTTGATAATTCGAAGTATCATCCCAAGCAATGATACATCCCCTAAAAAATTTTTCTCATGACGTCGTCCTCATACCTCATTTCTTTTCCTCCCCTATACTTCCTACAGTTCTCACTCTATCTAGTCTCCTCTTCGTTTTACCGTACACCGTACTCCTTTCTCCATTCTATGGCTTTATCTCGTTCCATCCCTCTTGCAGCTCACGGTGCCGTAAAAATTATTCACAAAGATATCCTACCCTCGTTTCCAGGTAGCATCCCTCCATTTTCCACCCTCTCCTCGTACAGTAGTGATTGCTGTCTGTCTGGTTGTTTGTCTGCAGTCCGTCTGTTCGCCCCTTTGTATCAGGAACACTGGCACCATTTGTAAAATCCTTATTTCTCCAGCGACGCCAAGTTCCTCCCTTCCGCTGGATATCCAGTAAGAGTGGGAGAGAGTGAGTGAGTGCGGTGGAGTGGTGAGGGGAGGTGGGGGTGGGGGAGGAATTGCACGGTGGAGTTTCCATCGGCAACAAATATACGACGCTCGGCGTTCCATTTTACAGCGGCGTCTTCATAAATCACCAGCGGCGTCCCGACGTCGAATTCCCGAGCCCCTCCATCCACGACGGCGGATGAGAACTTCTCCAAAGCTTTGTTAGGGCTTCAAGTAAAGTAGCAGGCATCAGCTTTGTGCCGTGGGGATGATTGGTCGCGCTAGCTCTAATGCCATTGAGGAATCATCCCTTGTGGAGCTTCGATTGCTTATAAATAATCGGTACTATCGTACCTTAACAATCCGACGTTCACCCTATACTCCATCCAAGAATCACCCTACAACCTGGATCTTATATATCATTGTCGATCCTTACGGATAGATCAATGGATAATAAATGTATCGACGCCGGGCGTCGCGGTGGTAACGAAAATTTACTTTCACCCCTTCATTATTCGAACGGAATCGGCTTTTCTCTTGTTTTTTCTCTCTCTTTCTCTCCCCTTCCCATCAATCTCGACTAATGCCTTATTGTATTCGATTACGAATTAGCGTTTCTTCTAATCACGCGAAACGTGGGTCCAGTGGACGCCTATACGTTTCTTCTCCTTCTTTTTCATCTTCTTCTTCGGTTTTCTTCAGCTCGCTCTCGTTTATCCCACTGAGGTCCATCCTTGCATAAGGCATGAGAACGTAAATAATGGCTCTCTCGGACTTTGCCACGAACACTTGCGCCACCTTGTGTCCGACTAGAAGGTGTGTAACGTACGTAGATGCTGGGTACGCGCAAGGTATTCAGGTTTGCCAACGTTACGTCGTGGCGTTTCGTGTACACAGACCGCCGCTGCATTTTTCTACCGACCAGACTTGGAAGGCCAGCCAAGTTCATGGACGGAGAACGTTCCTATGCTAAAGGAAGTATACGCTTATATCCATCCCCACCATTGTCTCCCGTTCTCTTATTATTCCTTTTCTTTGTTCTCCTTTTACGTTTCGTCTATCCCTCCTCTTCCTCGTCCCCTTCCACGCTTCGCCAACTCCCCACTTTCACCATACTCTACACGTTGGCTCTTCCCAGCAATCTCAGCCTCTACGTATATCTCACGGCTGCTTAATAGCTCATTGCTCACTTTTTCATTGCCACACAAAGGTCGCTCACTTAATACCCAAGCAAGAGCGACACTGTCTGTCGCTCACTCCGATATCCTTAACTATGTCAAATATTTAAACTTGCATTTTGTCATTGGGACATATTAAAGGCACGTTGACAAATAGCGATCGTTTTACACGTATACGTCGGAAACAATGTATTTTGCCAGTTTTCAGGTATCGCAATTGTATAAACAAAATTTTTTTGCGTATGGAATATGCAGATTTTTTTGTTGTATCGTTACGGAAGACCCTTCGTTATCATTAATCTTTCCTTATGCATGGTTCATACGCCGATAACGAAGCTTCTTCTTTCGAGCTACGACTTGTACGTCTCTCCTTGTTCTCTTGCTTCGCGTTCTGCGCCGCTGATTCAATTAGGAATTCTCTGCTTGGCAAACCACGACCGGTCTTCAGTGCGTTGATTGTAGTTCGAAAAAGGAATAAGAAAATGAAGGACCTTAAGGCTCCCGACGTCCTTTTCAGTCGTTACCGTGGCATTAAGGTCTTCTCAGAAGTTAAGGAGTTCAGCCTGTAGCGGCCTCCTACAATCTCGTACTAGGTGGTCTTTAGCTGTCTGCTACCTAAGGTCTTGGACCCGGCCCTACCCTAACAACCTTCTCCGCCGCTAATCCAACCTAACATTTTATACTTTTCAATCGACGCCGACTAAGTGTTCGATGCACTTAGGCGAGTGCCGTTACTCGTAGCTAAATTGCAAAAAAAGAATCGCGTAATTCGAGGTACCATTAACGAGTGATTGTTACGAGATTGTAGGTCTGCTTCATGGATTTCGAAAACACTGGGTATTCTTAGGGTAGGTTAGATTGGTATCCATGTATACACTACTTCGTTTCACCGTGAGAAGACACATCGTTCAGGGCGTCCCAGAAGGTGGCTTGGCTTATAAGCCCAATAATGGCTATAGCCATTAGTAGGAAACGTAGAGCACGTGGGCTTGACTTTATTTGTGACGTTTTTTAACTTTTTTTTTCAAAAAAAAATCGTAAACCTTTTTCAAAGACCCTTATACGTATGGTAGTATTCGTTGGGTGTCCGTTATTCATTTTTTATTTTTGTCCAATTTTCAAACGTACACAAGGGCGCGGCGCTCCATTCTACTGCTGGGGGAAGTTTTCAATAAAAGGTTGAAACGACAGAATCACACGTTCTTTTCTGCAAAGGCGTCTTGCAATCTCGACGAAAGACGTCAATTGGACTGCTGTTCGTAATGCTAAAAATATCCACAGCTGAGCCTATTTCGTTTGTATACACGTATGTCTAAAGCCACGCGTCCTATAATGGCCCACGTGGCTAAGGGACGGCACACTTTTATTATACTGATGGTTTTCCAATGCGGATTACCCTCGAGGTTTCTAACGCGATACCTAGGTAGCACCACGTGCGCGAAATCGCTTCTCTAAAACGTGGGCAAACCTTGTCGATTTCACTTCTACTGAAATAAAAGAAACCGTCTGCTTCTTGGCATTCCCCAGGGTTATCCCGGTTGCCTGTATCCGTGACGTCCCAGCCCTGGGACCCTTGGAAGTCTGAGAAAAGTCGTGTCTACTTTTGAAATCTTCCAGACGAAGCCCTTCCTCGTCCTCGATCATAGAACAGCATCCCTGTATCATTTTTAATCTTTTTCTTTATTATATCTGATTAAAATTATCAGTACACCAGGATCACTCGCTCCCTGGAGACACAAAGAAATTTTCACGAGCTACCATAAGGTTTCGTACTTTGTGAAACGTCCTGGACCAATTTGAGAATTATCTTGCCGAGACAGTTATCTCATTTATCTTGGGTCGCGCTTAAGAGATTATCTGAAAGTCAGAATTTTTTTTGTCAAACCAATATATGTACAGTTCCTTGGTACTTATTTTATATCAGATTATGGTATCTGTTTATATGATCCATATAGGTCGGCTAAACTGACTGTATCTCCGTACCCTTAGATTTGGTACAAATCGTCCCCTAGGAGTTTTACTCTTCCTGGTACATTTCCCTATGTATATCTGCGAGTCGCAGATGGTTCATCGGACCAGTTCCAGGAATGAGAAAATAAAATTCCATCATCTCGTCCCGTTTACAATCTGGTTCGCATAGTCGCGACAACAGACGGTCTAGCAAGCATCGAACATCTGGTTGGGTCTGGAGACCAGGAGGAACTGACTTCTTGGAAATCGGGGTACATTCCAATCCTGGATTGAAAGCCCTTTCCATCCCGTAGCAGCGCATTCCTCGATAGCAACTCCTTTACCTTCGTCCCCTGTCTTAACTCGCAATTAGCCAGGTAATCTCGGTCTTAATTTCAGTATCAGATTGATATTGAAATCGTAACGTGTATCAGGTATGTATATGAAATTAGCCATGGGAACTATTAGAAATCCCAAAATCAACTTCTTGATTGGATTGTATACGTTATATATATATGTATATGTATATATGGTTTGCCTATAAATTCATATTTCATATAAAACGAGAACAAGAGTCCAGGGGCTATTAGCGAAAGTATTTCTGATGGCTGTGAAAACGAAAGGTAAAATGATATAATCGCGCGTGGCAATACTTCTGTCGATGCTCAGTACAAGTTTCAGGCAGTTTCATAGAGACTGGTTACAACATCCGGTCCCGGTTAAATGCTCGTAAATTTGAACTCCCGCCAAAGCTTGCTACCGCCGAGACGCCATTAAGACAACAAACCTCCACGAATTTCAAGTTCTCCTTTTACTCGCGACACGTGACACTTGCGTCGTTCCACTGGCAACCGGGTATATACATTTACTGGGAAACCGTAGCAGCTATTATTTTATACGACTAGAAAGGCCCGCAGTCGTCGCGACGTCTTTCCTCATAGAAATTTAACATTCCTCGTTCTTAATTTTACATTGTTTTTTTTTAATTCTTCAGGATTAATTGTCTTTTTAATGTACCTATATTCAGGCAGCTATTATAATTACTTAATAAAGTTCCTGGAACGGGCATTAGTTGATTATAGGAATGATGTTACGAGGGTCGATGATTAGTAGCATAGATAAGGCCGGTCTCTTCAATTGATAAGAATCTACATTGAGTTCGGACGTCGCTGAAGATGCTTGGCAGTTTCCTAGTTTACTTTCTATCGTGAGCATCTAAAGGAGTCATAATGAAGTGTTCGCTACTCGAGGGTCGTGGAGGGGGTGGGTTTACTCTGTGGTAGAATGGGGGATGCTAGGTGGTAGGAAAACGACGACGAGGTTGAGACTGAGCTATAGAACGGGGGGTAGGTAGGTAGGTAGGTAGGTAGAGGTAGGTAGGGTGGGTGTCGTTGAGGAGGTTGAGGGGTCTTGGCAACACTGGGAAGTAATCCAAGTAATGGCTCTCGATATCCAACGAGGTAACCCCTAATTAAGGGCTCGTGGAATTATTGGCAAAGAATATCTCTGCCAGGTCACCCTCGATATCGTACTTCGTATACCGCGTTACTAAACGGCGCTGGGCTTTGCCCTCTTCTGGGAAATTATCCCCGAGCATCTTACTTTCACGAAATCAGAATGCCTGATGGGTCTGGAAGAAAAAAAAAAAACGACCCTTGAAGATATTACTCGACATCTTACCCCTCTTCCAACGTGCTATTTTTAGGGCTGGTTGATACGCGGACTTTATCAGACGGTTTAACTGCGTCTTAGGCGAGAAGCACTTGCCTGCATCAGACTTTGAAATTTATTCAATATTGAATGGGTAGACAATCACTGGGTATATATGTATATATAGAAATCGAGTGACGTCAGGAAAACGGAAGTTGGATAATCGAACCCGAACGTCATTTATCGAAAATAAATTATTCAATGACGTAACTTGTCTTTCGTGAATGACACTGATTTTGGGACAGTGAGACGCCGGAGGTGACTTCTAGGTTCACTGGTTTGAAATCTTTAGTAGATTTTCGCACTTTGACCTAGGTCGGGTTAACTACCTCATCGTTCCTATGCAGTGTACCTGCCTTACCGACGGCGTCAGACTTTGCACAGACTTCGGATTATCCTGATTGTACGGCAATGGAATTTTCACGAATGCGATGGCTTATCCAACTAAATGGAGTTTGTTTTCATTGAAAATATACAGTCACGTGACGAACATTGTCACGGAGCGGGACCGTCCAGCTAGGTAAGCATATCGGTCGCCGTGACGCTAATGACAACGAGGCTGGTTGACGTAATAGTTAATTGTTCGATTAACACCGGCTGCGACTCGTCTCATCGGTAATTATTTTACGAGGCTCCATTTGCGCCCCCTGCCATCATCAATACCCCATCCTCCCCACCATCTATTTTCCCATCACTCCCTTCTGTTTTCAAAGGGTATTATCGACATTAATGACTGGCGGACCGTCGACCGTTTGACATATCATCGATAGCCTCTTCCACAATTGGCGATTGTTTGTCGCACTTTGCGATTTTACCTCGTTGCACGGGATTCCCGTATATTAATTCGTCGCGACACACGAACCCGTCATTACGATCTTCGTCATGGATTTTCTTTGTGTTTACACCGAATCCTGAACCCACCATGTAACCTGCATTTTCGCATAGTGAACAGACGGAATTTTTCAAAGAGTAAGTAAATTTTTTGAAACAACTTTTTTTTCATGGATAAAATAATCCTGTATGTCTATCGTCATCGCGTCGTTGTCGAATTATTCGTCGATTCGTTATTCGGGGGACGGAAATTGGAATACCGGAAGTCCTTCGTTTTTTCGTCGTTATCTTACCTTCTCTGACAGTTCAAGGTACTCGGTGAATCAAAATGCAACAAAATTAAGGAAACTCCGGATGAGATGCATTGATATCTGGACACGTTGAGAATCTGTACCCCTACAGAAAAGAGAGATAGAGTGAGAACAGCTTTTAGCAGAGTAAGAGAGACAGACTACTCGTATACCGACCGTGAGACTTCCGGTAAGATTTTAGTGCAGAGCGGCAGGTGAATACGCTAGTCAAGACAATAGCTGTCGGGGATAGCGACGTCTGTAACGATAGCGTCGCGACGACGATTGAAAAGAAGGATGAGATAATGAGGGTCGGTAAGGGGTTGTGGGTGGGGGTGGGGGGGTTTGAGGAACGAAAGAAAGTTATTATCATTATGCTTATTGTCATTAGCGTACCTACCTATAAATAAAATAATCGTCGGCAATGCCTTTTGTTCCCTTCGAGTAAACGGGCTTCCTGTCACCCGCCTGATTTCAAAAATAAAAAATATTCCAAGACTTCTATTTCATTGTGCACTCTTGCACTTCGACTCTCAGCCTCTTATGTTCTTACCTTTTAATTCCCATTCTCTTGGGCATCTTTCAAAATGGCGATCCTCCCTTCCGTCTCAGGCGTTTGTGTTTTCTCTAAGCTTCTCTTGGTAATATTTCTCGTAGAGTATTTCACTATATTTCTCACCCCGTGACCTTTGACTCCGTCATCCCTCTTGTTACTTACTGTTTCCCGTCCGTGTCATTCTACACGGGCTTTGTATGCTCTTTGGCAAATCGAAATCATCGAATCATTATTTCAGGCAATCGATTGACAGTTAATTATCTTGCCGCCATTTTTAAATGTATGAAAATAGTGTCTGCACTTAATGCGTATAATGACTTTCTAAGTGCTCTAGCTCGAAATTACGTATTTTACGTATCGTTATGTGTAATACTGTTAATGATACTATATAATTAGAGGTAATCGTTTTCTCGTTATTACTTTTGTTATTTTGGGGGTCGAATCATTTACGTCGATAAGGTGGAGGACGCGATAAAGGATATTCTTTTGTCTACAATCGTATTGTCATTATTGTCAATCAAGTATGGTTTATTTGTTTTTGTATTTTGTAACCCCTTTTTTTATTTTCTGTCGATCGTTTCGGTTTGTCAATTTTTTTTCTTCAAATTTCACGCGAGTCATCGAATAAGTCATGCATATTCACATTCCAGACGATTCCCTCCTGACCCATCCAGCCTTGAATCACTCGTTGCATAGTTCATGCGGCTAACGAAACTCTTGCCTTTTCGAATCTAATTACGAATTTAATATTCCTTAATCAATATTCCGTCGGACTTCGATCGTATTCATGAGGACTCCTTGTCTCGGGTACGAATTAAGATCGGGCGTCTGTCAAAAAGTATTCGATGCCTCGTCCATCCCCACCACCTCACCTTGTCACTGCCAATCACTATTAATAAGCCACGTAAATATCGATCTTCATCGATATCGATATCAATTCGTCCCATACGTATATTTAAGTGCTCTTAATATTTATTGCGTTTCTTTTTTTCTGGTTATTTCAACCTGTACTTGGCGCGAGACTCGACCGAGTCTCTTGATTGTTTAGAATTTTTTATTAAAAATTTCATATTTACTTCATATCGAAAAAACATCATGGTGGATCAATTTTTACTAGATTCTGGAAACCATACGGACAAAACGTTGTCCGAATGTTCTTCGATCTCGATTCGGCCATTTTTTGTTATTACTTGACCGTTCTTATCCAGAATGATTACAGTCGGTAAGGAAATGACGTGGTATCTTTTTCTTAGTGCTTCCGGTATCCGGCCAGTGGGTATAGTAAACCTTTTATGAAAAGAGACTATACTTTTACTATCAGAATTTAGATAACGTTATGCCTTACAACGTATACTGTACCAGGGTCCGTGTTTGGTGGTAAAGTAATCTAACATGCTGTCGTCGTCGTGATCGGATGGTACGTAGATAATTTCAAATTTGAGTTCAGTCTCCCGCACCCTCTCGTACACCCTCATTAACAGGGGTAGAAATATTTGACAGGGTGGACACCACGAGGCTGTGAAATATAGCCCGAGATAATGAACCTCTCTGAGAGCATCGTTCGCCATTAATAATTCTTGTTTATAGTTAATCAATGAATTTCCTCGTAGCAGATCCATTGATTTTCAAAATTGTCTAATCAAATTTACTTTATACACCGTGAAGTTAGCTGTGCGTTATCTGTGTTCGCATAGACCAGAAAAAATTTGTTGACATTTTCGTGCAGAGTCCCGTGACGTAAAATTAAAACAAAGGAATGACGATCGTTTTTCGATGCTTTCTTTTTTTTTGGGCGAGAGAGAGAATTTTCAGTTTCGCGAGTCATTTGTATTCTTTTTTGTGCAATGCGTGCGAAACCCGCCGGTGTGGCACGGTCTTCATTTTTTTTACTTTGTATTTTCATCTTCAAAGCCCCGTAGGGTATCGGCTGTTACAGCGTGGCAAAAATGTTTCAATTTCTACTACGGTATTCATCCCTTTCAATTAATTTTTAATTACCATCGGTGTTCCAATTTTCGGCGCAAACGGCCGTACAACCACAGCCGGATGTCGCCTAACCCTTGGCAATTTGCGTATGGCTCTTCCGCTGCGTTATTACCTCGGTTATTAACCTTCGTGAAAAACCGGCATTCCACTGCATTTTGTCGAATTTACTCGGATTACAGGAATTCCATTTTCGTGGAAGGGAACTCTCAGGTATTCGAGATTATCTAACCTAATTTCCGTATAAGAGGAATTGCGTAAGGCGAGGATCGTATTCGGAGTCTGGAGTTAGTGTGGGTTCATGAATTTATCAAAGATCCACCGAAATAGTAACAGAAGACCATTTAATTATCACTGGATATTTCACGTCGAACTGATTTAATGGTGATGGTGTGTTGTGAAGGGTTGAGGGTGAGTACCTTCTGGGGGATGATCTAAGGGCGAAATCAGACCTTCGGCTTTTACTTAATTGGATCGATTTTTCGTGTATAGAATAGGGGTAGGTTGTAGAGAGTGTCACTACGCGAATATTTGTATAAATATATATATATATATATATATATATATGGTGTGTGAATTGGGGGATGAAAGAGGATTTAAAGTTCAAGAGCCGAAGTGTAGGTGCCACTCCAATAGCTATTGAAGATCGAAATAGATTACTCCTAGATCTAGAATTGATCTGTTTCACACTTAAGCTAAACATTAGTTCATGCAGAAAGATCAATTACGGATCTGCGAAAGATCTTCGAACAATCCATATCAAATAATGACTTTCCATAGATCTTACATTGATCTTTCCCGCATTAACTACAATATAATTGTAATGAGAGATCTATTTTTGATCTGTGATTGATTAGGCGCAAAATTTAGACATGTACATATCAAGTGTGGGATAGTCTTATTTGCCTCTCATGAAATACACTTTCAAAACAGGATTTCATATTGATCTATTCCACACATCGAAATTTTTACTCGGGAGAATTTTAATCTTTTGCAAAATTCTGCCTTCTTATACTTATACGTATGGATATTGATAACAATGATAAGGTTCGTCAAAGGGTGACATAGATCAATCGGTTACGGTATGCAGGGTGATGGCGAACGAATTGGTCCTGGTGAACCTAACATCTAATTTTTAGAAATTGACAAAAAAAATATGCTAACTTTTAAAATGCTGGCAGAACTATTGTTAAAATACACGCTACTGTTCAGGACTGATCCGGAACTGTTCGGAACTCTAAAAAGAAAAATTAGATGTCAGCATCTGGCTTTGTGTTGATTAGTATACGATGCTGGTAGGATTTGAAAAAAAAAATGACATAAAAAATAGTTTTTCAAAAATATTATTAAGGTGAAACTTTGGGACCCAGTGTATTCTCGGCTGGTGAATTTCCGATTAATGCGATTCCCATAGTTTGAAAGAGGATACGAGGAAAGGGGTTGTGCGAGTAAGGGGGGGTGCGTATGCGAGAGTTAAGCTGGAAAGTTACGCGACGCCGAGCGTCCTGAGAAATAGGAATCTCGGTTATCTCAATTAAAATGGCGCCCTTGTTAGATTTCGGTTGCTGGGAGGGGGTTTGAAGGTATAGCTAAGGGTTGAATGGTAGAAGTTACGAGTCGAAGGGTAGCAGAGGGCTGGCTCGATATTTGCCGTTCTTCATACACATCGTGGCTGCGGGTTAATTAGGAAAAGGGCTCTTCGAGTTCTTCCTTGTAAGAATGTAGGTCATGGAGTCGTATAAGGGTTGTAGGGTTTAGCGTATATCGAAATTATTACGACCTTCGGTCAGACTCACCCCTATGTATTCACTTGATTTCTTATTTCTTAACTAGATTCTCCTTTCTTTGCCATTCTTCGCCTTTCTTCCATTCTCACCCTTTGTTTCCTTTTCTATTCAGACAGCCCGTCGAACCCGGGAAATTACTAGCACTCGATAACCACCGCCCGACCTACTCCACCTTCTCCACCTTCTTCACCTTCTTCACCTTCTTAACTTTCTCCAACTTGTCTACCGCGCTTCGTAGCCGGTTCCAGGAAAGGACGGAAAGGCAAGCTGCGACCGTCTACGGTGGGTAGAACCGCGATACCTTTGTACGCGCGAGTCGGGGCTCCCTTATCGAAATGCTTAATTAGAAAATTTTAATTATGTTTCGAGGCTGTACAGAGATAAAGAGTGAGAGAGAGAGAGGGGGGGGGGGGGGCGAGAGCGGGAGAGAGCGAGAGGTGAGGGGGTAAAGGAATATACAACAGGATAAGAAGAAGGGGTGGATAGTATAATAGTAAAGAGAGAAGAAGCCGAAGACTGAAAGAGAACGAGACACAGCCTTATACAAGCGCCACCCCTTAGTGGAGGGTAGTTCACCGTATAGTAATAGCGAGGCGTCCCTCTGCGCTCTAAAGATAGTGGATTTCTACGGGGGTAGATGGAGCTGTAGTCAGTGAAGGGTTGTCGTAGCACGAGGTTAAGCCAATTAACCTGGTACCTACTCGTAAACATCCCCCGAACGTTCCCCCCTGCCGATATTAAATTTCCTACGGGCTCTATACACCCTTAATACACCCCTCCCCCCACTCTAACCCTCCTCCTCCTCCTCCTCCTCCTCCATCAACCTCACAACAAAACCTCACCCCTGGTCATTCTTTTCTTATTGTCAACTGCCATTCAATATCGTCGAAATTCTTTTCAATTTTCTAAGGGATGATTGGCACCACGTGACTGGCGCGTGCCACTTCTACCGCGACACGTCCCCAGTGACTATACTAGCCTGTCAAGGAATGCTTCCGTTCTAGTCGATAGTAATAATTCGTGGTTTGCCCGTAAGGGGATGCTCTTGACGGCAGGTAATTCCATCGACGACACAGAGGGTGCTGCTAGACGAACTCCATTAACTGTTTAACGAACCGCAATTTATCACGTTATAAACTCAACCCTGTCCCGCGGCTGGATAGCATCCGAGCGGAGCTCCGAATTCCTGGGGGGTAGTGGGTCCTAGGGGTTGTATACCACCCACTCCCTTTAAGGGTGTTACGATTTTGAAACGCGAGAAGTTTTTGGATACCACGTTGGGCCTTTTTTTAAGGGTGGATTTACCTGGTACCGGGTACCCAGTCATTCTTGATAACGCCCGGCGTCGTTCCTACCGAGTGAACACTCCTGTAGATGAGGGCTCCATAGATACCCTGATTCCTAGAGGCAATCTTGTGGCAGGTTACGACAGTGAGGATCACTCTACTAAGCCTGGCCCAAATCAGGCCCCCATCCTATTCCTCTTGACGGTATAGTCATTCTATAGTACTTGAGAGTCATATGGCTGCTCTCGGTGATCTTTAGGGGGGTTGCTTTATGAGTACCACCGTCTTATACCTGGTTCGTCGTTACTCTTATACCCCTAACGGGAGGCTTCTACCCTCGGTCCGACGGCTTTGTTCGAATGGAGCAATTACAGGTTAGAGAATCTTGAGAATATGGTGGCTCTGTCAGGACGTTTACTTTTGGGTAGTGTATTATATACCATGTTCGTGACGTAACGAGATACGCGACGCTGGTCTCGGCCGCCATATTTCCAAATTCTCGCGTTTACTCGACAGAGCGAATCGGAGGGTTCGCTTAAAGCGTCGCGACGCCCGGGAACCGGGTCGCTCCATAAATACGAACTAACTCCGCAACTTCCGGCGAGTAAGTAGTCTGAGGTTGTTCCTAGTCAGACTAGCAGATGTGGAGGTTAGAAAGGGATGGAGCTAGCTGCACGAGTATAGAGGGACACAGGGCGCCGTACTACGGTGGGTTAAGGGGTTAAGGGGTGCCGGATACCCCGTGGGATTCTCGAGAAAATCTCACACGCCACAAGGACCATGGGCGAACGTAGAACGTGGAACGTACGGATCGTTAGTTTCGGTATGAATATGTCGCGTGGGCGACGACTGTATATAGTCGCTGCAACTTGCGGATTCAAGGATTGTGGAGTCCTCTTTATTCCTATGGGACAAATCAGGATTCTGGTAATTCGTCCCTACGGAATTTGCTGCTCGTAAAGACCTGTTTCTGATTTCGTTCTAGTTTCATACGTTTTGCCATTACGTTTATTTCTCTCTCTTTTTTTTTTGTACTTACATGGCCCCGTTCTCATAGCACGATTTCATATTTTATATTGAATTCATTTAGATATACCGTTAAAGATTTATACGGTAATATATTTTTATGGCGTAGATTAACCTAAAAGGCCGATGTTCATGCATGCGATACTGTCGTTGGGCAATTCGGGGCAACAGGTCTGCCTTTTGCTGTAGCTATATGTGAATTGGTTTTGCAACCCTCGGCTCTCGTAGTGCTTGGCTGTTTCACTGCCTTCTCTCTCTCTCTCTCTCTCTCTCTCTCTCTCTCTCTCTCTCTCTCTCTCTCGAAAAAGGGGTAACGTTACGGTCAACCCGAACTACCGGTACGGCGCGACTCGAATATTGGCTAAAAATGTAAATTGCCCTGACACCGCCGTCCAGCCATTTCGTTCGCTTCTGGCTTGCCCAATGGCTGTGAAGTAATTGAAAACACGCGTCATCTCCGGTGCCCGCTCGTTCTTCCTGGACCCGAGATAGACTTCCCCATAACCATACATGCCATACACCCTATAACAGAAGACTGAAATATTTTTCATCTCCACGTTTTATATATTTTCATGATATCTCGACCCTTAACGTTCTTTAAATATCCGCCCTTATCTCTTTACCTCGAATCACCCTTTAAATCTCCCTATACACACGTAATTTTTACAAAAAAAAATTTTTACTCATTTTTCAAAAAAGAAGCCCCAACCCTCCCCCTCGTTTGTCAGTTAAAACGACGCGCGCTGCAGAGCTAGCGAGATATCGTTCGACGGGCCAGTAAATTGCTCGTTTGAAAATGCACCTTTCGCAACGCGTTATCGTTTACCTCAGCCATTTTAATTGGTACCGTGCGACAGGTAGCTGCCGCTAGCTGCCTACCCGGTATCTATATATGCCACGTTCGCGCTAGTTAGTTACCCGAGAGGATCTTTTCGCGTATGCACTTTTCAATGGAGTGTAATTGCTGACAAATTAGCCGGTAGGAGAGAATTAATCAAACGCACACTCGGCGTTGGAAAGCTGGATAAAGTGGTGGACGGGGATGATACAGCTCTGTATGGAGAGGGTTGGTAATGTTATATACATATATGTTATATATACATTTTTGTACGTCAAGGGGTGACAGGGGATGACCGGGGTCAACAGGTACACCGCTGGGAATCATTGGCATTATATAGGAGCGACGGAGTGAACGGAGTGGATCGTTGTGGGCGTTTTATCCCTGGTATTAGCTTGGAATAACGCTTGCAATTATCGCTTTGTGCCTGGCGAATACATTTTCCACTTGAGATATTCATTATTATCATCAAGTGACGGACGCGCTAATTCATCCTGGTCCAGAAGGAAGCCGATCCCATAACGCGAAATCCACTGTGTTGGATTAACAGCGAGGTTGGTTGTTGGGGGGGGGATGACTGTCTGGGATGGGGAGGGTCGACGATTATTTTTCATAGGAAATGAAACCGGTGAAGAGGACCGAGGGGTAGGGGAGGGGGTGATTGAGAGATGGAGAGAAGAGAGAGAGAGAGAGTAGAGTGGGAGAAGGTGAAAGGAGGGAGAGAAAAAAGATACGGGGGTAATTCTCTTGTGAATTTTCATTTGATCTTTTTTTTTAAGTAATCATGACACTGAAATAATATTAGGGTTGATACGTATTTGTGTTACTGTATACGTATATATAGCTAATATAACACTATTGTATAATTATATATGTAATTGTAGATCGTTAAACGAAATTTTGAATAGTAGAGAAAACTTTTTGGTGAATTTTTTTCTCGCTTTGTTTTACGCTGTTTTTTTGGAAATAAAAGTGACTGCGAAGGTTCCAAGTAGGTGGATAGGTTGGTAGGCAAGGGTAGGTGGGTATAGGTAGGTAAATAGATATCGTTTCGTTTATTTATACATCGTACTTTCCGAATTCTCCTAATCCGTAGTCGACTGTACATAACGTATAGCCAAGTTTGCCTTTGAGTGACACTGTAGTTCGTAGTAGGCACGTTAAGTGTCAGAGGGGTGGTTTTGCTATTAAGGGGATGTTGGCCGGTAACGGCGTGCGCGCTACGCTACTGGATTGCACAAGTTGCATAACACTATATACATATCAAAGGTTATTGCGAGCTACAAAGGAACCCTGCTGAATAATATACGTCTGTAGGGGGGTGAGAATTCGTACTGATTTATACGTTTCCGTCAAAGCGCAATGTCCAGCGTGAAAATCAATATCTAATACAGATTGGATTCCACGCTTTCTCCATTCATTGTTCTATGAACGAATGGGTCGTATATGATTGTTATTATTTTATGCGCATTTCATAGGGTTGAATTTCTACGCCTATGGATCAGACAGTTTATGTTCTGAATCTAACTACGAACAGACTGTTGATACAGAGTAGCTGGCGAGGGTGTACTAGGGGGATGTTGAAGGGGTAGTTCAAGCCGGGTGCACACGTACGATGTGTGACGACTTAAGCATCCGAGTGATCGCGAGTTGGAAACTTAGATTGGCGTTATGAGGTGGGGGGGATAGGCAGAGGGATGGATATTAGATAAGGAGAGAGAGAGGGTTGGTAAGGACGTAGGAAAAGCAGGGTAGTTTCAGAAATACACAGAGAGAGAGGGAGAGAGAGACAGAGAGAGTAAAGGAGGAACAGCTAAAAGGGGTTGGTTTTGGCGAGGCTCTTAGGGGTGGTTAGGAGGGTGAAGAGAACTGTTGTATAACGCCATGGCGTCGGCGACGTCGGCTTAGAGAGGAAATCCGACGTAAGACCCCGCGCGAAATCTCTATTTCCTGCAACCCCATTTCCACCCCCTCCCCCTCGCCCTTTTCCACTACCCGTCCGCTAAGCCCGTCGACATCCATAGTATTCCATGTAAATCTTAATGGATTAATTTTATAATTGGCTGCTTTGTAATTGAACGGTACTACATCCCTTTCTGCCCCCTGTCGACGCCGGTGTGTAGATCGTGTCGTCGCGACGCCGGAATACCCATCCCCTCGGTGGCAGGTTATGCGTGTCTCTCTCTCACCATAAAGGTGATGGGAGAATGGCCATTTGCAAAGGAACCCTGTAATTATACGTACCGTTAAAAATCAACCCCTAAAGGGCTCCATCTATATATAATGTAATCATGTAAAGGGTGGCGTGCTTAAAAATTCATTCGACCCTCGATCACAACAGAGATCATTTATGCTCTTTGTATTTCTCATTGGGGATGCGTGGGTGTCTGGTCCGATATGATGGCGACCTTTCGACCCGAGTGAAATCTCTTCTTTCTGTTTCAGGTAGGTCAAGTAGAAAGTGTAGTTGAGTAGTTGAGAAAAAGCGTCGTAGGGCCACGGCTGTGCTGTGACAGGATGATGATGGCAAACCTGCCCCCCGTTATGCTGCCGACTCTTCACGACTACGGGATGCTAGCGCCCACTCTTGGCATTAAGGTGAGTTCGCAGGACGCGGAGAAGAACTAAACACACGATGTGACGACCTATATATATATATATATATATTGCGATACCGAGAAATGTATTTGACGATAACGGTATACATACGGTACATATATATACATATATACACGTTCTATCTGGCTGCTTGTGCGTTTACATCAAATTTATCAGAGTGAACCACCCCCGCGTTCACCCTCGACCAAACCCCCCGAACGGGCCCGATAAAATTACTTGCGCTTCGTGGAAGTCAAACAGAAATGTTATTCCCATCTTTTCATTACTTTTTCTTTGCTATTTCCCGTTTTTTTTTTCCCGTGAAAGGAGAAACGTCCTGGAGGGTTTCTGTGCGATAGAAATTGGCCAGGAGGGGGCCAAGGGCGAGCGGTGACGAAGAAGAGGGGGGTAAAAAGATCGCATTTAATTCATTGATTAAAGAAGCCGAATGTCTCTCTGCCCCCTTTATGTTTCGTTTCTTCCCCAATGCTCTCTGTTACGGATATCTCACCCTTCTTACCCACGAGCATTTTTCGCATGATATTCATCATGCCCGATCGCGCGCCACGAACATCCCTCCTTCGTCGCACCGTACCCTCCAACACGCAAAATAATTCTATTCGTAAATCCTATTAGCATGGCAGTTGGCAGTGCCGTTTTCGTGGTACAGTAGTAGAGTCCCTCACAGCTTACCTAATACGGGGACATGTGAACTAAGCAAAATATCCAATCACGTACTCAGAACGACCGTGGCAGTTCCCCTTCTCTCGTATCCCGTGACCAGTGACAGTGCTCAGGTGTTCCCCACCCCCCGGCCTTCCGTAAGCTAGGAGAATGTAAGCTGTGAGGGACTCCACTGTACTCTGTATATTTATAAGTGGGTCTACGGCGTGAGGGCTAATAAAAAAAAAAAGTGATACCAGCGACCGACCACCAGGCATTAGAGGGTAGTTGGTAACTGGGCTGTACTAAAAATCAATGCCGTGAGCAGCGAAGCCCCCCTTTGCGTGTCGTCGTGTCTCGGTGGCCCTTTTTTTTACTCCGTGGTAAACTTTTTCTACGCCCCTCCGCCCCCCTTCTCCAGCCCCCTGACCACCGTCATATATCGGTCTATTGTTAATCAATACAATAGCGTAAATAACTGCGTGTGTGAGTATGTATACGTAACCCCCTTCACCCTACTCCCCTCTCCCGCCCCTACCGTCAATGTATAGCGTATAAGTGGCTATACTGCCGTCAATAAATAGTGTGATGTGCACAGTATGCGAATCGTAGGGGGCATCAATCTTTCGCGAATTCGCAAAATTTCGTTGTTTCTCTGTGTATATCGTGACCGGCGGCCGGCTGGCCGAATGCCAATGGACTGGTTGAAATGCGATTGAACAGGGTCTGATCCCACCCCTGGATATGCTAGCGAGAGTATCATTCCTCTGTGGACGACGAGCGAGCGAGAGGGGTCCCCTCTGGTTTTCATCCCTTACCCGTGATGCCATACGGAACACTGTCACCGCTGGCACCCTGATGATGACCTCCTCATCCCCTCTTGCTCTTGTTCCGCTGATAAAAAATACCGATACATTCCGTGCTCGTGCGATTTTTTCAACCCCCCCCCCCCCCCTCCTCCCTGCTCCTTTTCAGAGGGTAAGGTGTCAGCCAATCGCCTTCAAGCTCGATTTCAACCCCTGCCCTATCCCGGGATCGTCCGCTCGTTTCGTGAGATATTAATTAAAATTCCTCAGTAAACATTCCACGGAACTAGAACACCCCCCGATTGGTCGTCTCTAACGTAGATCCATGTCTAATGGATCTTTATTTTAGGGGGGTTGGCTCCTCGTGACGCAGTCAAGGTAACTTATTTTTTCACCCTATACCTTTTCCTTCCTCCCTCTCTCTCCGTCTCGGCATCTCCCTCTGCTCTAAGGGAGCAAAGTGATGGTCGATGCCCGTCAGGCCACGTCGAATGGACAGAGGGATTGCGATGAAAGGGAGAACGCCAGGCTTTCAATTAAGCTCGCTCGTATAAGACTGGGTGATGACCCCACCCCTTTGTTCACCCCTGACCCAAAGAAAGAAGGTTACCCAAAATCTCGGATAAAACTTTGAAAGAATTTAACCCGATCGCCTTGGCTCCTCGTGGTAATAATTAAAATATCCTTGCCGACAGAATCATCCCATTGGCGCCAACCCTTTTATTTGACCCTCTTCGTCTTTGCCCCCCCCCCCCCCCCCCAACCACCACCACTCACCACCCCGTTTCCTTCTTCTGGGAACCATCGCTCTCGCAGGTCCCTCTCGAGCGTTCTCATTGTGTCCTCTTGGGTTTTGTCCCAATCCCCTCCCCCCTAACCCCCCGAGGCTGCTGGTTATTATATAACGTTTAAACGTAAAATGCAAAGGAAGCCTTGCCCCCGCCCATCCACCCAGTCACCCTCTTAGCCACCCTGGCAGCCAAGCCCCCCTCCCCCTCTCGCGGGAACCGCCTGACTACAATATAGACGACGGGAGCGAGTTCCTTTATAAAAGTGCCGTGAACAAAAACCTGAATAACATTAAGTTAGTTAATATATTGCCTTAATTTTAATATACAATGTCTACCCGCTCGGGGCCGCCTTCCATTCTGCCCGACGACGGCTTGAGTGATGCGTTTCTCCTTTGCCGAGTTGTACTCGTGGGGGTGGCGTGGGGAGGAGGGTGGGTGGGTATGGCTTTTCCGAAAAAAATCTCATCGCGGTCTTCATCCCTCTTTCGCGCGAGGCAGCCATTGGCCTCCTCGAAGCCTATGATTTAACCTCGAAGTCGCAAGTTGCGGTTGTACTCTTTTATACTGCTCCCGACGCTGGCGCCATCTCCGCGACTTTCCTCTCACTTTTGCCCTTGAGGCGGCATACTGTGAAATTCAAAAAAAAGAAAGATATATGTTGTTCCTTTGTTCGAGAGGTTTGATGCCCCCCCCCTTCTTTTTTTCTTTTTTCTTTTATTCTATATTTTTTGTCTCTTTTATCATCTTTCGCGCAACTCGCACGAGCGCCATCGCGAAATGAGCCAATTGAAGTAATTCCCCTAAAAATACAGTTTTAATACCCCTTTCTGTTTTGCTTCGCGCCAAAGGGAATGCCAATAGCGGACTAACCTCACCCTTAACTGTGCTCACTGTTCGTTTGCAGAATGAATACAGGAACGGTAGTGGATAATGCTGAAACGGTTAGACAGAATCGAACGGAACAGGACCGTACTGTTGAACAGGGTATAACGTATGTATAGAGGAGACAGGGAACCGCACCGTCGGATATTTTCTTTGAATTAATCGACTGTACGCGATGGCGAATGCGGAATGTACGCCCGGGGCGCTGTGACGTCACTGCTCGATTTTCCATCCGCACGTTGCCCGACCTTTATATACGTGACAACCTACTCACGCTGTTCCATAGTCATGCCAGTCATTCATTTAATTCGTCATTGGTACTAACAGCTTCACATACCCAACACGTAGTTTCGAAGAATTTAAATTCATGGTCATTCTCTCTGGATGCGTGTACTATAGCTGTTCTTAGACAAATAGAGAAATTAGGGGTTGAATATACCAGCTACCCCCAACAAAACATATATTCAGATTATCTGGTTTCCCATCCTTTCTTTTTTTTATAGACTATCATTCCTCCTTACCTACCTGTGGATCCTGAGGGATGCTGGTCGATCTTAAAGTTCCGGGATTCTCTCTTTTTTTTATCTCTAAATTCCAATATGAATAACCGCTATCCCGATTAAGGGTAGAATCGTTCACGGTACCACGGCTGAATTTCCTTATCCCCTCTCCCTCAACGTGGTAAATTCGACTACGACGTCGCGACGCGCGAATCTCATTTGAATTTTTCCGACGCTTCCCGGGAGTCTTCTACGTGGTCCATTGAATATTCCATAAATAAATCGGCATTTAATAGAAATCAGACACCCTCATCGCTCACTGTCATGAGCGAGCCTCCTATTTCCCCACGTTTCCTCTCTCTCTCTCTCTCTCTCCCCTCGACCCCCCACCCTCTAACCGTATCTCAATAATATTCAGTTTATAAACTTTGAGTGGCTCTGTTATTATTCTCTTCGCCCTCCACATCCTCCTCACACACTCAACCCCTCTCTCGATCTCTCTTCGATCCCTCGTCCGAGCGTCTTCCACAGAAGTTACGAAAATCGAACAAGTGTCGCCACACGGCGAGAGTCCACCGAACTATTATATAAATCCGTTCTAAATTCGTAGCCATTCGAACTGCTCGCAATATTCCCTGCACTCGACGTTTCACGATTTTCCGCGGAGCGCGTTAAATGAACGTTTCTTAGGAGTCAGTATATATGTATATATACCCATACATATACTCTGTCGTAATTATTGTTCTCATAATCCGATTTAATATTATCCTATAATGTACTTATATATCGTGTACCCATAGACCACCATGGAGTGTACTATACCCAGATGGGTGCTCGAAGAAAAGCTGCAAGCAACTACGGTCTCGAGTTTTAATGACAGTGCCAGCGGATCACGCTTATTACGTGCGAAGTTAAAGGTACCTAGTAGCAACCTACTCGAAAGCGTAACGCGACCCTTGCGGAAGGTTTGCCGTGTAAAAGGTATAAAGGTTAGAGCGCGGAAGGTAGTAGCAGAGGGTAGAAGGTAAACTCGGTGCTGTGGCCGGGGATGGCGGGGGGGATTGGTACGCGGGTGTGGGAGGGGGCGAGAGAGTATCTCTTTAGCCGTTACAAAATCGCCGGCAGCTTTACGAACCGAAGTGCCTCTCTCCCTCCCTCCCTCCCTCCCACCCACCCCCTCTCTCATATCTCTCTCCCGCTCTCTTCCTTGCTAGGTTGGCAGTTCAATTACGGCGTTCCGCAGCCATGGTAATACGCCCGGCAAGGGAGATTCTTGGTAGTTGGCCCATTAAAAAGTTGCATAATCGTAGGCATGGCCGCTCAGGCCATTTTCCTTCTGAACGAGGCGCGCCGCTCGAACTTCCCCCTTATCGTAGGGGAAGCGTATATTTTTTTCTTCGTATTCTCTTTTTTTATTTACGGTGGGCACCGCGCTGCCCGAGGTGAACAACGTAGGCTGGCATCGGCGGTGGTAGCGGAGAACGGTAGCGACGCCGGCGACGCTCTAGCGTCGGCGCTATTTTATTAGCCCAGTTACAGCAGCTAAAACAATAACCATTGTTAGACTTCGCAGCACTTCCAGCAGGCCGGGTTTGTACATCGGAGCTTTCCACTTTGTTTGCTCGTCGAGGGGGGGAACCATGAAAGGGGGGAGGACTTCATCCCCCGTCTGTATAGTGGGTTCGAAGCCTTCCACCCCTTGGACACCCTGTACCCGTCCTCCGGCGTCGTGTCTACCCTCGGCATTTCTATCGCTGGCTCTCTGATCCTGCCTTCCAGCGTCATCCCCCCCTCCCCCCTTCTCTCCCTGTCCACCACCAACCGTGTGCGTTCGCTGTGTTTACAATGCGCCCCGTTTTAAATGCATGCTGCTTTTTAATTACATACCGAGCGGAAACGCGATTTACGATTTCCATGTAAATGGGATCGGGCCAAGAGCGTCGCGATATCGACGCCTCGATCGGAATCGACGTGGTATCGTGAGTGGAGGGGATATTTCGATGAAAATTGTGACGAGTGAACAAAACCCTTGTTACTCTATTTTAATCTAGAATTTCTTTTTTTATGTTTAGTTAAGAAACAGTAAGAATTGTTTTAATTCAGGTTAGGTTAGATAATATGGTGTTTCAAGTATACATATATATATCGTTCAGTCTGATTTTCATTTAAGAACGTCTTTCCGTTTACTCTTGCTGCTGCAGCATCTTCTTTCTCTGCAGGTAATCCTTTAGCGTTCGGGCGTTTACGTTAACGTGAAAGTTTTAATGTCCTTCCAGGAAAGTTTCCTTCGCGCTTACGACAATCAAACCGGTGTCTAGCGTCTACTAGCGAGAGTAACAATCGACGCCAGTTAGACTTGGCATTGTGCAATTCCTTCCATTTCTCTTCTGTCCTTCCACTGGCTGCTTCGAAAGCTTCCCACGTTTTCATTACTCCTCTTTCTCGTTCTCTCTCTCTCTCTCTCTATTCGTATTTCTCTATATATACAGTTTCTCTCTCTTTTTCTCTCCTCTATTACTTTTTACTAACTGCTCCTCTCTTGCACTGCACTGGTACATCCGACCCTCTTATGCGCTTCCCACCTCAGTCACCTTCCTAACGGCGGTACCGTCGTCGCTGCTTTCGCAAAGCCCTTGCCAAGTCACTCCGACGTCGCGACGCCACTACGCCGCAAGACCAAGAGGTTCGCCTACACGTTCTCCTCTTCCCTGTAATTAAACTAATGGAAACGCAGTGCTTTTACAGGAGCGACGGAAGGGCGACCGAAGTCACGTTGCTAAACAGTGACATGCAATCTATTGAAGTTTCAAAGTTAACGACTCGCAATTGCGATATATTAGACGTTCGTGCAATACGGTTTTCGGCTATTGTTATGGTTTCGGTTGTTATTGCCATTGCTCTGCAATTCCATTGAAAGCTAACTTTTTCACCCCTCTTCGAGAACACAGACTCGCCCGTACCGTTTGTCTTGTTTTCGACCCGACAATCATCCCTTACGAACGATTAACCTGAATTGCCGTGCAAATGCTTGAGCAGGGTGGTGGAAGGGGGTTGATACGATGGTATAAGCATCCCCTTGGTTATCGATGAGGTGGTGGTGGTATTCAAATGGGAAAAGGTACGCGGGGACCTTGAGTTTAAAGAGGGAACCTTCGACCTCCCGTGGTTGGCAAGAAAAATTAATTCGCTTCTATCCAAGCGTTCCTCGTAGGGGTGGGTGGGCTACAGGGGGTTGCTATAGGCTGCTGTTACGAGATGCTGTGCTATTGGTATATATGTATGTATACATTGAGGGAGATTCAGGAATCGTACATTGTGTCGAGAAAATAACATTAATCGACAAAGACCCACCGGCGCTGGTCGTGTTTTCCTTCTTACCCTCAGCTACCCTTACAGGGGCCGGGGGTGGGGGGTGGCGCGATAATCGTCAAGTGACAAAACACGATAAAGCCTGATCGATACATTAAAATGCGAATTCGTAAGACGTGCCACCCTGTCACCATCGCCACCCCCTGCCGACAACAGTGTCAGGCATCAGCGATATCAACCCTTGGCGTAACACCTTTCAAATTCGGTCCAGGCCAAAGATGGGGGATGGGCATACGACAACGGGGTGTCTGAATTCACGTCTGATGAGATACCCTGCTGCGACGTCCTAATGATATCCCTAGCCTTCTGAATATGTCTTCCTACAATTCTCCAGGGAATAACGATTTCCTCACGGGCAACCCTTGGCATCAGCCGTTCGGCGACGACCCCACGATTTACACTGAGTTTTCTTTTATTTTCATCCCCTCCATCCACTCAGACGCCCTTACTCTCTCTATCTCTCTGGCTCTCACTGTGCCACCCTTACTGCCCACGGTGTATACCCTTGGGTAGCGAGAGAAGTACCACCCGTTGGTCCGGTTCTGGCGTGCACCCCCTGGAAAAAGAAATGAGTACGATTAAGTGTACTGCGGAGCTTTTTCAGCTTGCGAGAATCCGCACTCTACCACCCTTAAATTCCACGGTTAATGTTAATGCTCTCCGAGATATTTGCGCCCTAGACCTCTTACCTTGTACCTATCTTACACCTTGTATCAGTGCGGTTCTCCGGAACTAGCGTTACTGCTTATGGTACTGCTACCACCGGTGGTGGTCGCAGAGATGGGGGTGGTGGGAGAGGTGGAAACTTGTGGAGGGTGGCTACACTCTGGAGAAAGGTGGTTGCAGGCATGCGGCATAGGAAAGCCAGTGGAGTAGTCCCCCTTCTTAGATTTACGGTAACTGCGGCACAGATTTACAGTCATCCCCGTTGGTTTTCGGGGTTCCGGACGGGGGTGGCTCCAGAACCTAATAATTCGGCGTAGCAGGGAATTTAAGAGCGACCTAAACAATCTTGTTATAACCAGTATGGTAGTAACAGCAGCAGCCTCAGGAACGATGCCTATTGGTCGATAACCAACCCCCGTCAAATATCCACCCTTCGATACTAAGATTTACGAAATTCGTTAGAGGCCCTCTCGTCATCCCCTATAAGCTACTTCGAGGTACGCTGACCAAAGAAATACATCCCAATTTTTTTTTCTTTCTTCCTTCTCCCAATAGCGTCCCCTCCACGTTTCTTCGCCGTCTTCAGTTTCAACCCTTAACCACAGCACCGACTACAAAGGCCTACAGTGCTCCCAGCCATCCTACAGTGCTTATAGTCTCTATAACCTACTCCTTCGAGGGGCGCATCTTACCCCGTACAGCAGCAACCCCCTTGCGAAACTATTCGTCTCAACCCATTTCTAGCGACAATGGCGGAACTTTCCTGTTAGTTCAAAGACTTAAACGAGCGAGGCGTCGCGACGCACGAGTAAGACATACTGCGGCAATCTCGTTCCCGCTCAAAGCGTCCTTACCCTCGGAAACGAGTAAGGGGATGTTATATAGACATGCAGGCAGGTATATAGAACGGGGGATGGTTTTTAAAGCCGATAGGGATGATCCGCTGATTTTCTTCACGATTACCGATATTCCCAACCCCGTAGTACAAAGGGTTGTTTATTACTTGCCTCCATCGTCCTGCAGCCAATTCTTTCCGTACTCCCAAGTAGATATCAACAGCAAGTAGTCAGCCGTACCGAATGCGCAATGGTCTTGGACTTTTTTATCTGTCCATTGTCTTCGCGACACACTCGGAGCCAAGTGGCAGAGCGGGTCGTGGGGGTGTCGGAACAGACAATGGGGTTGTCAGCGCGTAGCCCAAAGCACTAACACATACTCCGCAGCCATATACCTAGTATTCCAATACGATATAAGAGACGCGATAGGATATCTAGGTGGAGCGCGAGACACAATGCCTATCGTCAAAAGTGATAGGGAGGCGGCCATTACGGGGAACGTCAATGGAAATTGAGGAATCGGAAGAGAATGAAAGGAAGTGGAGAAAGTGAAGTGAAAAGAGAGAGAGAGAGAAAAAGACGATACAAGGAAGTCACGAAAAATATGAGGACCACTTATAGACACGGCAAGGGTAGTAGACTACTATAGTATGGATATATACGTAACAGGAGGGTAGTCGTACAGTAAGGGATGAGAAAATCGGCTGGATATCGATATAAAGATAGAACGCACGGTTGCCAATAGACAGTTAACCCCTTTGAGAGAATCGCAAGACCATCGGCGATTTTACAGAAATGTTCAAGGGGATGAAATTCCTGAGAGGGGGTGGCAAATGGAAAACGGTTAGCTCGTATCATTTTACTGTATCACGTGCCTTTAGTATCATTTTGTAGGGTGGGCGCATATTGTTTCGACCCTTTCCGATACACCGAATCTAGTGTGGTGCTGTGCACGTGCGTGTAAAGCATATGTGGCGAGGAACACACGTCGTTTCATATCTCTCTAATGTGCACTCGGATTCGCATTACAGCAAATGGAAAAGTTTTTAATACACGTATTTTTCGTGGCTGTCGTATACGCCTGCGGTATCGTAAACCGTGCTTGCCTATGCATGCTTACCTAGGGATTTGCCGACGGGTTCGTCGAATTAAATTCGTCCGTGCGATCCAAACAATTCTATATCCACCCTAACCATTTGATTCGATCAGATTTCAAGATATTAATAAAGGGATATTTGACGAATCCTATAATTAAAATATTCCAATATAATTTTGTCTTTTGTTTTTACTCTTTTCTTTCTTCATTTTTTTTTCGGTATATCTGTTTTTAGGAAACTTTTCGTCCGCTGATTTTTTGACTATTTTTTTTTGCGTGGAAATTAAATTCTTGGTATCAAACCAAGGACGTTCGTGCATTCGGATCTAATTTGAAACCGTGCCGAAGAATAATTTGATCATTGGCGTTTAATTGTTTGTAATTTAATCCAACCCTTAACACTGTTAAGCGCAAAAACTCGGGCAGCCAAACGGGTTTAGCGTGTCGTGTTTGACTGTAACTGCGTGTAGCCTCTATGGATACATCGGGTACGGGTTTGCTGTTGGGTTTGCCGGGGTGGTTAATTGAGTGCGCTAATTAACGGTGCGATTGAACTCCCGGATACGTTTATTCATCCACGCGTTCTCATCCCTCGGAGATTCGTCCCCATTTTACCCCTTGATTTTCAACTCTTGGTAGCTCTCTCACTCCGCGTCAACCCCTACGATCTTGTACGACCGTTTTCGTACGCAGTTTGCTCAAAATCGAAAATTCTTGCTCATTACATGAATTAATAATGGACGCTTTATTTTTTTAAATATATAAATTTTCTTTTTTATGTCCATCTTGTTTTATATATTTTTTCTATTCGTCCTTGTCTTATTTTTGTTATCGTCTAAACCAATGTGAATTTTCTCTTTGAGAACACGAAGGAACGCTCGTCGTCGCGACGGCTATGGACACCTAGGCTTTAGCTGAGTTTTCAAGCGACCACAGCTTTGCATACGCGATTTTACTCGAAGCTTCGCTATTTTTCCAAAGCACGGATACGGAGCTTAAGCTTATCTCTATAGATGCACCGATACGTTTGCTTCTTCAGATTTCCCATTCGCTACGTTGAGGGATGATAGGGGGTGGGTAAACTAAGGCGAAGGGGTTGGTCTGGTAGGACAGTTCACTCGGGTAGATATTTATTTCTGGCACTCTACCTCTGGCAGAAGCGTCGCGAGGGCGTCTTGTACTCATTTTGAATTTACTTCGAAATTTCTCGTAACAGGTCGCGCTTCTGGATTACGAGTAATTAAAACCCCCCGAATCTTTGACGTCGATTAATTAATGTAATGAACTTGAATTTCGTGTATTAATTAATGCTTCTTTCCACCAGGGTCGGCCCCCTCCACGTGTGTTATTAAGGGAAACTGCTTTTACTGTTAATTATACACATTATTAATGTGAAATTCGAGTACACCGCTATACGTATACATATATCAGTTTACATATATTATTTAAACGTAAATTTTCACTTTCACGATTTTTTACTGCTCATCGGAATCTCTTCGATATCGCTCGCGACGTCCGATCGTCGTGACGCTTTCAACGTACCGTCATTCATCGTGACCTTTGGCGTCCCTCCGTGACCTCTCACCCTCGTTCTCCCACACGTCGCGAACTTCTGCGCGCTATGAAAACTTTTTAATTCACGAAAAAGTTTCCTTCGATCTGATATCTACGTCGGCGTCGCGACGCGCACGCGAACGCATTAAAAACTCATCAAAACACTCTCGACACGGATTCATTAGCAATCTATACCGAATGGGATGTTTTACAGTGGAAACTTCTGTCATTATACGAAAACGTCACATCGATAATATTCATTGGGTTTTTTTCTTCTGTTTTCAACAAATAAATAAATAATGCACTGCTTCAACCCTCCGCATGCCCGGTGAAAAATTGTTATATCGTATGCCTGGTGGGTCGGTCAGACCCGCAAATAAATTTAGCTTTTTTCCTACGTTTAAATAATTATTGTTATTCTCAAATGGTATAAGTATTGAAAACCTTCGCGACTTAGACAGCAAAATTACTGCCATATATACCCGTAAGAAAATTTCCTATTGCCAGTGGTTTTTTGCCAAGGCTATAATGTGTGGTAAATCAATGGAAATCGATGGGAAACCATTCATTTATCTTTGGCAAAAAACCATTGGCAATGGGAAATTTTTCTACGGTTATCTACTGGTGGGTCTGACAGACCCTACCAGGCATGCGAAGGGTTAAAGAAATCTAGCTCGTCCGATTAAAAGTCATGGCGTCGCGACGCCGACGGCGGACTCGTTGTTTGGGGTGTATAGGAAATTAGGACGTGATAACAGTTTTCTCACGAGAGGTAAAAATAAAACTCACTTTCAATCCAGCGAGGAGAGAAGCACCCCCGTGATGATGCAGGGGTTGCTGGTGAGAGTCTCTCGCTTCAGCTAGACTCAAAACCTTTTCATACCTTTTTCACTTCATAAATTTAATCGGCTTCGGGTTTATTGGATTTGGGGGTTGCTGGGGGGTTGTTCGGGGGTTACGAGATCGCCTTTCGCTTCTACATTCTCCTCTCGTTCTCTTACTCTTTCCCTCTTCTCCCCTCTTTCTATCTTTCTCTTTCGCGCGTACACAGTACAGTTCGGGCACAGCATCCCTTATCACTTTTTCACTCGCTCTAGCCGTATCGTCATTCTCGCCCTCCTTCTCCGGCTTCATCCCCCTTTTGCGGTGCTACACAACCCCTTACCACGAGGATACCCTGACACCGGGACACCACAACTAAGCTACGAGAGCTATTAGGCGAAGAATTTTTATAGAGAGTAATAAAAATATCTTCCATCCCCCTTTTCGCGTAGCTCTACGGTATAGATCACTACCCCCTCCCTCCCCTTTCCTCTAGCTAGATATCGCGCGGACTTCCGTTCCATACAAGGTTGCACATATTGATCTAAGGGCGGTGGTAGATCGTCGATCTGCCCTTTACCGATATTGTGTCGCAACGCTTTTCAACCCCCTTCTGTAATTGGAAATCGCCATGGATTCCATGAATTCTTGCCGAGATGATGCGACCAAAATGTACCGCATGACTATTTTTTGTATTATCTCTTTTTTCTTCATTATTTTATACTTTCATCCCTTGTCGTATTTCCCTAACTGTGTAGTGCGAGTGGGATAGTAATTTTCCCAGAAAGTTGTATCCCACGTCGAACTGCATTGGGTGTTCTGCGATTAAAACGCGGCAGCGTTCCGTCAACCGAGCCGTTTGGCAAAATTCCCGGAGGTATAATATTGTGCCGCGAACTCCATCAATTACACGGTTAAATGAAGTTCCCGGGGATCGCATCGGGAACTGTCTGCCACTTAATTGATTTGCCGATCCACTAGCGGCAACACTTTACAGCAGCGGGACTCCGGGGGCCCGGCTCGACGCCGAGCGACGCGACGCTATATACGACGCGACGCGGCAGGACGACGAGCTAGATTGAATTTTTAATTTGTTTCTTGGGGTACGTCTGCAAATTAAGCAAACGCCCCAGCACCCCTTATATTGGCGAGGTCGGAGGATTATACAAGCTACCCATCAGCATCCTCTTTAGCGCCTAGACCTCATCTACTAGAAGGTAGGTACCTACAGGGGATGGTTAAGTAAAGTGTTGATTTCCGTCTTGGCAACCTTCCACCCTGGGGACTATCTAAATCCGGAGACTCCTTGAAACTCGTGATCGATGTTATACACCACCCCCTTGACGTCCTTCATCCCTCCTCCTGAAGATACTTCTTAGATGGGGTGAGATCGGCGGAGCAGGACGTCGCAAAGCAGGTTGACTGTCCTTGGAGTTCGTTCGTTAAAGATTTCTTGGTATCTCAAAGTTCTCTAGTTGCGGCTGCTGCGGAGGATACCAAGGATTACCAGGTAGTAGGGATCCTGGACCATTCCGTACTGCTTACCCGTAACTCTTCTCCTGTAGGTCGCACATCTTGTTCAGGGGTGGCTGAATCCTACCCTTACTGTGTAGTATCGGTCAGGAGATGTAATCGGCCTGTTGGGAGATTCGGGTGGAATCCAACCCCCTTTTCAAGGTACGACTGGAATCCTCAGCAAGGGATGAAAAACACTCGTAACTCTTGCTTCATCCCCTATCCACAACACCCTTAGTCGTTCGGGGTGTCCAGCTGGATTCGGATTGTTGTTCCTACCTAACAGACGGATCCTCCTTCATTCTAGATTCCGAAACCGCAGATTTCTTTCCACCCTTACTTGCACTTTCACTTAGTTTCATCTTATACCCCTTCTACCCTTCCACCTTCAAGGAATACCTTTCGTCCTTCTTCGCTTTCTCAATCTCTCAATCCTATACCTATACCCACCAGCCCTTTTTACTCTGGATTCCAGCATCCCTACCCTTTGCTCTGTGCGCCCGGTCACTTGGGGATTAAATAAATAAAGAGAGGCTCTCGTCGAGAGATCGAGGGTGAAGTCCGTTGCGTCGTGGGAGCTATGCATCAACCCTTATTACCTTGGACAGCCTAACTATTGGCTTCCTACATAACTAAAATCTACACCCTGCCTCTGCTCCTCGGCTCCCACTCCCTATCTAGGATTTTCCTTCGTCTCTCCTCTATGGTGTTTTCGGATTTCTATCATGTTCTTACCCTTCCTGACTCGTCTCACTTCCTCTTTATTCTTTCTTTCGCTATTGACACCTTCGCCAACTGTTTTCGTATCCTTTTACCTCAGGTTTCTGACAGCTTACCACCCTTATCCTTGATCCATTCACATTGTAATAGACTTTTTCTTTAAATCAGGAATTTTGACGTCCGCGATATTCGTCGATATATTTTTTGCTTCGTCGTTTTCTCTTTAGATTTATTTTTTACTTTTCTTATCACACGATAATCATATTTCTGCTGATATGACAAAATCTGTTATAGCTTGTTAACGTACCCAATCGGTGAATGTATCTATAAAAAATATCCTATAAGGGACGCATGTACAGTCGTCAGAATCGGTTCTGCGGAACAGAGGAAAAAAACAATTCCGTCCCAATATGAAGGTCTATTATTTTTTAATGATAAAAATATGAAAACAAATGAAATTTTTACGCGTTTTTCGAAAAATAAAATAAAATATAAAATAAAATAAAATCTACAAATTGGACTCTGGGGGCTCAGTGGGTAAGAGTGTCACTTTCCTCACTTCGAGCATCTAGACGATCGCAGGTTCGAGCCCCACTCACGGCAGCGCAAATAGATTTCTGTACCAATGATAAGTTACACACGTACCCATTTTTTCTCAATTTTCTTTTAATTGTGAATATTATCCATATAATTACCGGTAAAAACCACATCAAAGTACTCATATTACAGTAATATTTACAAAACATTTTTTTCTGTGTATTGATTCAATCAGTAGGCATGTTGTCGACTTCAGTGATGCAATTAGTAGAATTACACTGATCCTCAGTGGTATACTCATAGCTACGAGGTTCAGTGACTATTAACTGATAATCAGTGAATATTCACTGATTTATTTTTAGAGAGTACCATACAGTACTATACGTAATTGTAATTCGATAGGTAATTTTGTCACGTGATAACGTAATCTCTTCTAACCTAATAAACTAACCTAACCTAACATCGTCTCTTAACTAATCCGTAGCTACACTGCATCCTACCACTGAATATTGTATCTTATAACGTAACCATTTGTTTATCAAAATTTCACGAATCCCGAGCGAAAATGGTTGCGGTTACCGATTGGATTATTTCGGAGAAACGTTCTTAATGCGTTGCGGTAGAATAAATAAAACAATTTTCATCAATCCCTAATAACCCAAACTCCCCCATGGAACATATAGATTTTCTACTATGGCGTTATCATCGGCCAATCGACAGCTAAAAATATTTTCTCTTGTTTCACATCTCGTTCCACCTTCCCGCCTTTTCCCCCTCTCCCTCCTCTCCCCTCTCCTTCACTCCTCTCCTAACAACTATTTTCCGCAGTTCTTTTTGTCTCTTTCATTGGCCTTTCTCTTTCGAGTCGTTTAATTTGACTGCGAGACCAAGCGGACCCTGTAAAAGCTTCTCGTTTCCAGAAACGCGCGCCGGCTCCTCTTCCCAAGCTGATGTTGGGGTTTTACGAGAAGCTCTAACGTCGAATTAAAAAATTATCCCATAAAAAGGAGTACGGCGGAAGCAAAGGGACCCAAAAGCCAGTAGTCCAGTTGTGCTGTCTAGTTAGGGTATATAGCGTTGCTACACCATTCGCCAGGGTTCCCAATCGTTCCGCCGTCATTACTACGGCTGGGTGGTTTAAGCACAGTACGTAGTAGCAGCACATTCTAGCGCACAAGCCTAGTGTGTTCAGCACAACCGGATATTCGATTCCCGTTACCATTATTGCTTCGTTCAGGTGGAATCGCCTATGTACAAATTTCCTTGTACCGAATCACGGCCATTTTGCCATCTGTTTAATAGGCGATAATAAATTCTCTCTACCATATTATAGAACAGTGCATCAGGTGCGAGACTGTAGTTAAGTTACATTGAAACACGTGAAAAACAACCTCTAACGAAAGGTCTGTATACACTCCTAGGGAATTTTTTTTTTTGAGGACCGTAGGGGGGTAATAAAGTCATTCCATTCCGATGAAACGATACGAGCTATGCACGAAATGCGAAAGCACAAAAACTTCAGATCAGAATTTAACGATACTTTAATGGGACCTACCCTCGTACCCAGTCGATTCTCAAGGATCGGCCATTCAACGTATTTCCAAGCATTTTCGAATGCACCAAGCGGCTCCTGATAACGAGGGTGATAAACGGACTAATAGCTTCGGTCGACGAGGTTGGTAAGACTGCCTGGAGATCAGGTTTATGGCTTGGCAACACCCTTAAATAGGATAACGTTTAATGGCCTCTTCTGTCTTTCCGCTTTTATATAGGGTTCGGTATGTATTACGGGCACCATCTTTACCTGACCCCTCTAGTCTATTAAGATACATGCAAACGAGGTGCCTTCTGCTCTTTTTACATTCGCTTTATATTTCTCTCTCTCTCTCTATCTCCTTACCGCTTTTCACTTCGATCATCGAAGACTCGCTGGATCTTCAGTCCTTCTGCCACGAGCTTCAGTCACGGAGTGAAGCTTCCCCCGAACCAGTGAGCTTGCGAAAGCTCTACTTCCTTCTAATGCGCTGGCGCGTACCAACCTACTGGCTATTCTGCTATACTGTTTAATCCTACAGTTTCTTACCCTATGGTATACCCATTCTTAGGTTATGTATATACTTATTTACCTATTCGTATATATATATATGTTATATACCAAAGTTAAATGGAGCATGAGAATACAATTTTTGACGTTGTTTCAGACCCTTTATAATCCTTTCTTCCACTCCATATGTATACCTATATATTCTGTACGTCATGGCGATACTCATAAGTCCAAATTAACTAGGGAAAGGTCCATTTTTGTTCCAAAAAAAAACCGTGCGCTAAGGGGTTAAAAAAAATGTAAAATCTTACCACGAATTAGGCCCACTGTGTATATGGAAATTTGAGGGTGAATATGTTGCCGTTAGATAAGCGTCAATGATACACGACCAACTTAACCATAAATCATAAATCCCGCCATTGAATCGATCCATCAATCATTTGGCACTTCCATACAGAAGTTTCAATATTTTTTTTTTCCTCTCGCAACCTTTTACCAACTTTCCTCCCTCCTTTCGGATCCGGCTCGTAGAGATTAGTCGGTTTGCCAAAGTTAATCCGGTTGTGCGTTGCCATCCGTCCCCCATCTGCATAAGCTAATTTCTACTACGGACAGGGTAGCAGAAGAGCAGCATAGCCGTGGGGGGGAGGGATTCGCGTAAAATGATTTGCCCAACATATTAACTTGCCATGGTTATACCTACTGAATTAATTGGCGAATTCTATCGCGTGCGATTTCGTTTCCTCGCCGTTATACGTTATATACGTACTTGGTCTATACAAATACATTCTAACGCACTGCTGATATTAGCATACTTACCTATTAGCCCTTTATTAATTACACAGTCTATATAGTCTGTGTTAATTGTAACTCCTAAGCGGATTCAATGGAATCCTCCTTGAATCGTCTGAGACTCTCCGTGAAAGTTCTCTAGGTCTTCAACCCTTTCCTATATTGGTTAATTAAAGGAGAATTCTTAAAAGGAACGTCGAAGTACGATTGTCTGGAATTTTCGTGGATTGTAATATTAATATAAATTGAAAAATTTCATATAATTTACAGTCAATTAATTATTGTCCATTGTTTATGTTTCAGGTAAGAGTCTGAGATCGTTCAGCTCATACGCGCAATCCGGTAAGTCCAATTTTCTTGGAATTTACGCGATTGTCTCTTAACGATATATATTTTTTTTCTCTCTTGATTCTCTCATCCTCTTGTTCCACTGTTATTTTTCACGCTGAAGAAAAGATAATGGCGCCGTCTACATTCTCCCCTTCGTCGTACACGCGTTTTTTTTTGGTATATATCGCTAATTATTAATCCGTAAGACGGAATTACGTAACGGTTGAGTATTTTCGTATATTCGCAATGGCAAACGTCATTAAGGTATCTTTCGAGTGCTTTAATTTCGCCCGGTATATTTCGCTCGACACCTGCTATTTATCGTGCAAATAATTAATATTCGCGTAAGTTCGAAGGCATATCGTTTACTTAGTCGAAGTCGGGGAAAGTTTCGTTGGGAATGAGCTGTGGGGACTTTGTATATGTTTTAAGGCGGTTTTCATGGGGATTTCGCGGTAAGAGATTGTGCATGACGTGAAATCAGCTCTCTGAATTTGTATTACCCTCTTTGTCCGTTCATCCCTTTGGGAAATTCTCGGAATTTAACCCTTATAACCGAACTTGTCGAGTCAATCCTTTTCAGTCGCTCGTTGAAGATTAGCCTTAAGTCAAAGGAATGCATCTGCTTCTTTATACCGTATATGCAACGTGCACGCGATAACCTTGCACGTAGAACTTTAGATGCATATTTTTCATCGTCGGTTGAGGATGCGCCTCGTGACATTAAGATGATAGCGATGAGATTCGAAAAGTCGCGCTCAAGGAGCGTCGGCGAGATCAAAGATTTTTTGCGACGTTAAGAAACATAGACGGCTGATAGTAGATGCGGGAGGGAGGGAGAGAGAGAGAGAGGGGGGAGAGAGAGGGGGAGATAGAGAAACAGAAAAAAGAAGTAAAAAAACACAACAACGTATCTGCCTATAAAAATAAAAGCTTTTAGCACAATGGGTTAAGTATATGAGATAGCGACTCAAGAGAATCCACGTCGCGATACTATTCGATGCGATTCAGTCTCGCGCGTTAAGTTCATACAACGCGATGTTTGCTTGATTAGCACCTTTGGGGATTTCAATTAATCAAAAATTAAATTCCAATTTTGCACGTATGACAGTAAACTTGTGAGACACGTCCGCGAGGGATTCGTCGCCGAGCGACTGCGATTCGCCTCCATAATTCTCCGACGTTGGCTATTTTTCGTGAAAATGAGTAAAAACGGCAAGGAGGGGTAGGCGCAGAGAGAGAGAGAGAGAAAGAGAAAAAAGAAGTATCCCCACGCTGCGGTTGGGACGGTAAGTCTCGACGGGACGCTGCGAGAGAAACGAAGAGACCAAGAGAATCCCCGACGCTCTCGTATCACAGAAACTTCGGGCGTCTGTCGCCATTCCCATAGCTAGTGTCCCGGAGCGGCGTGAAGCCGACGCTTTTGATCCCGTGAAATTAGTCGTGTAACGCAACGCGGTAGACGCAGAAAGCTATCCCGTGGAAAGGTACGTGATAGAGTGAGAGAGTGTATAGCTTGACAAGAGTGGCACAGTTAAGAATGAGAGGAAGTGAGAGAACTCATACACCAGCCCTGATACGGGACGCTCGCGTGACGCCGGGGCAAAGCGTCGCTTACATAGGGACACGCCATAACGAAAGTGGGTAATTGAAGTCTCCCGTGGAGAAGCGTATAAAAATTCTTGAGGAGTGGGAAGGGGGGGTTCTGTTAGTGTACGTAGAAACGATGCAGTGGCAGAGTCCAGGCCACGAAGGTGAAAAGGGTAAGAGCGTCAGGTCGCCATAGAGGTACCGTTACACCAGGGAATCCAGGTAAACGAAGAGAGGATCGCGTCGCCATTTTTGTTTTATCAATTTTGTCTCGTGGCGTCCGTGCAATCTCGCTAGATCTGTTAAATAGTTAAATCCAGGTTGCGTGCGCTGCACGAGTTACATTTTCTACGAGTTAACCGAGTTAGACCTGAACTCCGTCGACGGCGACCTCATCCGACGGGGAAGGATGTACTCGAGGTGGTCAACCTCTTTTGCTTTCTTTATCCTTGTCCTTCTCGTTCTCTTCTTCGTACTACCTCCTGGCGCAGCCACGTCTGTGGGGCACGAAGATCTTCGTTGTTTTCGAGAGAGAAAGAGAGAGACAGAGAGAGAAAGAAAGAGTTTTCGTCGAAAGAGAAGACGAAGCACGTCGACGTGCACACTAGTGCACGTAGTTATCTCAAAAAATTTAATGTCTGTATCGTGCGCCAAAATATTACGGAGGTCTACTTCCGGTTTCGATCTTCCCGGAACACGATGAGTCGACCGTACGCGAAAACGCTACCGGACACTTTCTACGAGTCTTTCCAAAAGCTCCTTAGCACGTCACCGTACGAAATTGTCAGTCCACGGTATATCGAATATCGAAGAGATTAATCATAGCAGAATAATAGATCATCTATCAGCTATCAGAGTATAGGCATGAGAATCGCTAGAGAGGCTTTTGCAAGCTCTATACAAAAGAATCTATTGAGCATGCGATTCAATGCGGAAACCATGACAGGTGACAGATTCAAAGACGCGTATATGCAGAAGAAGATGGCCTGTAGTAGAAGCCAGGATACACAGGTTAATAGTACTAGGGGTATAAAAACTATTGGAATTATTAATTTCTTAGGGTGGCACAGAGACTCGATGATGCAGGTGTGGAGGGGTGGAGTGGGAGTAGATTGCAAGCTCACCGCTGCATGCCAAGGCGAGTGGAAGCTTTGGCGATGTGGATGGTGGGAGTGAGCGAGAGCGTCTCTCTGTCGAGTGAGAGTGAGATATATATATATATCAAGCCTCCAGGGTATCTGCTCTAGCAGGCAGGTAGGGGATTCTACCAAGGGAGCTTTCCCGAGTACGCAAACTCGTGGTGACTCGTGCGATTCCGCGAGTACTCGGCCCCGCCTCCGTCCTTATTGGCGGATGGCGTCGCGGTGGGAGGCCGCGTTTTAAACCCGCGTCCGCGGCTTCGAGCGCTCGCGAATGCCAGTTGTGTCAAGCTAGGCGATCGAGTAGGACGCTCTTTAATCGTTCCATCTTCAAATCTTTTCCCAACGCCTGCCTGTTCGCTACTAACAAAAATACACGCGCGCGCACAATATTACATTACACACTATTCGCTCACACGAAGCTTATCACATACACACACAGGTACACCGAAGGAATTAAAGGAAGTAAGAGAGAGAGAGAGAGGGGGGATAAACGGAGGAAAAAAATAAACACACTCGTCAACACTTATTAACGTATTTGAATACATGCCACTGTAAACGTACTGAAAATTTGACAGACACACCTCACGTCAGATTCACGCTTGTCATCGTCGTCATTTTATTTATTCTGCGTGCGCGAACGGGAGCGAGGAGAAAATCATCGAGAGCTACGTTGCTTTGCAAGTCCATCAATGAATCTTTCACTTGCACTGAGACTCGCGTGAAATCGTTTCAATTACAACGGCTGCTCGAAGTTTGGAAGCTGCTCCAAGAGCTTTTGGAAGCTGCTCAAAGAACTTTTCGAAGCTTCGTGTTTTACGCGCGTAAATCGTGACGGGAGAAAAGGCGGGATAAATAAGAAGATATATATATATTATATATATATAAACACGATAATAATTTATATAAAGAAATACGTCGCCTTCTCCTCCTCCTCCTCCTCCTACTATTTTTTGTCCGCGACGTCATTAACGCTTACACGTTGTTGTTAGCATCGTCGAGAGTTTATTCGGGTGATGACGTGAAGAGACAGGGAGGAGAGACTCGTCAGCGGCGAAATCGTCATTAGTCGTCATCGTCGTCACGGGATAAACAAAAGCCGGTGATAACGAGCGAGGGATAACTCGATATACTCGCAAGTCGAAATATCGTTCCTCTTGAAGGAGAGGGGGAAAGGAAGGGAATAATATAAAAAGAAAAAAAATTCAATCTTGCCTACGCTTCTTTTACATCCAGCGAAGAAGAGCGTCTCAGCCTCCCTCGTCGTCCCGCTCCTCGTCCCGTCACGCAAAAGTCATCGCTCGTCATTCTGCGCCGTGTGAAGTTGCCGCGTATCGGACTAAAGATTCTCTAGTCTCCACGGTGCGCGAGAGAGGCAAGAGACGAAGAAAGAGAAAGCGAAGGAACGATACGAGTAAACCGGAAGATCATCAGTCGCTTCGGTGGATCCACGCTAGGAGGAATCGGAAGAGAAAAGTATTACGAGTATCGATAACCCAGGATATCGTGTAAACAGCTTTGAAGTCTTCACGCTCGTTAACGGATCCTCGGCCGATGTCAGCTGGAGTCGCTGAGAGATAGTAAAGAGAGAGAGAGAGAGAGACGTGAAAAATCTGGAAAAGGAAACAATATCGTTCCTCAGTTAATAGAGTGAAGTAACTTAGTCGCAACTGACCCCACCTCCCTTGTTTATCTTCCAAAACAAAAAAAGAGCGCGAAATACGCGATTCTACAAAAACGGAGTTTACGAGATAACGATAAAAAAACAGATCAATCCCGATCGCTCACTCTTCCCCTTTGTCTCGATACAATTTTAACGCTCAACGAGTCTTGCACGTTTCTCCTCCACCCCCACCCCTCCTGCCGACCATCTCTTTCGTCAGGAGGTGTACTCGCGTGCGAAACACGTGTCCATTTGATATCTCACCGACACTCCTGATAACGCGTTGAACGAGCTATCGTGCTGACACGAGTTAACCAAAAAAAAAAGAAAAACGTGCGATCCTCAAGAATCGAAGGATCACGGACTAAAATTGGGAGAGAAGTAAGAAAGAAAAAAAAAGCATAATAATGGAGTCGAACCGTTAAAGTATTATGATTAAAAATTACGTAAGTTAGCTGTACACGGAGTGACACCTGCCATTCCCTCTATTAGGTACGTACCGTACGAGTATACTGTAGAGCTGTATTATAGTAAAATAGTAATAATAGTAGTAATAATAATAATAGTCGTAAAATCATTAATTAATACATAAAAATAAATCCATTTAAGTGATCAAAGAGAATCGCGTTAAGACAATCAAGAAGAGTAGTAGTGGGTCATGATCGGTAACGGATGAATATAATAATAATAATATACGACTAACGGAGTAAAGAATACGTTTTAAAGGAAAAAAAATAAAGTACTATTTCTATGTGATTCTTTACGGCGTCTCTTTTACTACGAGTTTCTACGCTTGGGCAAAGCACTTCTGAAAGACACTGTTACACGCGCGTCTACGTATACATATATATATATCGCATATGTATATATAACCGTACAGAACTTTACATATCTCACTGACACGTAATCGGATATATCCACGCAAGTCAGACGTAATCAGTCGCACGTACGTGAACGTTCAATTGAAAAGCTCCAGTTACCTTTGAATTTCCCGCGTAAACGTAAAGAAAAAAGAGAAAGAGCCCAGGCAGGACCTAACCTATGTACGTGGCGCTCGTGACGTCGTGATCTCGACGGAACTTCGTGACAATCATTTTCAGCTAGGGTCTCTTAGTGACTTTGTAAATAATTTTGAAAGAAGGTGTACTTTATCGCACTGTACTTGTACCCGTATATCGCGTATACTATATAGATATATTTCGATACACCCTCTATATACTTTTCGCTACACGTGAAAGAAAAAGGATATATCACCCACCATCCCTCCTCGTGTCTTCTGCTGTATTCGTCATATCCGTGTTTTTAATTGATATCTGAGAAGGTAATAGGTGAGTGAAATAGAGAGAGAGAGGGGATGAAAAAAGGGGTTTCGACCAATTGACATATCTTGAATCATCCCTTAACAGGAGAATTCTTCGTCTGATCTTTTAAACAGGAATATATCGTATGCCTGGGAGTTCCGTTATTCATTGGAATTGTAAGGGGGGCAAATAGGTGTAGGGTCGGAAAGAGAGGGTGGAAGGCTAAGGAAGGGTTGGATTTACCTATATACAAACTACTCCGCAACCCTCGCGTAATCTTATACCGTGTAACTACTGTATTCTACGTACCTACGTCGTTTCAATTATACGAGTAATTAACTTGGCGGCGCGTACTATATATATATACACTCCAATATACATATATATGTGTATATATATACAGGCATAGCTGACGTATGTGTGTGTATATAGAGGGCAGGGAGTATATAGGGGCGCGTATGTATTTTAAAACGGCCGAAACTCGAGCCTCCCCCTGTTACGTTCCTCGGCGCGGCAGCATCCCTCTGTGAGATTTATTCTTTATCGGGAAGGGCAGGTGATCCTTTATCCAGACGCGACAATCTTTTGTCACCTCAGGACTCTCACCCCCTTCGTCGGCGTCGTCGTCGTCCTCGTCGTCGGTCCCTAGTTCTAGTCATAACCCAACCCCTACCTCTGACATCCTTTAAAGCTCATCATCGGACAATCACAGGACCCGCTTTCATCCCTTAACGTTATTACCCAATTCATCTTTATCCCCGCGGGATATTTATTAGGAAAGTTTACGATACCTTGAGCATTTTTCGCGTGATAAAAAAGGACTGCACTTGTTCGTAAATATATTATATATATATATATATATATATCGTATTTGTAATTAGTAGACTAAATAATTAATAGGCGCGTAATTTGAAATTTACTATACAGATTTCTCGTACGGAGGTACAAATACAGGTGGGCACGTAGATAGATAATATACATAAGATCGGTGGTTAAGTACGACAGCTCGTGAAGGGGTGATAATAGTTAAGGGTGTAATTAAAAAAAATAAAATATTCGATTGACACTAATCAGTCGTCACAGTGCACGACTCGTTGTTGTTGTTATTGTTGGTTGAGACGTGGACAAAGAGAGAGGAGACACCGCGAGCTTTACCGGGTGAATTTTTGAAAAAAGGTGACTCGCGCCCTTTTTATTCTACCATCCCACATGCAAGATATCCTTGATAACTGATAAGGACCCAAATTCATCCTCTTTCGGGGAGAAGTTGCGAAGTGACTGAAAAGTAGAGGAAAGGAAAAATAATAATAAAAGGAGTGTCCGAGAAGTCTGCGTAGGAGACGTAAAAGAGATATTATTAAAAAAATAAAGATTAAAGAAGATTGAAGAGGATAACAGGCGGATCCTCGAGGAAGATCCCCGAGGTCCAAAAAGTCGGGCAAGCTGTGGTGGTTGACGAACGGCGTGCGAGGAGGCGTGAGGGACGAGTCCGGTTTCCGGGTCTACTCGGTGCACCGGGCTACGGCTTTGGAGTATCCGTCCCTGAGAAAGACGTACAACGCGAATTATCCGGGTCCTGGGGCGTACCTCGCGGCGGGGAACGCGAAGGTTGAACTAGGTGCCGAAGAGACCCGCTCCACCACGTATTTTCATTCGTACTCGTTTGTGCCGGGTGGTGCGGTGCCCCTACCTCCGGCCCTGCATACACCGGCAGTCGCGAATCACCTACTGGGTCAGCAGGGCTGCAACCTAGCCTGCACCTGCACCTGCACCTGCACGGCGAGCATCGTATCCTCGGCGGTACCTCAGCCACAGCCTCGTGCTCTCGGCACCGCTACGGCCACGGTACTCCTGCAGCCCGTTGATCACATCAAGGACGCCATGGTGAGCCATTCCGTATTATAACTGGTTATATTGAAGGAATTCTTTAATTGCGTAATATATTAAAAAAAACGATTAAGTTGATTAAATTGACAAATATCTCTTTTCATCGATACATATAGTTATACTGATCTAGATAGGCATATGATCGTACATTGAGATAACGTCTTGGTACTTTTTTTAAACAGACCCGAACACGTAACTCCCCTTTCGTGCCTGCCTTTAGGCAGGACAGTCGGGAGTTAAAAATATTTTATCGTGCCGATAATTGGCACTTGTAGATTTTTAATGCCAAAGAGGAGTTTCTTCCGATTTGAAATTAGATTAGATATTTCATTTCTTTCGTATCCCATGTAATTTTACCGGGATCCAGGGTGACGCTCTTATCTAGGTGGTAAACAGCGCGAAAGAACTTTAAATCCCAATATCCTCAGCTACATCCCCTTTAATCCCACGATCGACAGAGTCTATTCTACTAGAACGTGCTATTCCGTAGCACGAACATCGTCAACAGCATCTACTTGGATGTACCTTTTCTCTATCCATCTATTTTCTCGGAACGATTTTCACTAGAGCTTCCGCCGAGGCTGTGCTTTCTTATTCTTCTTCTCTCTTTCACTCGCTCCTTCTCTTACGAGTAACCGAAAGCAAACAGGCACCTATCACTTACTTAGGGTAGACGGATAATAACGTAGACAGGTTAACTTACTTAAAGATACTGGGTAGTATATATATATATATACACACACACACACACATAAAGATACAATAGATAGCGTAGATAGATAAATACGTTAGATACGTAGATTAGACAGATAAGCTTAACTTTCTTAAAGATACTAGATAATTTACATACATAAAGATAATATAGGTTAGCATAGAAAAATAGTGACTGATAGTTAGCTGGTATCTACTCTAGCATTCTCTAACGAGAAACTCCAATACGTTTTCAAGTTTCTAGGGAGTCTATGGAAAATGAGCTAATTCATATCGGTAGACGTCACAGCGTTCGCTGTGAGACGTCGACGTCGACGTTGACGTTGACGTTGACACGTCGAAGCCGACTGGCGTCGCGGTCTGGATATTCTGGATGTCGGGTGCCAATATAGGTAACCATAGCGTCCTGGTTAATTATATGACGGACTATACGTATATATTAGGATACGCTTGAGAAGTTAGCACGTATCGACGTTAATCACTTAAATGGATTGTCCTGTAACGATTTGAAACTTTGCAAAAATCATCCCTTAATTTGGACATTCGATATTCTCGAGCAATATGCACTGCCTTCAGTCGGGATCGTTTTCGTTAAATGTATGTATTTAAGGGATATAGGTAATACGAGGGGTGCGATTCACTTGGAATTATTTATACAAATTAGGGGTGAACCAATTAAATTTGGCAAATCTTATTTTTCCGCCCCTCGTCCCTCCTGTTTATACGTCCCAGGAAAGCCGCGGGTCATCGTCCCCTTACGACGGGGGTTGTCCATCTGCGAGAACTACCCTCCCCTGACCGCCATAACGTTATCCCCTTTCGGGTCTCTTATGGGACTTTCAGAATTTCTTCGGACTCCAAGGAAAAGACGAGGAAGGGGATGATGGTTGAGGAAAAAAAAAAAGTATTTCCTCCTACGGGGCGGGTTGCATGTAAAATACGTGGAAACGAGAAAACGTAACAACCCCTAATGTCAGTGCCGAGCTTTAGCACCCTGCTTGGGTCTACATCAACCCCCTGCGTACGATAATTAATACCGAGTGCCCCGAAGGCTAAACTGACGCCATGGGAAAAAATAGCCCACCATTAACCGAGTCCTTCGTCTTTACGGGGTTTATGAAGGTCTCCCGTTTCCTTGTAATTAACCTGGACGACACAGTCGTCTCCTTCATCCCCCCGCCCTTCATCCCTCTCACCTTTCATACAGCAGTATAACGTAATCCACGGGACTTTATAATAGACGAACGTAATGATAGATGAAAAAGTTTAACATTTTTTAGATTTTTTCCTTACAGTAACACACGGATATACCGTACCCCTTGTACCCGTTCTCTCTTTGTCGTCAAGAACTTCCGGTAGCATCGTCCTGTAAATGATCGAGAATACACGAGAATCCTCTTCCCTTAACGAAATGAAAATTGACGTAAAGTCCAAGGAGTCCGACCAGTTGCCTAGCGCCACCAGGGCTGTCTCTATGTCAGCGACAATTTCCCCCAGCATCCACGAAGTCTCAGCATTCGAATTCCATGGGGAATAGGAAAATAACTAAAACTGTACACAGTCGGATGCTGTATAGTTATACGATACTGTAGTATCTTTGCAGATAAACACGTCACGAGTGAATAAAAACGGTATATGTATATAATATGTATACAATGAGGACTCGACAAAGTCGCAGGTTGTCCGGACGTCTCGTGTCCATTGGAAACAAGCCCTGTTTATACGGATACGTAACAATGTATCTCTATCTGCTCCCCGGCGTTGTGGCTGTTTCCATAGAAAATTAGTAGCAGACTTTGCGGTACGGATTAGTTAGTCGCTCTCTGGCGTTTTGCTCGATCCGTACTTTGTTTTTTGGCTTTCTCTCTTTGCGCGCGTACGATAGAGAACGAGGGTATATACTGTAGTAAGGACTTTTAGGTACAGTGCGCAACAATGCCACAGCGAGAGACGTATACGCGACGCCTGGGCGTCGTGGCGAGTTAAATTACGCTAAAGCGTCTTTGTTTGTCTTGACGAACGCGCGGGCTTGTTTCTAGGTCTCTTCTTGTTTCTATACACTGCAGATGCGTATGTTTGCTGTACACGTCGATTCTTACGTCATGCAGACGGAAACGCAAACTCAAACGGCTCCTTGGTATACTACTGGGATGAACGTTCCGCAGGGATGCAGCTTTGCTAGGGGCGACGCTTCCGCCTGTTACTATAGGAATTTCCTTTGACGGGAAATACTCGGGTTTTCGCTGTAGCTCGCCTAATTAATTCGCAAACAAACCAGAGCGGCCTTCACGTGACGTCGCGACGTCTTCTGTGGGTGTGTGACGCGTGCTGTCGCTTTTGACGTTTGTCCTTAGAGTATACAAGGCGATAAACGATGCTTGTGGATACTATAAAATTATGTTTTTTTTTCGTATGTTTGTAATGGTTTTTTTGGTTAATAATTTTTTTCTGGTCTTTTGCTCAGGTTACGAATATTCAATGGCATCGCGAGGCCGTATGGATATACGTGATATTGCTGCAGGGACACGTTACAGTTTTTTTTAACTACATCGTACAATTTCCGATTTTCATGCGCCTATACTGGAAAGTATAAAAAAATTTTATTTCCTTGCATCCGCGCTTTTTACTATATCGCGATTCGCACGGCGAGCTGCGGCTAATGGCGATAGAACGTGGTGTTGTATGCTGGGATATTTTTTTTTCCTACGACTCGCCGGAAGTTGCTGCGTTGAAATAGTTGAAAAAAAATATGTTCCGGGCATTTTTCTTTTTCACGCGAGAGTACTCGTTACATGCGTTTTTCAATCTGGACCATCGTGGCTCGGGGATTCAGTACCTATTCCATAAACGTACCATCCTGTACACTGTGCTTGGGCGATTACCAAGAGTTATCTAAAAAAAAGTCGTGACACTATTTATTTTTTATTTCTATACTTTTTTTTTCCTTCTTTCGTCCAATCGATCTCTTTTCGTTGTTCTTTCCCTTTGACCAGATTCACAGGCTTGCTGAGTCATTGCCGGCTTCCTTCCTTTTCACGAAGCAATGTATGCACGCCCTGACATCATTTAAGATTCCTCCTCCATCTTGTATTGCGCGACGTTAAGAGCGATCCTTGTTGCACGGCAAGGGTGGGTAAGGGTTGGGAAAGGAGGAAGGAAAAAAAGGAAGAGAGTATATCGGGGGATGAAAGGAGGTTGACGGTTGTCGAGGGCCGGAGGGTGGACTCGCCGGGAAAAAGGGTGGTATCGTAATGCAGTATTGTGGAGACGTGCCTTGAGGCTCCGGGGGTTGTGAGATGTAGCTGGCGTGCAGTTATGTGCGCGAGAGAATGCAAAGAAAGGAATAAACGTGGGCTCGGTGACGCGTAGGGATGGATACGAACGTACCACGTGATACGGAGTAAATCAACCCCGTTGCAATCAGACAAGCTCTTTGGACCTACCCTAAAAAATTTGCCATAAACATGAAGAAAAATGTATTTAGCTAATTTTTAAATATTTGAAAAAATATTTGCAGTTCCTCTCTCGTTGACTCTATAACGTATACGCTTAAGAGGGGTTGTTTTACATTTTTTATTATCATCCCTCTTCGCATCTTAAAGAAAGATGTCGGACGATGACTTTTTTTTCTTACGTATAAATATACCAGAAAGAATTTTCCAGTGTCTCGAAGCCATCGCTGAAGTATCCTCGAGTCGAAAGTACTTCAACTACCCTTATGTACTAGGTAAAGTAAGAGACGGTGGGTGGCCATTGCTGTGTGGTAAATGCTTGAGGGAGTAGGGGTTGAAAAAGTACGCGGAAAAGAAAGAGCCGGGATATCGTACACTGGGGGGAGGGATGGAGTTTCTATGAGATTACTATGGCGCGGCTGAGTATGAAGTAATATATCTACTGCTCTCGAAGTAACGTTCATTGCGTGCGCGTCTACGTATAACCTCTTCATGCTAATTAGCGCAATGTCTTGGAGAAGCAGACGAGCATCGCAGTGGATAAGGCAGCTGTAACACGTATATATAATCAGCTGTGAAAAATGTGTCTTATTACCTAACCCCCTTTCTTCTTCGAAAGGGGTTGGGTATAGGGGGGGTAAGAATATTTTTCCAGCAATACAAAGGGGATACAGTGTCCAGTCGTAATCGTCCACATGGAAGTAAATGTTAAAAGGAAAAAATAATCATCATTAGCCGTACAGAAGCAGCTGATGGTAACGCTCCGTTGTAAGGGCGCCATAAGATCAAGGGTATTAGTAGATGATCCTGGTGTTTGTACAGACACTACGGTTAGAGAGGTATACATAGTTAGACTGGCTGATAGTAGAGGATTGCTAGGGGTGGGTTAGACAGGGTAGTAGTTGAGGTCCGTGGGGGGGCGGGGGGGGGGGTAGGAAGCTCCAGAGCCATAAAATAAAGCGGCATCGCCTCCTATTCCAAGCGTCTACATCTATTATTAGTATTGGATCGTCCGTAAGTTAGTGGTCGCGCGAGAGGGGGGTGGTTTTGGGGAGGAGGGGTTTCTAGGGGTAACGTACCCGACGTATTAGGTAATTGTGGGGGCGAGCTAGAAACGGGGTGATTTATATTACCGGCACGTGACGCTGGGGAGGAATTATCGTTAGCCGGCTACCTCAAGCATCGGGCTCTTCTCTACCCTTCTACCCTTACGCCGAGCGAGCCTTCCACCCTTGCGGACCCTACAGACCTCTTCCTTCTCTCTTTCTCTCCGTCTCTCCGTCTCTCCCGCTCTCTCGTCCTCCTTCAAACACTCACACGAGGTCGTGCACGAGAGAAGTTGGTACGTACCTAGTTCACGGATAAAACGGATCGAGAATACAAGAACGAATTCGGACTGGTTTTCCGCCATTTGTTAGACGCTCAGCGTCTCTCCAACCCTCCGTCTATAACCGGTGGTCGCTGGATCTGTTAATAGTGATGGTAGGATCCTCACGATTTTTCTTCCCAACTTTTTCACGTAATTTTTCCTTTTTGTTCCTTCGTTTCTTTCTCATTCCATTTCGATTTTTCAGACCCCCCCCCCCCCCCTTGAAATGGCAATGAGAGCACCAGACGAGATCTCGATACGCTTAAAGCACCCATTCTCCACCCTCTGACCCCCTCGTCCGCCCGATTTACTTTAACACTCGTCGTTAGCTCAAATGAACCTTACGACGGAAGGGTACTCGCTAATCGACTAATCTCGATCGACTCGCGTTTATCGATCGGCGGTAAGATCGACGCCGGTCGAAGCAATTTGCGAGAAAAGTCAGGGGGTACCTCTACGTGTTCCCACCACCCTCTTCTCTCTGGCTTTCGATCAGGTGAAATCGTCTCGACCGATTTCCATTTGCCCGGAAACGAGCGTCGCGAGTAATTGCGTCGCTACTTTGCGACGTCACGGTCGCTTCCGGTGAGTCTGTAAAATCGTTTTCTGGAATATTTGGATAAAATTTAATGGTTGAGGGGAATGAGCCTTTTTTTTTGGCATTGGTGTTTATAACGTTGCGAGTGTTATTATAAGGGATTAATTGAATGTTGGCGACGAGTGAATCTAATATTGCGAGAGGCGGTCTGCGCGTTAGCGGTTATTACTACTGTGGCATGGCATTCGGAATATCGATAAGATTAGAATGGAAATAGTAGATAGGGGATGAGAGTGTTTGGGGGTCAGCCGGTCTTTATTCGCGCCAATTTGATCCTCACACTTCCCCTTTGTGATAATATCGGGAATCGCTGCCAGGCGTCTTCATTTTGCCATCCCCAATAATCCACCCCCCTGTCTATTCGTTACACTCGCTGTCAGGGGTGACGGGAGCGTGCGATACCAGCATCCCTCACAGGCCTTACTATACGTTCTAAGGGCGAACTTTATATATCCAGCCTCTTGTTCAGTTCACGCTGTTATGGTTTTTCCAAGGGGCTGCAGAAGATTCAGCAGCCAACCCCCGAAATAATGGCGTACCGTTCCAATTTCAGTTAACCGAACAGCCTGAGGATGAGCGAGAGGACCAGATTAGGGGTTGCGATTCTGTGGGGTAGCACTAATTTTTGTATACTGCCGGTGACGATGTCGTTGAAGAAGGGGAAAGGGGGTGGCTGATCAGCAGCAGTAGTAAGATAGTTGCTACTAGCAGGGGTTGTATTGGTATTAGTATTGATATTGGTACTAATACTGGTAAGGGATGCTAAAATAGGGGTAGAAAGGTGCAAAAGTCAAAGAGAGATTTCGTACAAGTAGCTTATGGAGTTCTGAGCCTCTGCCAGTAGTAGCAGTATTAGTAGTACCAGCAGTAGTGGTACAGTCAGTATCAGCCGAAATACTAGTAGGATCGATATTATCGGGTCCATATCTATACCGAACGTCTTGACGGAGAATTCGCATCCGAAGGTAGCAGAGACTCTCGCGAAATGTGCTTCTCAATTTTTACATTTTTCACTTTTTATTCGGCCCTTCTTACCGCCCTAATATACGATCCCTATTTCAGCCCTTTACGCATAGCCGAAATTCTCGACCCTTCGACTACTCTTATTCCCTCCAGAAATTCCAAGTTTATCCGCGAACGCGAGATGCTCGCTAAAGCGATCTCTTTACTCCCGGCATCCTGTATGCTGGACCTTTACCAATTCATTTTATTCTTTGAGGTTTCCTTTTTCATGTTGCCCTTATTCGAGGGCGATTTTTTTTTACACCCCCCCCGATACAACCTACGTGTGTACTGCTCGTTTCAAAAGTGAGTACCAATCATCGAAATGGGTTCTAGGTGCGAGTTCGCGTGAAACTTTCTAGAGGGTAGCGATTGGGGAGTGGGGGGGGGGGGGGCGTAGAAAAGGAGATGCGGAACGAGAGGGTAGTTCAAGCGGCATGCGTGTACCAACTCCTTTCCGTTTATTGGATGCAAATTGCTCCCCAACGTAATCCACGAACGGTTGAGAAACGGCGTCCCGACGCCGGCCGTCTCTCGGAATAGCTCTCTCACGCTCTCATTTACTCTTTGTATATATGCTTCATTGCCCTCTCTCTTTCTCTCTCTCTTTCTCATACAGTTTACTATCTCATCGTCTTCCTGTGCGACTATCCTTGTTCTCTCTTACTCTCAGCTTCGCCATATCCTCTTCATATCTTGGTCCTTCTCTTCACTGGATACTTGCCGGACCCCATCCTCTACCTCTAGATCTAGTTCCAGTTCTCTCCCACTTGAGTCATCTCGAGCACGCGGCTTGGCACGTATCTAATTACCTAATGACGTTAGTTAGAGTCGTATGGCTCAGGATTCCCCAACCTAGCGCTTTCAACCCAGAAGGAATCCAGCGTGCTACGTTCACCCCATTGGTATATAGCTCTTATTACACCGGAGAGAGCGAGAAACGTGTTACGCCCTCTGACGTCACAAGAATATTCTTTTGGTACATACCAAGATGGCGTCCGCATATTCTCTCGCTAAAGGATTCGACATAAAAATACCGCGCGACGTTCCTTCCGCAGCGGATGGAAATAAAATCCCGAGGAAAGACACGGCCGTGAGCAATGCGTCGCGACGTCGACAGCGTCGATCGTACGCGAAATCGCAAGATCTTCGTCGCCATTTTCCTTCAATCTTTATTTTTCGAGATTGCCTTTTCCACGGGACAATCTCATTGCGAACGTCGTCTTTTCCGCAACGCGGCGCTGCAGTCGAGTCATTCCTAATACAGTCTTCCGTTTCCTTTATCTCTCACCCCACGTCGTTCTATATCTCCGTCACCGTTCCCTTTACTCATCCACGCTTTCTTCGTTCCTTTTTATCTCCCAACCTTCATCCACGCATTCTCATTCATCTCAACGTATTTCGTCCTCTTTCTAAAAAAAAAAGATTTTTATCTCCCGAACAATCTTTCATTTCTACAGTTTCACGGGCGAACTGCCACTTCAATATACCTACTTCTCAAGATTACGCTTCCACTTCAATCTCCACCTACGATACGCTCTTATCCACCATCCGACGAAGTGGTCCAATGCGCCACGCGGAAGTAACGAATTGCAGCGTATGAGGGCACAAGGAAGAGAGAGAGAGAGAGAGAGCGTCATATGGCAGAGAGGGGATCCGAGTGTCGTAGAGTGGGAGATATTTGATAACGCTAACGTATTAGCCACATATGCGAACATAAACAGTGCTTACTATAACGGCAGTGTGCGTTCATACGCGATACGCGCGTCGCGACGCCACTGTGTACTGTTTGTTAGTAGGATGCTGCGTTGGGGTCTACAGGACCGACACGTCAAGTTCATATTGCTGGTTTCCTGTCATTACGATTACGGTGTAGGGATGCTGTGAGATATCCACTCTATGTCATATATTATACATCCTAGGCAACCTAACGTTGTATACTGTACTAGAATATACTATAGTACAGTAGTATAACTTTACTTGAGTACAGTAGTATAACTTTACTAGAGCACAGTGCAGTGTATAGGGATCTACTAGTAGTTATGTTCTATCGATTATAGATGACGCCTATATATATACACACACACACACACACATACTATGGGATGTTTCGAGATATCCTGATCGCGTATTCTTGCCGTAATACCACTCGTCGCTGTCCGTCGCGACGCAGGTAGCACCTTTACGGACGGATAAACTCAACGTGACACGCCTCTGACGCTACTGACGGCATACACCCGACGCCTTCTGAATTCGTAATCGCTAGTCGCTAATCGCTACTCATCCACTAACATATATATATATCTGTCTAGCTTTAGCTATCCTATGTACATAACTACCACGTACCTACCTATTCCCTGGATAATCGGCGTCGCTGTCGACGCTCGACGCCTTTGTACGGCTACGGGATAACGTGAAAGTCTCTAGCGTCGCGACGCTGCTAATGAGAACTGATGTGACGGCTTACTGAACTCTGCGATATTTCACCACTGGATTATCTGTATAGTATATAGTGTATTACGGTATTGTGGGTTGTTATCATTGTGGTTTGTGATTAGGTATTGCCGTTTGTCGTGATTCTTTTTTTTTGTTGTATTTATTGGCATTTTAATAATGGGGCGCCTGTATATAGTGGAAATTGTTCCCTTTATCAAGGCCTATGGTTTACCGTCATTAGTTGCTTTGAAAATTGCGAACAAATAATGTCTGTCGCTTCTGCAAACAGGTTGGGAAAATCCGGTGAAAGTGTGTTTTCTAAAGACATCGTTATTTCGTACGTGTCGTCCTGGGATCCCTAACAAACGATACACAGTCCTGGGCTTTTGCCGTCGGAGGGGAAAAAGAAGGAAGGAGGGACGAGATATAGTATAAGAAAGAAGGCGAGGGCTGCGAAGAGGGTTGCGTGCCATGGCCCAAGGGGTTGCCAGGGTGCACGTTCGCGGCATTACACCGACAAAGAAGTTTGACAGGGTGTGAATCCCCTTAAATCCGTCCAAGCGCCTTGGGCGTCTGAGAAAAGGATGTTGCGCGACCGATGCCCACCATTTTGACCCTTTTTCAACCCTCGTACTATTTCTCCTTACGGCCCTTGTACAGTCTTTTTGTCTATATATATATATTTACGTAAAGCCCTCTCCCTTATTTCAGGACACAAGGGCCGAAACGGACCAGACGTAGTCAGAACGTTAACGCCCGAAGTAAGCCAATAAAATCGAAGTATTCTTACTAGTAGATCAATCGGGAACGTTGTCAGACTCGAGTCAGAACGACCCGTAAAAACATCCCTTAACTTCAAGGACAAAATCCGTCAGCTACTGATATGTCCACCGAGGACAAAATACATTCCTGCCATTCCATTGGATTATCTGGTATTTTCCTAAGGGGTGGATAATCCAACATGGAGCTGTTCCACTTTTGCTTTTTACTACCACTACAAGAGAAAACTACCCCTTTGTTCTCTCTTGCCCTCCCAGGGACGCTAGTCGGATAACGTCAAACCGTCGCCTAGTGCTGGTCGCAGCAACAAGTGAACCCGCTCGGTATTCCAGGCTGTCTCATCGATTAGGGGTTGACCCGAATGCAAGGGTGAAAATGGGGGATGCTTTGTTCCTTTTTGCCATGAGTCTTAAAACCATAGCGACTCGCTCGGAGATTGAATTTCGAATTCTGTCCGACGTGAAGAATCTTGATGGACCAATCTGTCTACTTTGGATATCTAACCTACCCTTATTCGACCAAAGTGACTTCAAACTCTCTGATTTCCACATTCTATCCTCTTTCATCCCTATCTTACTTAATCCTCTCTTCTCTCCTTGTCCTTTCTCTTGACTTCATCATCTACTCCTCTCCCCGGCTCTTCTGCTTCTCTCTACTCGTTGCCCGCAGGAGAGTAGCTGCTCTCGACGTCCTGTGACGTCTGCTTGGCTACGAGCACGCGTGTGTGTGCGTGCGAGCGCGTTTACGTGCCCGTCTGCTGTATCGCCATGTTTGTTTGGGCTTGTATATACCTGGGGTGGTTACGTCATCCCCTTTTATACCCTGTTGCAAGCCGCTAGCCCTCCGGCAAACAAGATTTACTTACGCAAATGAAGCTGCAGACTGGCGGATTAAAGGGATGCTTCCGTCTCTCAGATTTCGAAAAGTGTCTAACTAGGGTAGTGGAGATAAGGGATTGATCTTGAAATACAACGATATCAATTCTCGATATATAATACTTCGATAGTTAACAATTTTTTCGTAATCAAAAAAAAAATAAATATTTCGTATTAGCTTTTCCAAAAATTTTAAGGATGCATTGTCAGAAAGGGTGTACGTTCGCGAGGACAATATATTTGTATTTATTGAAAACGGTACAGCTTCGGATACGGAATATATTATTCTCCGCGGTCCAGCATCTTTCTTATCTATTTGCTTTCCGTTCGATCCGATGGAGTATCATCTTATCCGCGAATATCTCAAGAAGTAGCTATGTAAATAAGCCAGCTGATGTATTCATGTATCTCGTGCAGATCTACTCTCTAGCATCTTACTCTCTTTTTCTCGTATCAACCGTCTCTTATCTCTTACAGCTTCTCTCTCTTTCTCACACTTTCTCGTCGCTATGCACTTCCCACTTCTCCTCCCCACCCTCCCTTCTACTCCAGGTACTGTAAAGCAGAGAATTCACGATACTCTCTAAATCTTCTACCGTCTGTGCACGATAAATATGTTTATACTCTACCTACAGAGTGTACCTAGCGTTCCTTATCTCCGTTTCGCCATATATATATATATAAAATACGTAAGTATATACGTTCTTGCACAAGGTATATCAAAATTCCCTATTCCAATCTATAACTATAGCCTACGTGCCCTTTTGCGTTATATTTGAAAAAAAAAAATCTTGACTCTTATACCGAGAATATTTTTTATTACTGTGCTTTCGATACGAGTATCCGTAATTCAACGATAACCTTTCCGATACTTTGTATATACGTGATGTAATCGCAGCATCCATCTGACCTTGAAATCCTTTCATTTGGCCGCAATATAACCTTCTTTACCGAGATGAAACACAGAAGCTCTCTATTGTTCCATTGGGAATTGCCGTGTGAGCCGACATTCGATTGCATCCCCTAACCACGTATTTCCACCCTTCGACAGTCAGTGGAGGTGGCTACCCCTCACCCCTGCTTCTTGTCGGCATAGGGACCAGTCAAGGGGATTCTGCAGCGTCGCGACGTCCTGTAAGGCTTTCGGCTGTTTCTCGGCTGTCACATTACCGCTACAGCCGCACACGGGAGCTGCTTCCTTTTGCGGGGGTTGAAATGGTTGGCATCCCTGTCAGCCAGCTTTCTATTCCTTACCGCTGTGTTGGCACCCCTGCGAAATGGCTCCTCTGACAATTTATTCCAGCTGTCAACGGCTCGGATGGGATTAGGTATCCACGGCATAACAGACGGTATCCTCCTCGGTGGGTCCATGGCGGCCAAACTGCGAGAATCATGAACGACGCTCGTACGAGCTTTGTCGTCGCGACGCTTCTCTGTCGCTTGGTGTAAACGCGAGCTGTGCACGTTTCATCGAGAAACGCGTCGAGCGATTGTCGCTCCGTGAGTGTGCGTCGTGTACGCTGACAAAACGTGCGCGTAAGACTCGTTCGAAGGTCGTCCGGTTTGGAGTTTCGTTTAGTATCGCTTAGGCTCGCGATAGCCCTGACGACTTGTCGCGCTTCTGTGAACCCTCCTTCATTAGCTTCGCGTGAGACTTCGTGGTTGTAACGTCCGTTGTCCTCCTGCCAGAAGTAGGTGTATACCTGTTACTGTAGGACTTTACGGGTGCATTGGACGTAAATTTTTGGAAACATGGGTAAAGCACGACAGAGACGTCGGGACGCTTTGTGAAAGTTTGAAAAGAGACGACAGCATTTCGCATTATTCCCTTGATTATTTTTAAGCGAGCGTCCCGATGCCTTTTCTCTCGCCTGTTTGCCGGCGTCTTTTATCTTTCTTTTTTCCTCCTTTTTTCTGTGGTAATAAAACACGTTTTACGTCACAGCTGGCAGCGACCGCTTTCTTTAGGAATATTTTCTGTGGAAGGGCGGAGGGGGGGAGGGTGCGACAGAGAAATGAATATAAAATCGCTTATCATATTCACGATACTCTTGACAATCCAATTTCAATTATTTTCATTGGCTCCAAAGCCGTTTTGTTTTCTCCCTTGACACTCTCTTTCTCTTCCGTCTCTCTTTTCGTCTCTTATTCGCTCTCTCATCACGGTCCATATATCCCCAGTGCCGAAGACATTGGTTTACGTTTTATTTTCACAGTCGTGAATTTCCAATCTTACGAAATCGTTTGGCTCGAAGTTGGGACTCCCCTTTAAGATATACGACTTTTATCAGACGTCTCGGAGCGTCGCTGCGTCTCGCAGGCATCGACACGGGAAATTATCTTTTTTCCACGAAGGATCTTTATCTTTCTTTTTTAGGAAATATGAATATTGCACATTTTTCTCGGAATATGATTATAATCTGAACACTTTACACAGACGGTACCCGACGTCATTTTGCCGTGAATTTTGATACACCATTTTTTTTGCTATTCGGATACGCGAGTTGGGGAATCATTGGCCACCTCTTACGATGACTCAGAATACGAAGCCTGACTCTCTTCAATTTAAAATCGAATCTCCTGACTCGTCGTGTAGCAGAATTAGACGCCGTAAATGCAAAGTCTATAATTCCTAATCGACATTGGCCATTCGGGGACTTTTCCTTTACGACGTCAAGGGACTTTACGTACTACGTAGGACGGATCTTTTATCAGCTACGTTGCCTTTTATGTTCAGCCACTGCTACAGTAGTAGGTACCTCGGTATATCCAGACCAAAAGAGAGAGAGAGAGAGAGGGAGGTAGTACACGAGATGAGAAAAGCGGTTAGATGCCTAGATGAACCTGTATAGAGCTGGTAGTTGAAGAGGCAAGAAGAGAGTAAGGAAAGGAAGACGAAGAGGGAGAGAGAGAGAGAGAGAGAGAGAGAGAGAGAGAGAAAGAGTATTTATTATACTAAGGTCATGGACCCTGTTAGTATAAACATCAA
>JARQST010000632.1:0-79684 GCA_030142225.1 Pachycephus smyrnensis
CACTGGGCGTAAAGTCGAACTTTACGCTCGCAAAACAAGGCCAAAAACGCGTACTTTACGCATACTACGACAAAAAAATAATTACAGTAAAAAATACTGTTCGGTAATCGATAATTATATTTTTTGTGAGTTACGCTACTGCATTTTACTCGGGTATTGTACTGCGTCTGCCACGTGCCGTTGCGATTTAGTTACTTGGGTTACCAAGTAGTGTAGAAAACGAAAAAAAAAAGCGTAATAATAAGACGCGTGTATCTATAAAGGGAATATATACATGAAGAAAAAGCTTATTTTATATATGGATTAAATTTACGTATATAAACTATATATTACATATATACTGCCTACACGAGATACGTTATTGAATGGAATGCTTTAATTATAATAATTGCATAGATTCAATAAAATATTTTTGTAATCAAAACACAAGAGTCTACCAATTCTATAAGTGGCATTCCCCGCTCCCCCCCCCCCCCCTCCTCCAAAGAACTACGAAACTGGAAAATAACAATAAAGTCTGAATCGCGATAAATCGATCGCTTATGTAATGCAGATTAACACGTGAAAAACACAATGCGAAACGTGTTCACTTAGAAGATCAATGAGCAATTTTCCATCATTGGGAATTGAGAGGCTTTAGTCAATCACAGGTTCAAAGCCGTACATGGTAAATATCGCAGTATAACCCAATGGAAGATTTTCATTAATTTCCTTGAAGTGCGCAACGCGTCTAAAGAAAGTTTCAAGAAATTTTCCAGAGACTGGCATTCAGATTCAAAAACACAAAGATCAAAGTGATAGTCAAAAATATTTTCAAGAAATAAATCGCAAGGAATATTGAATTCGCAACAGAGTCGGTTACAGTCGAAAAAAAAAGATATAGACAATTTCGTTTAAATTGTCGCGAAGATTTAATTCGTATATTTTTCGAAAATCCGATTAAAATTGAATAAATTAATTAATTCTTCTGTTCCAGGTAATCGCAGGCGCATAAGCTGATAAGTAAACGCGCCCGTTCTGCCGATTGGTGGATACTCGTTAGATGCAGTAGAAAGGAAGAACAGGGAGCGATGTTATGACAATTATGAGTTTCCGTGGGTATATCAAACGGCACGTGGCAACGTGGATCAAGGGGTGAGAGCGACGCGTGGCGTCGCGTGAGAACGGCGTCGCTCACACGCTTCACACGCACGAGTCACATATAGACGTCCAAGGGAGAATATGATTTAGGATTCCCTTCTTTTGGATCATATCGATCTAAAAAAAAAAACAGTCATTGTTAAGACGTCCTTCCTACAAGAATCATCTGTAAGAAAAAAAAAAAAAATAATCAGAGATCAAACGAAATACAGATTTAAAAAATGGTGTATATCGAAAATCTTAAGATTGCTCGTTTACTAGAAACTTCACTTACAAGGGATGAAAAAATTGTTATTGATAATAACATGCTTGGGGATGAAAACTTGTTAGGGGTTGAGAACCCGAGGTTAAATATGTATATATATATATATATATAAATATATCTATCAGCTATTTTGGGCACATTTGTATACTTTGAGGTCGATCCCCAAAAAAGTTTCCACATAACGACTGTTTTGAGGACCATAAAGCGACTCTTACAGCAAATTTTCCAAAATTTTTCTAATGCTAGACACCCGGAGCTCTGATGGGTTTAGAAATGGCTAGGTTAGGTTAGGTTAGAATTCCAATGCTAGATGTCCCAAGGTTTGGTTTTAAAAAAAAAAAACATTTCAGCTTGCCGTTGTGAATGCCCCATAATCGGCGATGTCCCCGAAACATCCGTTCTACAAGTTTATATATATATAGGTCTGTATATATGGCAGTTAAACATTTCATGGACCGTGTGATTTGACTTTTTGATAAAGATTTTGTAAATTGACGCCTACAGCCAGGTGTTTCTCGTAGGAGGTTGGATTAACGATCCGTCGTAGTGACGTTTTTACGTAGCCACTACGGCAGTGAGTGAATTTGATATAAAAATTGTACACTCCGATGCATAACGCAAGAGTAAATTCAATCGAGGGAAATGAGATCCAATTAAATTATCATAAGTTCAATAAGGTGTGATTCGAAGGATGTTCTTTGATTGGGACTCCGATCGATCACCCGTGCATTAATTCGATTTGAATTCTTCTCTCGTCTCTTGTAGAGGGTATAATTTCCATGGACCATTGGTACTCCTGAATGAGGGTTGCCGATTGGGGTTGGTACATTATGATTACATGGATTCACTTACAAATATTAAAGCTAGCTGGGTCCCCTGTTATATCGACATGCTCGATCCACCCCTGAGCACAGAGACTATGGGGTGGCTGGCTTTTTGATAAGCGGGGGTGGGGAGCTTATAAATAGGGGTGCCGCCACGGGAAGAGCTAGCATTTCGACGAAGGACGTCAACGACAGTACATCGCGTTGAGACGAATATTTGATTTGCGAAAAATAAGCTGTTATCATTCGATTAATATCACGGTACTGTCGCTCTTGTAATTCGGAGAGTTTACAAGATTGATTTAGAATTGGTCACTGCATCTGTGGCAAGTCATTCGTTAATAAATCATCGTTTTTTTGCATCTTGAGAAGATTCACGTTTTACATTAAGCCTCGTTAGATTCCTCAAACTACCCGAACATGTTCAAAAAGGTGCTTACTAAATCCGGCAGACGCATTTTGAGGGTAAGTTTGAACTTTTGTGGATTATAGAAAGATTTAATTTTCTTTTTGTATACGAGTAATTGTTATTAGAACTTTTGACAATTAAGATTTATTTATTTACGAAATTAATTTGTGCGAATTATTAAGATCTCAATGAAACTAAGGGATGATTGCTCGTCATACATTTAACAGCTTTTCAGACTTTCTGACCCTCGTCAATCGAAGTCGAATTTTCGTGGGAAAGTTTAATATCCTGCAATGGTCCCATTAATATATATCCCATTTGACCGCAACCATATTAATTTCGTATAAAGCAGATAAACTGACCTTTCAAAATGGACAATTCAAAATTTTCACAATTGAATTAGCTGTTCGTAAATTACTACGATTATCCCATTGAAATTGATACGATACAGTTGATATTAAATTGCTTTGGAAATACGTTCGTCGTGGCAATTTCCGTAAATTAATAATAATTTTCCTACGTTCTCGAATATCGAAAACAATAAGTAATCTATCGCCACTATGACGTCCAGTAACATACATACCGCATAGCGTGCAAACTATACATCTGTATATATATACCCCTACTGTACATATACATATGTGGCACAGTTTAACAGGAGTTTATCGATTTCGCATAAACTGTCCACTTTTTTCTCTTTGCAATTCCCCCGTTAACGCCGACACATCCTAATATAATATATGGACTTCTTTTTCTTTTCAATTTTCTGACTAGTACAATACGAAGAATTGACGCAGTAAAGAGAAGTACAGTTCACACTTTTTTTTTGAAATTTCAGGCTATAAAAAAATTGTCTACGAAAAAACACATGGCGAAGAAATCTCAAAATTCAAATACTGACGTAACGTCAGCGGCATCCTGGCCATCGACAATTCCGGATCACGAGGAGCTGTCCTTGTCCTGGTCCTTGACGTCTCTGGATACCAAGAGCGTCGACACCTATGTGACGTATTTGATGGAAGGACTGGAGGATAACGGATCAAGATGTTGTTGCTGTAAGGAGCACGAGGAGAACCAAAAGAATGAAAATCGCGAAAACGAAATGATAATTTAGCTTATCTTTTTTGCATAAATCTACGCGTATCGTCTTTACTTACATTTTAAAAATCCCGCCAGAATTGAAGAAATGGGAATATGGGTGGAAATCGAAAAATCAATTAGTAGATTTTCTATTCAGTGTTAACTCGTTCATTTACACTGATAAAATGACATATTTCGTTACGTCACAAGCTGAGAACTCCGTGTCTCCACATATCACATATAAAATTGCGATACGCGCTTAAGTAAAACAAAACTAAAATTTTCGGCAATTCTTTGCCGAGTGGAGATTTCTATAAAAAGAAAAACGCAACAAGAGATTAATTACATAAATATTAATTTTAAGTATCTCTGAATACGAGATGTCAGACTATTTATTTCTTGCAAGAAATATTTTTGTACAGTTACGCAAAACTGTTTTGAGTTTAATTACTCTGTCGCCATTGATAGCATATATATGTATTATGGCTTACTGATTCCATTACCGTAGAATGTCTAATTTTCTCCTGACAATACGTCAGGCCGCGTGGCTGATAAGCTTATCTTGTTTACCTAGGAAGGTCGCTGAAATCCTCTTCGAAATTGAATTTCTCGAAAAAGTCCTGCAGGCCTGAAGACTTTCGAATCTCTTTCAATTTCTTCTTCTGCCATCTACGTCTCTCGTGTCCTATCGATTGATTTCTTCGTTTGCAAGCTATTTTTGTCTGACACCCTTTTTCAGCCCTTTCTCCTATTAAAAAAAATCGCATTAGCATTTCATTTCTCATTATCATTCCAATCGAATTACCAATTAAACAAAAGAAATGAGAAAAACCTTGACACGACGTAGTACAAAAGAGCTGAAGTATGCATTGTTACAATATAACAATATTAATGTTTTTTTTTTCAATCGGTATACGTGACTCGATAAATTTTCTTTTTCATAAAATTACTTATCTCCAGACGCGTCACTTATTCACGGTGACAACGGTAGTTCTAGTTTGATAATTCTTGACAAAAGTTGATCTCATTAATGACAAGAACAATGTAAAACGCAATAACAGGAATATCGGTCGATCGTTAGATCAATATTAATATCTTTCATAAAAAGATATCTAACAATAACCTTTGCTCAACTAGGTTTTTGAAAAAAAAGAATTGATAAACTGTATACATACTATATGTGTACATACAATATTATATGGATGTATGTATTTTCCCTGACAACTTTGTAAATAAGATTATTATTGTCAATGTATATTAGAGACAGATTTATATGTACATAGACAGATATTTAATTAAGGCTGTGAATTTATAATTGACACGAGATGAGACGGAAATAAATTAACTTTATTGAAAATATCACTCTTGCCTTTTTTTATTATACAAATAAGGCTACCTTGATTATATATATATTCACATATGGTCAGATAAGTGTATATTAAAAAAATGGTCGACATATTTCACAGTAACTAGTAGCACCACGTGTTGATTAGTGACACTCTGGTAATTGGTAGGTACACGTGTCTCAGCGAAGATAATTAAAAAAGATACTATAACATTTTCAAAGCGTTTGACAAAGAGCCGCCGTGAATTGAAATTCTGCAAGCTGCACGTTGAGTATAATGGACACGTGTCCCACAGTATTCCTAATTCTATGAAAATTTGTCAGTGGAGAACGAGTTCGCGCCCACGGTCAACCTGTAATTACTACCGGTCTCCCTTTTTTTTACTTCTTCCACTTCCTCTCCGCGAGCCCCTTAGCTGAACGATGCCATGTTTCTTTTTTTTGTTGCATTTTGCATGAATAACCTTGTTGGTTGAGGCGCGGCATGCAAAACTAACGAGTACGAGAACTGGTTTACGCATAATGCGAAACGAAGGGAGTGTTCTAGAAGTTTTTAGTGTCTATGGGGGATTTAGTAGCTGAAAAGGAATGGGGTTTTACCATGAGAAAGGAACAAAACACTCTTCGTCTATGCGACAGAGACGCCAGTAGGTACGGTAGCCATTTGCTCGTCTATAGATTTTGTTTCTTCGCAGGGTTGAATGCGAATCGATCTATGAACAGCCACAGGAAATATTTCAGGTAATTTTGTTTCGTTACGTAGGAAACCTGGATTCGATCGAGTAACACAGTAACGTAACAGGGATGGCTCAAACAATTTACAGAATTTTACGACAAGTTAGAACGAAGCTGCAAGTCATTCGTCGAAAAGTGAACATCTGCGCATGCGCGTAATTAATATGACAAGTTTGATCGTCGTTATTAAGCCGATCAGTTTAATTACAAATTGAATAATACGTCTCTCTTTGGGTAATTAGGAAAGTAAGAAGACAGCAGGATGGAATATCGGAGAATGATCAAGAACAATCAGTAATTAATGAGGAGATCGGATGAGTAAATTGAAAAAAGTAATATTGCATAGTTTAAACCTCGTGTTGCTTTATTACAAAATTCGTATTGCAAAAATATTAATGCGCTTTCTCACACGTATACGTCGATATGTAATGGCACATCCTGGAGTTATATAGCGAACCTCAATTTTACGTTATTTCATTTTATTCCATTTTCGAAAAATCCCTGATAAACTCCTCGCGGGCAATTCGAACGTTTTTGAGCACTAGATATGGCTATATACAATTATACACTGTACAGTATCTGAAGATGCTACAGTGAGCATCATGATCAATCTTACAATTAGTGAAGCTTAAATAAATATTTTTTCATTTTCCATAAGGTACTGGTATGACTATCGTATTATCACTCATATAATATTTTCATCTAGTTCCTTCGGTTATTAAAAATCGTCTATCCATTCCTGAGACGTTTACGACGCAGAACGCTTCTTGTAAAAATTTTCTCTCGTGGCGTACGCAATGCGTCGTATAAATATATTTACAGGTCAAATAAATACGCGATTAACTAAAAAAAAATAAAAAGATCTTAATCTACACACGTGCTTTTCAGTTAACGGTCACTTGACAAACGGAATCCCAGGACACCGCATCAGGACACAGGAGGGGTTCGGCCAATATTTTTTTTATCAGCCACTCGTACCCGGTCAGTTCGTTTGGTCCGCATTACAGCACCTTTTTTTGCCATGACTTCCGTTTCCGGCGGGACGTTCCCAGGACGTTTATTTGACGGTTCCCGTGCCAGTGTACCGTGTAGAGATGACGCCCGTTTTTATTATTTCTTTGGCTACGCTCCTAGTCCAGCACCTTCTGTCTTAGTACCTAGTATGCCAATTCGGCACCCCAGGGTCTGTATGGTTTTCCATGTTGCTGCTGAGGATACTGTCCAGGATACTGTCCCCAACCAAGTGGACCACCACCTAGAAGTGGCGGCATACTTCCTGCAGCGGATGGCATCCCCGTAGCAGCTGAACTAGGCGGATCGTAACTGGTAGCTGTCGACGTAGATGTCAAGGACGTTGCCGCGGGTACAACGGATCCTGGAGGTTGATGTTCCCTATGGAAACTTTGAAGGTGGGAAAGTAAGCGAAGTCTCAAAGGATCTCTTTCATCCAATCCTTCCATTGTCACTAGATAACGTCCCACTTCGGCTGCGCATTCGCCCCAGCCGACAGCGCGGTAGTCGATATCGTATCCTTCAGGACCTGAAAACAAGGAAAAAAAAATAATTAGAAAAAGACTCATAAATATGGTCAAAGAACGACACTGTCTTGTGTCTTTGTTTATGGCATTTCATTAACGTCTTTCGTAGAAATCATTTTTATGGGGGAATAGGTTAATGGCACTTTTGGCCAAATGTATGTTATGGTCGTGGCCCTTTATGCGTGTCGGTTTCGAGGACTTGCCTTGCAGCCGGGTATTTATACCATGGGGAAAGGGACAGGTAGCGTGGGAACCGTTTAGACCCCCATGGACTAACATAACCCATGCACTATAGGGGCAGTGTCCTTGCATAATGTCCCATAATACTATGCACCATGTAGTCACTCTGTGGATAAAAAGTAGGAGTAATCAACCAGCAGGATATGAAGATTAGCATCAGGTAATGTCAAACGTCACTTTTAACATAATCATTACAATTCTGTCTTCATGAATTTTTAATTAATACACATATGTGCCAAGTACATTGCCAACGGTTTCTTTATCAGAGATGCACCATACAACATTTTGAGGTTAGGAATGATGAGTTAAAGTTTCACTGTCTTTTTTACGTGTATTAAGTACGGGTTTCTAATGGGTTCTGAAAATTAGTAATTAGCAATAGGGTATTCCGCGTAGACTCTATTAGCTACATCAAAGCTCAGATATATTCCTGCAATTGAGAATATTAAATTTAATATCGCATTGCCACCCCCTCTCAAGAGCTTAAAGCTTCCCTTATACCGTTTACAAACAACGCGACGGAATAATCGCCGAGTAATATCAAAGTAGTAGTAGTAGTAGTAGCTAGTTTCCCACAGGGTTCTCACATCTGCCCCCTGGCACCTAGCCCGGTCGCCTCTCCCCACTTTTGTGAACCTCGCAGGATTCCCCCACGTCCCATTCCCCATTCTCTCTCGCACTCTCGTTCATCCCCCTTAGGAACCCCTGAGCCCCCACCAATCGTGGGAACCCTACTCGGAAGAGTTCTTGACTTCCTGTGCTTCCCACAGGATCTCAGCTAGGTCCAGCACCTGCTTCCCAAAAGCTTAGTGAGTAGCGGGACTCCTTCGCACTGACGCAGATAGAATTTCTCTCAATGCCCATACACCGGGCTTACCCATCCTGACAGATTCACCATGTGGACTTACAGTGGAGTGAGGGATGTTTTTCTCAATGAAAAGATTTTTCAAAGTTTTTTTTCTATTCAATTTTTTTCCCTTTTTTCTTTTTACCTCAATTGACACTTCTTCAGTTTCTTATCGTTATTCGCCGTAACGCTTGTGTTTGTATGCTGTTTTCTTTCTTAATGCAAAATTCACCAATGATCGTTATCCTGTATCTTATTTGTATTTTTTAATTTTGTCTAGGCACGTTTTCAACGAGGTTTTTTTTATTCTTAATAGAATATAGACCTTGGCGTGTTCCTAATTCATGGGAAAGGATCTATTTCGAATTAGCGACAAGAAAAGCTAGGCGCACCAGATGGTAGTTCGGTTATCGGGTTACTGTTAGTTGGCTTGCACCCTGTAGGCTGCTCCCTCGCCATCCTTCACGGTCAACAGGTGTCTTCCGGTCGAGAGGAAGCAAAATGTTACTTTTGAACGACCAAGTGGGCAAGTGCAGGTTACTGGCGTGACTTGTGCAGATACATAGAAACGTTGAGATTTACATTTACGTTTGTTAATAAACACAGAGCGTAAAAAACTGTCGTTTGTATTATTTTTAGTAAATCATCTATATGTAGGGAAGCTGGAGATTGGCTAATTGATTTTCTTTTGTTCTTAATTGACAGAGTGTGAAGTATTATTCAGATTAACGGAACAGGAAGATCTGATCTTGTACGATTTCCTTCGTAATTGGACGAACACACTTCCTTGTGCCACCGCCTACTTCCTGTTCCGTGGATACAATAGAGAAATCCTGCAAGGGTTAACTCAAGGAAAGATTTTGAAAAAAAAATCACCCTGAGGAAAACAGGATGCGATTTCATTGTGTCAGGATGTTATGTGGTGCACCTAACGGACGGACAATGTCATTTCCGCTACGTGAAATTGCGTCCTTGGAAACCGTTAAAGAAACAGTTCTGCTTGGCAGCTGTTCAAGAGATTTATTCGCGTCTTCAGGGTAAGATTTGTGTAATATTATTCAATCGAAAGGGGATGCCAAGTTTGTTAAAAAAAAATTAAACTTTTCTGAAATTCAATCGTATTTCCGGTATATGTATACTTCTCCGTATATTCGTCCCCCATCTGATCACGTCGATATTCCAATATTTTTTATATCTCTCGACTCACCCTTATTCCTCAAGGTTCGAAGATGCTCAACGGTGAGCTGAAGGATTTCCGCCTTTTCCAATTTTCCGCTATGAGGATCCCTCGCCGCTGCTGGAACCAATCTTCGGAGTTCGCCAAGGGATGCGTTTATTCTGTCGCGACGTTTCTTCTCAATCATCCCCCTTCGTCGTTTGCGGGAAGCATGTTGACAGGAATCACCCCCTGGAGAATTGCACCTTAAAAACAGATGAAACGGTTAATTGGTCCATTAGTCAATTACTATATTACGACATAATTACGGAACGCCATTATACTGTCATTACAAAAAGCTACGAAAACAGTCAAATATCGGAACGAATTGTACTTTGTATTTTTTATAATAATTTTCACAAAGCGAGTAAAAAAGGGGAAACAAACTCTAATTAATTCTCTTTGTGAGTCAATGACTGATATCCTTACAGGCATACTGGAATCTCTGTTAAAGTCACAATATCATAATAATTGCCAGCTCATTATTATGCAAGGGTCAGCCACGCCATATGCCATCGATAAAAAGATTTTGACCATATAAATATTCATGATTTCCAATCAAAACAATTTCTGCGGATACTTGTTATAGATTTGTTCCTACTGGTCACTCTACTCGTGTTACATACTATATATAGAATTTGATTATTTTCATCTGTTTACCCCGTGTGCAAATTACTAGTTCAAGCATCTGCCACAATATAATAATTATTATAAAGAAAATTACTTACGGTTCCTTTCCACTCTCTTCAGAGAAGACGTCATCACAATCAGAATCGCTCATAGCCCTTTTCATGTTTCTCTGCTGGCTGGCCTGATTCTGCGACTGATTCTGCTGTTGCTGAGACTGTTGCTGCGCTTGTTGTTGTACCTGCTGTTGTGTCTGCTGCTGACTCTCCTGTGTTCTCAGTTCCGTAATGTCTATCTTGAGTTCAGGTAATTCATGACTGGGTCGTAATTCCGTGAGATCCGTTCTCATGCCGGTCATCTCGTGTCTAATGTCAGTCCGTTGCATTTCATGACGTACTTCCGGCCTGTGCATCTCGTGCCTAAGTTCAGGTCTATGCATCTCGTGTCTCAGTTCCGGCCTATGCATTTCATGCCTCACTTCTGGCCTCTGCATCTCGTGACGTAGTTCCGGTCGCTGCATGTCGTGCCTGAGTTCCGGTCTCAGTTGACCGGAAGACGAAAGTCTTAGATCTGCACGCATATCGTGATGATGACGCATGTCCGGATGAGGTTGCGGCTGATAAGACGGATGCGGCGGTGGTGGATAACCCCAGTGATGAGGTGCAGGTGGTCCAGAGAGTGTTGGAAGATGTCCTTGAGCGACCGAACCACTAGTGATTTCAGATGACAGTAAAGTACTGTTATCATCCGAACGAGCGACTACTACTCTCCACATTGTTAATTAAGTATTTTATTAATTATATCCAAGTTGAATAAATCGGTATGTCACTGATATGTGATTATTGGCACTATCGGTAAAGGCGCTTCATTCGAAACGTTATCTGCCACACAGTTTGAAAATCATTGTAACGAAAAAAGACAAAACTGTCATTTCGGTTAAAAGTATTAAATAATATTACAGCGGCACTTGGTATATACGAGTCCTCAAAAAGTTGAATTCACTAAATCTGACTGTAATCTTCACAAAACCTTCCACGAGGAGAATCGTTTAATATAATTTTCTTATGAAACCGAAGAATATTCGTTTCTTCGATCTTAAGTAGTTTTGAGGTTAAGTAGCAATGGTAACAATTGTACGTAATGAACTTGAAAAAGAGCAACGCCGACCGGGCACAAGTCTGACACACTTGTCAGGTTATTATCCGCGAGTAGACACGCGACGACAGACTTCCTCTTCCTTTCTCAGCGAATAAAGTAAACCTGGATGAGCGTACGCGCGGCTGCCAGATCGGTTGGCGATGTCTGGACGAGGCAGGATGCGTGTGCACCGGTCGCGTGGCGGCCAACGTATGTCGTGTGCGGGAGGACGAGCACGACACACGACCTACCCTTCATGGTGGGGGTTAAAGGGTCCTTGGTGGGGATGGTTCTTAGTGTATGGAGAAGGGATACAAGGTAGGGGCCCAAAAATCGAAGGGCCGACCAGCCGATTTCGTGGGAACGCGTGTCTCCCTTCGACCTTATTATTTACGGATGAATTCTGAGCACTCGATCATAAGAAGGACATAGAATTAAAAATATAAAAATATATTTAAATTATATCAATTTTTAATCCGTCCCACTTATATATACCAAAATGAAAAACTTGTCATTTTTCATCAGTCATACAATCGCATGTGTTAAAGTTTAAAAAAAAAACTCAATATTGCCACGCAAATGGTTGATGAAAAATACAATCTGATAACAGATATTCAATGAAATAGATAATCTTAGCTGATAACTGATAAACTGACAATCCCACCGTTTTCGTTCATCGTTTGATCCCTTAAATTGATATGTGTGCCACCATGAAATCACTTCGGTACCACCCTCGCTACTGCTTACGTATGTTGGTAGCTATAGTGGCGATAGTGAAGGGGTCTTGGCTTGTGTATACTATGTGGTATATATGTGCATGGTACGTGGGGAGACGATCGAGGGTGTCCTGGGTCGAGTTAGTAGAGGGTGTAGACAATAAAATTCACACAGGAATTGCCCGTACTATGCGCTCACACGATTATCGATAGCGTGTGCCTGGGAACCGCGCTGACTAATCGAATTGTTAACTTTTCAGCGTTGATTAAGTAGGAGATTTGCTTCGAATTTTCCCAGGCATTAGATTATAACCAGATACGAATGCGTATACTGGTATACAAACCAGTGAAATCCTTGCTTAGTTGACAAATTATGAAATTTTAAGTAAATCCACAAGTTTGTAAAGTTCTGAGTTGAAATGGTGGCAATTTGAAATTTTAATATTGTACCGAAACAACATTTCGATTATGATACTCGTTTCTTATGCGAAACTGAAGATTTCCTGGAATCTTTGAAAATAATTGGATCGAGATTTCCGTTCGTGCTGGCAGAGATGACTTTTTCCCCACTTATTTCTTCTTTTTCGTGTATCAAATGACGCTGTACATATGTATACCTATGTAGGTTTGCCGTGAGATAAAAAAATGTGTAATAATAATTTTTAATAATTCGTTGCGTTATTCACAATTTTTTTATGAGCTAACGCATATATTATTTTGTACTTAAATATAAGTCAACAATGATAAGAGAGCAGTGGCTGAATTAATTACTTTTAAAATGTGTTAGTTAATACTAATTGCTATATCAGTGCGTGTCAGATTCTCTTAAACCAAACAAAAAAAAACAATCAAGGTTACAGGGTTTGCTGTGTCCCAAGTCATATCTCAAAAATCTACACACGTCCTGCACACTTCTTTTAAAATAATAAAAGTCCCCAAAAAAAAGGGAAAAGAAAGGGAAAGAGTAGAAAAAAAGTGGATCACGTGGCCTTCCCTATTGGCCATTCTTAACCGGTGTTGAGTCGCATGTGGCCCGAATTGTGGCTCCCCTTAAAAATGTTTCTTCCGACTTCCTTGCATTATGTAATTCCTTCCGATGCCTGCTCTTTATGCAGCCACGTTCCCACAGGTTCCCTAGTTTTCAGAGGGGGTAAAAAGCACCCTTTTCAATACCCCTCCTAAGAAAGTGAAACCTGGCTCCACACTCGGGACAAGCTCCCATCTGCACTCGGGGATTCCATGGAGATGGGAAAATACGCAGAAGTTGCATCACTGTTAGCAAATTATACCACAGTCAAGCCTTATGCAAAATTGTACAATAAAAGTATCCTACAATATATATCATTTCTACGCGTCATTAAAAAATATTAAAATTCTTATTAAAACAAACAAGATTTTTCGATTTTACAACAATTTTGTATTTTTAATTCATTTTTCATAGACTACCGAGTACGTGTTATTCTTATTAGCATGAGCAATGATATTCGCACAATTTAAATTGAAAAGAAACAAAACCAGTTCGCGTGGAGTAACAAAGCATTGAATTGATTCGCAATGTACCACGTGGATTAAACTACCGGTATGCGCACCTGGTTGCCAATTCTAAAAGGGACCCCCCATGCCCTTAAACGTGCACATACGTATGAGACTTAAGATGCATTTCTCATCACCTGGACTCGTATCTGCGTCATTCAAGATTACCACCCCAGGACACGACCTTGATACAGATTCGTATAAGTGATTCTTCACCACCTGGACATTATAACAATATAGATATAAATACTCATAGACAGTATAAAAAAAAAGTGTAATATACACAAGAAAAAGATAGTACATATAAGCTTATGAAAGATCATTAAAGAAAATTACACACTTTTTTCATATTAAGTTTCATGAAAAATCCATCAAATACACTGACTCTGAAAAAAAAGGTGTAGAAAATGTAGTTTCGCGTAAACGCCACTTGTGAAAGCTCCTTTTTCTTCCTGTAGGAACGATAATGGCACCGGAGACGCATGACCCTTTGTTACAAGGTTCAACGATAAAAACGTCCGGCAAGCTTCGTTCACAATGGCTAATGGCGTTCTGAAAAGTGTCGAGAAAAAAAAATATTCTTCCACTCACAGTGACTCACGTCGAGAATCCATTCGAATTTTACGCGGGTCATAATATTGATGACTTATCAGCGATGTTATTCCACGGGAAGTGCACGGGACCCACGTGTCCTGGTGAGCTTCCGGTACGCACGCGACTTCACGTGCTGACGTCGCGTGGCGTAAATCGAAAGCGCGTGTCCCGCTAAGGAAACGCGTCGAGCGCACTGGCTACTCTTTGGTTTCTTTATGTCGTTTTTATAACAGAAGCCACACCGGCCGATTTGCAAGTAACTGTAACAGCCAATAGGCGATAAGATATACTTGCGTTTCATTAGCGACAAGCTAAACACTTGGTACACATTTGTATACGTACCTTTACATTTTAATGGTTCGGACAAGCCTTATAAATTTATTAGGTACCTTTAATAAAGAGTCCCTGAAAGGATACACGTATTTTCGTTTCAATGAAAACGCCATATTTCTTTGGTCCTGTCGGTCCTGATTAACGCATCATTGTTACTCGTTTCCAGAACAACAATAACAATAAATTAAATTTTTTTATAACACATATGAATGTTGCAATACACATTGCATGAATATTTTGCATCTCAAAAAAATATACCTAATTCATTTTTGTTCACAAGGTACGCATACTTTTTTGTGCAACTGTATATTTCGCAGATATACGTAGCCATGATATATGCATATAATAAATATATTATATCGTCACGCATTCTTCAAGTTACGTTTATACTTGTTAACGTCCGATGTTTGTTCTCTATTTCAATTCAATTATATCTGCCTTAGGAATACGTGGTCGAGTGCATGTCCATCCGTGATAGTTAAAAGCATTGGTCCATCTTCTGGACAAACATGTCTGACCAGTGTCATACTACGCTTATACGCTTATCCCACTGCGTAAAATAAACATGCATAAATTACATACATGATGACGAGTACGCAATGCATACTAGTACGTAATTTCAGTTGATGCTTCGTGTCTCTTAGAAAAACATTCGAGCTTTCCCCCATCGGTCGTCTTGCTCCGATTATTGCTATGGTGGTAAATCGATTGACCACTGGTCACTCCCTCGTTAACTTGACCCTATCGACAGTTGGTTGGATACAATCGTCAATAATTGGAACATTGTTGCGAATATGGTGCAACTGGTTTTGCCTACTTTACGATTTGTTGGCTTTTCACGTGGACGCTGATACAAATGAAAATATGAATTTATTACAGATAACGTTACTGCTCGTGCACTCGTACATATAATATTCGATATTGATGGATATATCATTGGTATACCTATATGGCGAATCGAAAATACAATGGTGGGACGTACGAAAGTCATTTTGTTTTGGATCGTAAATTCGTCTAGTGGATGATTTCAGGATTAATGCGAATTGGGGTGATTTCTTATGTGGATTGGTATGGCCGAGTAAATCTATTGTTTAAATTATCTTGTAATTTATATTATACGCATGGTTCCTTCTATTGTATTTCTCGTAGGAGTAGTATTCAATTGTATCTTGAATAAATATGCTAATTATATGTTACAATTGTAAAGTGAAAATAGACATTCAAATCTTCACATATTAAGTTAGACTTATTTGATTTTCCGATAATTGTATTAATATAAATATAAGAATACTCATCCAAGAATTCCATAGCAATTATGTAAGGTGTTAGAGATTTTTTCTGTTTTCATTTTGTTTTTTAAATATACCATCGTTTTACTTTTCCTTTTTCGTATCAGAATCCACACATTTCTTATGCGTCTCACGTCGTAAGTATCAATAACCTGTTTACGTATAGATCCATGTTCAGATATAATTTGCCGCATATCGGAAATATCTCGAAATTATTGTTGTCGCTTTTCCGCTATGCCGATTGGTCGTCGTTATTGTCGTTCAATGCGTGTGAATTGCCGCTTGGCATAAGCGTTCACAGCTTGCAATCAATTTGACAGATTAAGGTTACCTTAGAAATGTTATGATATTAAATAATTTTTTAATCGTCGATGAGAACCTGGTTTGACGCGCGCACTAGGGCTCTAGTAAACTAAATAAATGAATAATCAATTGATTCTGTCAAAAATAACACGTGGTTCAAGTAAGTGATTATTGTCAATTAAAAAATGTATAATCTCTACAATTCGTTGCCGAACAACTTGTAACCATCGATCAAACAATATTATATACAGACACTCTCAGGGATTATAAAAGTTCACTTAATTCCTGAGACTAATAAAACCATAAATACTAAAACCAGAATAGACTCGCGTTCAAGCATTATTCTCCGTAGTAGGTGTCAACTCTCCATGTTTATATTGTGTAACGGCACTGAGCTTCAGTCTGTTTAAAAATTACCTTTGTTCCTCAGGCGTCTCCACAAGCCCCTCAGTGCCGTCCCTCAGGATAACTACGACGACAATATAATTTAGAAAACATAATAATATTCACCATTATGCATCCCTCACCTATCTCCTTTTACTTCAACCATAATATCCTCACGAAGATCCTTGAATCTATGTACATAAATTCTTCATTTTTTCATACTAAAATCATGTATTTTTTTAAACACTTTTTAATGCAGCATCACGCATAGCTTTTATTGTTCGACAATTGCGTCCTCCCTGTATACGAGTCTTCGTCATTCACCAAGATCTTTGTTTGCCAATTAAGGGTTTGTCCGGCCATCCAATTTGGCTGAGTTTCCCGTTTGCGAATTCGCCAAGTCACTGGTCACCCAAAACCGCGTACCATCTGTGCACTGGCGTTCGTCCTCGTTCAATCACTGCTGACGGAGTGTGCAGAGTTAAGTGTACTAGATTGGATTAATTCAATGTTACGATACATAGTGTAGCCATATCGTAAGTCGGTTACACGGATCGATAATAAATTAAGGGAATAAATAGAAATTAAATAAAAATGAATAAACGGCAAGTCAAAGGTCTATTCGATCAGCTAATAAAAAATAATAAAGTAATAAAATATTTAACTTATATTTCATTATTGTATATAAGACTATATAACGAAGTGATTAATACTGAAGTGAATTATTCGAAATACTCTATTGACCCATATGGGTATTTCTCACAATAAAATATAGCAATGCGTGGATAAGACTTTGCGAAAATACTGCAGTTTGAGTTATAACGAATAAAAAAAAATTCAAGTACATTTCGTTGTTAAAATTGGGGCGGCACTAAAATTACGTCCCCATTTAAAACGCGCCCCAATCGTCATGGCGATTCGTTATGGTCAGAATTTGAATTGTGGTAAGTGTAGCACTGTAGCATCGTCCGCGTTGAAGCGTCTAGAAATACTTATTATGCAATTTTTTTAGGCGTGATTTTAAAATGACAGCTGTCAACCACTACTGACAGAGCGTAACAGGAACATAAGTTCGTTTGTACGATTTGGGGTCACTTATGGACGTTCATTAATTTTATACATGAATTTTTTAATTCTGCCTCATGCAGATACACTTGCTTATTTTCACACGTAGTGATGTGTTGTGGATTTGCTTAATTCAAATCTGACATTTAATACGTTTCTGATATTGAATTTTTAATGATTCAACCAATGTGGCGAAGGAGAACCTTTAGTTCATTCTTATCATGTTTTCACACAACTATATTGAGTTAATGTATAATTTGAGAGTACATCCATATCTAAGGATGCAATTTGAATTTATTATTTTTATATCGACATGTTGGATTCGCGCAGACCTATTTCATTCGAGCGAGACCCATCGATCACATGTTGAAATTTTACAACATCACCATCAGACATTTGGCCAATTACGATAGATGATCGATGACTTTCCAATCGCGATAAACTATTGTTAAGTTTGACCTCTGGGGTGAATTCACAACTGCTGCGTTGCACAGTCCAATGTACCTTTACCCTTTTATACAAGGACTGTACGTCGTCGCTGTTATCGTGGAATCCATTTTATTCGATTGTATGTAGAATCTTTTTGACAGGTCGTCTGCTTTCGATTTCTCAAATGTGTAACAACAATTTTTCACTTCATAATTCCTGCACCGTTCATTGCAACTGCTATGTTTACAGCGTGTTCTATGTATAAAAATGTAAAAACCAGCATATTTTCTTATTGATATTACAATGATGTATTTGCGTAAAACGTACAGTTCTTGGGTACTGTCATTTCTATGATCCTGATTTGTCCTTTTATGGGTTTCTACAGGATTGTGTAATTTAACAAAGCGAACCTCTACCGAGTCTCTTGACTGCTAATAATAGCGTTTTCAATTGGCAGTGTTTCCTTGCACCGAGTGAAAGACGTAGCCTGATACGTTTTCGATTGGCAAATTTTTCTACAGTCATCAAACGTGACGTGGTGCACAGTTGCACTCGCACGGGGTTATACTTTACACCCGGTGCAAGGATATTCTACCAATCGAAAACGCCATTAGAGATGCAGAAAACCAGTAGCATCATCTGTCGGAAGATTATAAAAGTGAATCGTTGTGAAACTTGCATATGTGAATATTTCGCCATTGAAAATTGTCCATTTACTGACAGTGGTTAAGAATAGGTATCTTACCGTGCTAGAGATACATATTTTCTATCATATGATAAAACAATGAAAATGATTGTACACTGTTGATAACAAGATCACTTGGACCGTGTAAAACAGCGAAACAATCTCTGGTCAAATATCCATCCGAAATCGGGACGATATTGGTTGCAATCTTGGCCCATGCAAAACATATCTATTTATCTATTTATCTTCGCAATATACCATTCTTTTCAGGATACTTACCGACGGTTGCAAGGACACTACCGACTGAAGTGTCAAGTAGGAAGGATAAATGGCTACGCCGAAGATACAAGAGGAAGAGGATAACCCAGAAGGATATATATCTACGAGTTTAAAAAATGGTTGAGAACCACGGCTATTCCATTCGTCCATAGGTGGGGGCAAGCAGTGCTCCGTGGGTGTGTGGTGTGGTTGAGCTCGAGGATTTTCTTGCTGTTCGGTCGAGCATTTTCTTAAAATCCCCACGGAAGCCCGACCCGCAGTGAACACGCGAACGTAAGTGTCCGTTCAGGTGATAATCGTGCACCAGGAGGCTGTAGGGAATAAATTTAAAAGCCGGCAGCCTCCTCACCAGTGATCAATGAACTTTACTGGCTGCTTCGTGTTTTGGGGCGTGCTGCCAGTGTTAGACGAAGAGACGGGATTTGGTTCTAATTGGGCTTTGACAAACCTTTACTACTCTCTTTCGAATCTAACTGTTTGTTGTTTGTCGACTGTGTTTAGTATATGATAATTGGCTGCTTACAATAACAAGGAGGATTTTTAGAGTATTCCTATTCTGAAGCCGGCTTCCATTTTCAGTACAGACTACGGTAAAGTAGGTGTTGTAACGATGCACGAACGGGACTCTACCCTTCAGTGCCTACGGGGCCCTTATGTCACTGCTCTAAAATATTAGTCTATTGTAGTTTCTACTGAGAACGTGTACCAATGGCTTACGGTGTTTCAATCTAATCCGGCTTGCGTTGAGTAGATATTTATATTGTGTAGTTTTTTATCATATAGTAATACTTCAACGTTTTGATTTCCCGACGGACCCTTTGCCACGGTAAATTTCCTATTTTGGGATAAGTGATGGGATAAGGTTATTTGCGATTTACTGAATCTTTGCATTTTTATTTTGCATTGTAATTACGTGAGTGTTGTAATATTCGTGAGCTGTGCCATTGTGACTTTTGTCACTTGGTGTATATTGTGACGCGAGTGTTAAGAAATTCGTAAATTACTTGTGATTTTGAAGGAACGGGTTAAATCTATATATTAATTATTTAATTTTTTGTATGTTGTGTTGATATATTTTTGTATTATTGATTCTTTAGTAATAGTGATTTTTATTATCGGATTTATCTGTTCTAGATGACCACCTAACACGAACTCCGAAATTTCGATTACTCCAGTAAAGATTGAAGTTTGTGAGGAGATACTGAATTAATAAAAACGACAAATGGTTCATTATGAATGAGATAGGAATGATGAGTATGAGTGGTAGCAGTGGTGGTTCCAAGATGCCTCACAGTCATTCGACTCCTGCTGGTGTCGATGGTGGTAGTAGAACGCCACCAACTACTCCGAGGAAAGCTGGGAAAATGCTTGCTATCCGGGTCCAAATGTTGGATGACGTTGTGACTATGTTTCAAGTACAGGTAATAAATTATGTTTTATTTTGTTCCATTTGCTATACTTGAAACCATACCACTTTGTAGTAATAGAAACCTATTGACATACATTTACTTATCATTAGTCTATAGTTAAATAGTGACGTATGATTAAGAGAAGAAGGAAAAAAGGCTTTACTCAGAGTGTTATCAAAAGTTCACCAGTATGACCTTATCGTTAATATTGCTTATGACTAAATTGTGTAAGGAGTGATGCTACCATATTTTAAGAAGGAGTGTAGATAACAAATTCCACATTAAAATATTGACTAATGCATATCATATGTTTGGAAGAAGTGAATAAATAAAACATATATATGTCTTCGTAATATTCAACCAATATATTAAAATTATTGTCATGTGTTGAGTAAACACTATTATTATATATAATCAATAGATACCACCAGAATCCTATTGTACAAATCATAAAACTTTAGAATCAACTGGCAAAGATTTTCTTTCCAGCGTTACAGACACTGTCTTTCAGAGATCTTACAATGCTATCAGTCCCATAATGGGCAGTAATTGGCTCTATTATTGCTTCAATAAGAACTCCAAAGAGTATAATTGGATACGATTTGAAGGTATCAATTGGCTACCATGTATGAGCAAAAATATATCACTCTTTCCCAACTAATAATCACCATCAACTGATCCAATAGGGATTAGATCAATTACTCTGATTATGCATTTTATTCCTGTACAATTAACACACAGAGATAAAAGACATTTATACACTTGATGCAATTTCTATTTTCAAAGAGAAGATCATACAGCTTAGTAAACTAACTTATACATTTCATAAAAAAATGACTTCCAAAGTGTCTCACAACCTCTCAATGAATCTCATGCTCCAAGTTGCACAAATATTATTGACCCGATACGAATGAAAATTTCCATCATTCTGATAGTTTCTCTATTAATAAAAAATCCATTTCTAGAATAATTGCTTTATATGTAAATTGTCGCGTGGGCACTTTAACGTACTCATTGACTATCGAGGTCAAGGGGTGTGGGCTGCAAGTCCACTTCTGATGTTCTTCACAAAGTCATTCACCTTGAACGGTTTAATCTTCTGGGATTTTAATTACAATTTCAACATTAAAATTTCCCTATGGAAAGAGAGAAGAAACAAAAATAGTTAATAATGCCGTGAACCGAGCGTATTTTCCTGCGAGGCTGAAAGGCAAAAATAAAAAAAAAGAAAATCAGGAAAGAAGAGAAAAAAGACATAAACGCACGTACACGGCGTAATGCTAAGCAACGTAAATCCGCTCGAATAAACCGACAAGAGTGCGTAATTATTGGAAACCAATAATATATCATTTGATAAAAATCTTTTTCATTATTGCAACGTTGGCTTCCACGCGATGGCTATGATTTCACGGACGCTGCATCGTCGTCGCCCTTGACGACGATTGGTGTAACGCAACTTAAAATACTAAATTGCTGCTCGCCCATTTCACCTTGACTGATTTACCCTCTTTCATATAGCCCATCTGAAACGTTATATAATATTTCCACGAGGGTGAACTATTAGAGCACATAATGTATCAACTATATCGTATCGCTTAATGCACTATATGCTATATACTGTCGGCAAGATGCAAGCCGATATATTGATTTCCTCAACAACTCCTCCTGCGAAAAGGACACTGATATTTTACTTTGGACAAGAGTAATCCTTGATAAAGTTACTTTGTGTCTTCTGCTGATATATTGGCAGCCTACTGTCTTGACAAGTATTTTCTTTTTTTAATGTTATAGGCCAAAGCATTGGGCAGGGTACTGTTTGATCAAGTCTGCAAACAGCTGCACCTCTTGGAAGCTGATTATTTTGGACTCGAATATCAGGAACTTAACGGTACCAAGGTACGTGTTGCCTTATCATCTCTTTAAGAGTTTAAAGTATCAACTACATGCAGAAAGAGAAGCGTACGATAAAAGGAAATTACTTATTTTCTAGTACTGGCTCGATTTTGAGAAACCATTGTGCAGGCAAGTGGGGTTCTCGCTGGTCGATCCTCTCCTCAGGTTTTGCGTAAAGTTTTACACGCCTGACCCTGCACAACTCGAAGAGGAATTTACGAGATACTTGTACTGCTTGCAAATCAAACGTGATTTGGCTCAAGGCTTGTTACAGTGTAACGATAACACAGCAGCATTGATGGCAAGCTATATCGTACAGTGTAAGGAATTTTAGTGTTATTGATATATCAAATTATTTGCTTAAATATTGACTATCGATCTTAAAAAAGAACACGACTATGTATATTAATCGAAATCAAATTTGTCCATGGGGTGTCAATATGACTATTGTTTGATAACGTTTTAGTCACAAAACTATAACGATGTAAGTGGCGCGGAAGCCTTGATTATGTCAATCTAAGCGCAATTGGCTCATTGTCACAAGTCATTGTAGAAACATTGGCTTTCATAACTCGTACTCTGCCGGTTGTGACGAAAGAGCTGTTGAAACTCTGCACGTTTTATAACAATTGGTCCTTGGATCGGGCTCCCTTAATGGAGCGTCACGTACTTTAAGGATCGAATGCAATTATTACACGCGAATGAAAGAGCAAATCGACAACGTTGTTCTCTGTTGTTAGCTGAATGTGGTGACTACGTAGTAGAGGACTATCCGGATCATACCTATCTGTCAGTCTTCAAATTCGTGCCACATCAGGATCAAGAATTCGAACGACGTATTATGGAGAATCACAAAAAACATGCGTAAGAGTTGCAATAGGATTATAATGATTACAATATTTTTTTTATGCATCAATTGGTAGATTCTCAATTGTCATTTTAAATCACAATAAACAGGGGACAATCACCAGCGGAAGCGGATGTCAATCTTTTGGAAACCGCACGACGGTGCGAACTCTACGGGATGAAGATGCATCCCGCAAAGGTTCGGTGATTTCGTATAAATAATTTATCCTTTCATAACATTCTTTTTCCTGCTTACGAGAGGAAATCGTTGTTTATCATTGTTTTGTCTATTTTAGGATCACGAAGGCGTACCGCTTAATCTGGCCGTGGCGCATATGGGCATTGTGGTTTTCCAAAATTACACAAAGATAAACACATTCAGCTGGGCGAAGATCAGAAAGATTAGTTTCAAGCGGAAACGATTTCTTATCAAGCTGCATCCGGAAGGCTATGTGAGTTTAAAAAACCTTTAGTGGATCATATCCGTTGTTTTCTTTGTTACCCATAACTCATTAGTCATTCCTCGATTTGCCGTTTTAGGGCTACTACAAGGACACTGTTGAATTCTTCTTCGAGGGCCGTAACGAGTGCAAGAACTTTTGGAAGAAGTGTGTCGAGAATCACGGCTTCTTCCGTTGTTCCGTAGTGAAGCGTGTTGTACGACAGAAAACACGAGTGCTCAGTCGTGGCTCATCATTCAGGTATCTTTTTCACGACGGTACAGCACGGATACAATTATACCATCATAATAAAAGAACAACTATAAATTCATACGTTATTCTTTGACATTCAGGTATAGCGGCAAGACTCAAAAGCAAATAGTGGAATTTGTGCGCGACAACTATGTGAAGAGGCAAACATTTGAAAGGTGAGTCGTCCATTGAAACACTGGGAGAGCCGTATGAGATATTTGAAAGAGATTCTGAACCATTCAGTATTTCGTAGGTAGTGCATGCGTACCATTGCATATATAAAGTTCCCCCCACCCCCCAACCCCCATCAGATGTTGGTTTGATCAATTAAAATTTTAATTAATGTGCGCACCAATCTTGTGGATAAGAACGGGAGGTGGCACGGTCTTGCTTTTGCCGGGACACGAGTCGGTATTTGCAAACTTCTTTTTCTTTCCTTTTTCTTACAATGTCAAAAAGTCGCATAGCACCTCGCGACAGACTATACGTGTACACCTATATTCAGTGTCTTTGAAAATGACAGATAAAGGACAAGACAGAAAAAAAGAATGCACAATCTGTCGTTTACTTGTGTTCCTTTGTTTCCGTTCGTCAGTGTTGCCTGCTCAGACAGAGATTGCGGGGAGTCAGGCTCACCATCAGGCACGATGAACCCGAATGATCGATGTACCCTATAATCTAAATAATTTAATAATTACCTCATCAATCTGATCATTAACGTCACTGTAAAGTAATCACACTTCACTACCTTTGTCAAAAGTCCCCATCCCGCTGAACAGATACATGCGTATAGGGTCCACGATTCATGATAGTCGGTAGTTTCTCTGTATGATAGAACACACAAAAATCACTTATCGCACCAAATACAAATTCTCAAAATGTATATAATATATATAAATACGATTATCTTTAATGTGAGCAGAATAATTATTTAAAGAATTTTTTGTTTTCACGATCACTGTGGCCGATTATCAGGATATTACGTGAATCTCTGTGAATCGTATCCGTTCGCGTTTAAATGGAAAATATCACTGATTTAATACGTACCATGTATATGTATAGTTATACAGGCTTTTTCAATGAAACTCTGTCAATTAGATTTTGACAGGTGTCCATGCTATTGTTTCTCGCGCAATTGATAATTCACAGTATTTTATACGTGCTTTAAACGGTGGTATGATAGCTGTAAAATCTAATAATTGATACGTTTAAACTGAATGACCCTGTATATTGGACACGCTAAAGGCTTCCTGAGCGTTTCCTTTGGACGAGCATGCAAAGTTTAACGGTATTGTGTTCTCACGTCTATCGTTCGCGGTGCATCGACCTCCACTTATTTGATTTGCGATCATTCCACGTAATGACGTACAAGTTCCTTTATATGCAACACGTTTAATCGACAGGAATACGAGTAAAGAAGATCCGGAGCACTCGATTGAAATCTATTCAGTTCCAAGAGAAATGAATTCAGCTGCTCTGACACGCGTAGGGATAGAGATAGGCGGGGAAGTCGTAAGAAAAAGAAAATCAAATTCGTAAAGAAATTAAAAAAAGCTGTTTCAATTAATATCCTATTAGCGGACTAGTGAATTAGATTTTTTTTTAATAAAATTGTCTACTTGTAATCCATAACGTTAAATATGCACATTTAGTATAAAAACTTAGAAACACATGCCACATGTCAGCATCGTCCCATACTCTAAACAATATTCGATTAAAATTTAATAAATTTAATCATTTCTTTCTTGTCACCGGGTCTATACTATATACATTACACTATAGTACACAGATGGAAGTTTCATAAGGCGAAGGAAGTTCAAGGTGCGAGGAGGACAAAGAAGATCGTTAATGAGATTCTTAAAAAAAAATGTAATTAAGAAGTGTAATGAGGGAAAGGCGTGAAGGAGATAAATAATGAGAAGAAACTATATGAAGTGAAAAGATATGGGAAATAAAAAAAAAATATTGTCCCAGACGAGCTTGACATTTGGCAGCGTAGGTCTGATGCTGAACTTGACTCTCTCTTGCTCGCAGGTCCAATTCGTTCCGGCAGACTAGCGGTGGTAGGGCATTGCAGGGCTCCGATGGGGCAGGCTATCGTGATACTCTCCCAATGGGCTGCTCCAGCATCTCTGCCCATCCACTCCTGCCCCTCGGCGACCCCGGTATGTACCATGACCGACACCAACCACCACACAAAATGCTTTATTTATTTATTTTTATTTTAATTTTATTTGTTCTCCTTTCCATGTTCTTTCCTTTAAGTTTCAGTATCGTATAATTATCTCATTCTTATAACGAACTGTCCTATCGTAGAGTAGTGGTATAATGTATCGTCAGTAGGATATGCTTATACATTTATTTGACCGAGTATACTGTGAGAGATTTATATAAAAGAGAAAGAGAGAAAGAGAGAGAGAGAGAGAGTGAGCCTTTATCAGTTTTGAAACGCTCTCGACTCTTGAGGATTTCATTCGGATACCGCTTAGAACGCTTTATCATCGTACCATTTGCCGCTTATAAGGTTGAGGTTGTTTGGGGTGGATTAGAAATGAGGATCTTGAGGTATCTGACTTTATTTCAGCACTGGCAACGCCGGCTCTGTCTCTGTCATGCGGCTCGATGACACTGGATTCTCCGACGACTGTGACGAGTGTCTCGATGGGAGGGACGAGTCACCGTCGCGACGACACAGCTATGTCCTTTCGGACGCTCACCTCTATAGACGTCCATTCGCCAGCCACCCCCAGCCAGGGCCCAGCGCTGCGTCAGTCCCATGCTACCAGTCAACAACGGATTTCATCAACAGGTCGTATCAGCCCCTCTAACAGCAGTCCTCCTGAATTCCCACCACCGCGACCCATGCCCCGACATCCTTGGCAGCGTTCGGCAAGCTGTCGTGAATTATACGCGTCTAGCTTCGAGGATTCCGGCAAGGCGAGGCCGAAGAGCGAGAAGCCAGCCGGTGGCAAGCTACTCCTCGAGACCTTTCAGTTGCCTTCCCAGGGCGAACTCGATAATCCTGTCACGCGTTACGACGAGAGTAACCGATCGTATAGTGCGGCAAGCTCAAAGTTACCCTCGTTAGATCATGATTCTGTGCCGGAGAAGGTCTACAGTAGTTCGTATCCAGGTACGTCCTCGTTGTCCACTGAATCAGGACACGAGGAGTCTGGACCGGCTGGAGATTTATCCCACGATGACCTGTCCCACGATTCCTACGAGCTTTTGGAACGCGAGCAGGAGTTTGAATATCCGGAATCATACTCGAGTCCACGTGACGAGAACGAGCCCATCTCAGATAACTCAGACGAGGGTATTGAGCATGAGATGTTCCAGATGGACTCGGAGACAGACTCCTTCGTAAAGCATAGATCAATTAAGTCTACCGATAAGCAACACTTCAAATCCGTGCTCGCTGATCTTAAGAACGTCAAATCTAAGTCCATCGATCGGTACTCAGCCCCGGGTAAGGGCGACGGGGATTACGTTGTTACTGAATCTAGGATTCACAGATCCAATACACAGATAGAACGTAAGTTTGAGACTAGACACGCGAATTCCATAGAACAACAGAGAAAGAACTTGCTGCCACATCAGGATTCGAACAGTCGTAAGGATCCTGTTATCTTGCAGGTACAGAAACAAAAGATGACGCTTCTTAACGAGATCAAGAATCTTAAGCCCAAGTACAAGATGACACACGTAGATTCAGAGGTACTTCGAGACGAAGGTATAATGCGTCCAAAATCAAGGATCGATGATGACCTCAGTCCATTGGATCCCGAGAAGACCATTCTAGATCAAAATAATCGCGATAGGACTACTACACGCGCCAGGAGTATCGCTAGCCTCGAGGATGATTTACCAAGACATTACGTAGAGACCGGTAGTCTAGGTCGGGGTCATAAGTCCCGCGAAAGAAAGACGCGCGATACAGAAGCTAAGATGGAGAAACTCTTGAGTAAAATGCAAGAGAAGGAGCGTAGGAGTATAGAGAGAGAGGAGAGAAAACGCGTGGAGAGAGAGAATTCGCGGGAAATTCGTAGAATGGAAAAGGCTGACTCGCGTGAGCGTCGCTCAATGGACAGATTGGATTCGCGTGAGCGTCGTAGTATGGAGCGTTTAGATTCTCGCGACAGACGTAGCACCGAGCGCAGCGACTCGCGCGAATTGCGCAGGAGCATTGAAAGATTAGATTCGCGGGAGAGAAGTTACGAGAGACTCGATACTACGAAGGAACGTAATAATCTCCATCGCGGTATGGATTCCCGTGGGAAGAGCATCGAGAGATTCGACTCTCGCGAATTACGCAATAGCATGGAAAATCTTGAGCAAGACTCCAAGAATTGCGCCACTATCCTCCGACACGCGGACTCGAGGGAACGTAGGGAACGCAGTATCGAGAGGCTCGATTCTGGAGAATCCCGTAGGAGTCCAGGTCGACCTACTTTCGATTACGAGCAACGTCATACACTGGAACGCTTTGATTCTGGCAATAGAAGTCCGTTCGAGCGTTTGCCATTGCGAGAATCGAGAGGTAAGAGTGTTGAGCGATTGGATTCTAAAGAGAGACCGACTTTTGATTTCGATCCGAGGACTATCGAGCGTATAAGTTCACTTGAGCGGCATGATTCGAAGGAGAGAGTACAGGAGAGACGTAGGAGTAGCGAGAGGAGGAGTATTGAGAAATTGGATTCACGTGAGCGTAAGAGTATGGAGCGTCTGGATAAAGAGAGCTTGGACGTGAAACGTAGCAATGAGAGATTGGATTATAGTAAGGAGACTAAGAAAGGTAAGACAAAGCCGGAAAGGGGTAAGTCTGATGAGAAACCACGAGAGAGAGATGACTGGAAGAGTTTGGATAGAGCGAGAAAGGATGAGGAGCGTAGAGAGCGAGAGAGACAATCCAGACTCTCTATGGAATCTAGAACTGAGACTGTTATTGGAATACCCAATGAGATGGATTCTAAAATCAAAACAGTCTTTACTGAATATGATCCAAAAGTCATTGGCGGTGTTGTTCTTGGTTTTGATGACACTGCACTGCCGACTCATACGCCTGTTGAAAGAACTAAGAGCGATCCGAATCCTGCTAGGCAAAGGTTAGGATCTAACAGCAAAAGACATATGTTGACACATCAAAAATCTATTGACTTGACACCTGCTGATTCTGGGGACGAGGATCCTTTTTCTGACAGTGTTCCTACTCAAAAGTCAAACGTCGACATTCCTTATACTTTACACAAAAGACATGTGATGAATGGCACTGCCTCTGATGAAAAATCTGAATCGGATAGTGGCAAAACTTCTAAGAGTGCTAAAGCCCCGCCGAAGGATTTACCCAAGTTGCCTTTGAAGACTGTCACCGACGTGTCCTGTTTGGACTTAACTAAAATCACGTCGACGGAGAAACCAGTAACAAAGATTTCGCCGGATCGACCAAGGAGTATTCTGATTAGTCCTGATAAGCCAAAGTCTATTGTTAGTCCTGATAAGCCAAGGAGTATTCTTAGTCCCACTTCAAAGGTCTCACCTGGAGATCAAAATAGTTTTGTTTCTAGTCTGTCGCCGACTGATAAAAGTCCGTCGAGGTCGAAAATTCCTAGCTACGACCGATGCTCTAACAAGTCTAATTCGTTGGATGGGGTTAAATCTGATGCCTCCTTGATTGATAGATCGAAATCTGCTAGTTTGGATAAAAAGACTTTGTTGTCACCTAGTGAACCCAGCGTCACTATTATTTCAGCTATTGAAAAAAAATCTCCGAAGCTTTCGCCAAACGAGCCTGGTGTTACCATCATTTCTATGATTGAAAAGAGAAAACCTGACTCTGGAATCAGGAGTCCTAGCACCTCAGAGAAGACGCACTCCAGGGAGAAAGCCGCCATTAATTTTGCTGATGTCGTCGGCATGGAGATCAAACAGGAACTGGAGAGACGTGAAAAGGAGAAATTAAAAGTCCCTGAGGACGGTCTGGAGAAGCAGGATAGTATTGAAAAAATTCCACTGCCTGAAATCCCTGTCAAAAGTGTTGACCAGGAAAAATCACCGTTACCAGTAAAACAGGGCGCTACCGAGAAGCGTTCAGAAATTTTGGAAAGACCTATAGTACCCGAAAAGCCACCGTTGCCACCAAAACAGAATTTACTTGCAAAACAGAGTTTGTCGGAACATTCCTCAAAGAAGAATGAAAATATTACTTCAGCAGAGGCTGATAAATCAATAGTAAATGACATTCCAGGAAAATCCGAAGAATCTAATGAAAAATCGAAGTTACCTGAAAAACCGAGTATTCCAGAGAAAACTAAGCGTATCTTGGACAGAATAGAATCGCGATTTTCAGAAATCTGTAAAAATTCACCTACGAAAGTATCCCGACCCAAAATCATTGACACTGGATACGATGATTTCGTAGATCCCGTAGCAGATTTACCATTGGACGAAGTACCAGTGAAACCAGCACTAGAATTAGATAGTCTTAAAGTTCCTGAATTTACACCCTTCATGTTGAGACCACATGCTGAGCCATTAAGATCAAAGTCATTATCACTGGCCGAAGAGAAAGCACCAATAGACACTTTGTTATCACCTGAAGTGGAAAACAAGCATTTCGTACAAGATATATCACCAAAGAGAGCGAAGAAGGCAAAATCCGAGCCGAAAAAAGATTTTAAGAAGCAATCAAAATCTTTAGAGGGTGATAAACCACCATTGAAAAAAACAGGATCGAGGGAATTGCGAACATCCCCAGCAAGTTCAAAGATTGACAAGTCAAAATTAAAACTGGGTGAGATGCCGCAGGAAATAATAATAATAGACTCTACCGATGTGGCACCGGAAGTAAGCATAGTACAGAAAGGAAGATCAAAGTCCGTCACTAAACTGGCTGACAGATCATTTTCCACATCAAAAGAAGAAAAGGAAGAACCAAAGAAGCCAAGGGCAAAATCAGCATCGGTGGACGACGACATGATAAAAGGTCCTGGAAATTTAAAGAGCGATAAACCACGACCAAAGTCCCTAGGAATTTCCAAGAGTCTAGGGAGTACAGAGAAGAAGGATTCTCTAGAGAAAATATCACCAAAGAGAACGGCCAGTGTGAAATCGACAGCCAAAACAACAGATCCAATCAAGCCTGAATCATCAAAACCAACGACTCCGACAAAATCAGACCCAAAACCGGAGGAGTCAAGATCAGAGGTCAAATCTGATTCTGATGCAGATCAATCAAGTGACTTGAGGCGATCAAGCACAGACAAGAGAAAGGATTCAAAAGTGGAAACAAAGTCTGATTCGGATGCTGATCAATCATCTGATCCAAAACGATCAAAACCCGACAGGAAAAAAGACCCTAGAAAATCAACATCAGGTCAAGAACTAACACAGTCCCCCGTAGTCCTGAGGAAACCTGGACAGAGTCCTGTGCTCTTTGCAAGAGCTCGTCTTGGACTGTCAGAAGGAAGTGGACTGGGTGCTCTACAAAGACAAGGTGTGATATCGTCGCCAACTGCTCAACGTAGAGCAAAATCCCTAGATGCTCCAGTGATTTCTGTACACAGATTACCACCAGCGAATGCATTCTCTAGCAAGGATGACACAGTAGATGTAACTGAGGAAGTAGAGGATCAGGAAAATGGATCAGATGAAAATGTGGAGGCCAATCAAGCATCGAAGCCACAATCAATACAAATGGAAGCATCGCCCAATCACAAATCAGACAGTACTGATCACACGACCATGCCGGAATTTTACACAGATTCCCTATCTGTAACAGAAACATCAGCACAGTATTTGGAATCGCCATTAACTGAGTGTAATGAAATTGTTACCTGTCCTGATTTAATTCCTTACGAACAAGAAGTTCAATTACAGTGCATGCGTGACTCAACAGTGAAAGAGTCGACGGAGATCAATGAAACGAAATTGTTGCCTGAGACGACAAAATTCATGGATCAAAGTTCAGCCGAATCAGGAACAGAACCGGAACCGCAGCATGAGGGAACGGAAGCGAAGTCAGATAAAACTAGTCGTCCTACAAGGTCAAATAAACTGGAAAGAATGGGTACCTTGGATTCCAGTAGGCACAGGAGATCAAAGTCTGAATTTTCTAGTGGAACTGATAGTTCTGACGGTGAGAGACGGGACCGCGGTGGACAAATAAAAATATCAATTGATAAAAGTTCATATCAAAGAGAGACATTTTTAGAATCGAGTTCAAGAAGTTTCACAGAAAAGGATGAACCTCCTAACGTGATGGTGTCCAGTGAAGAGAACATCGTTCTACCTGAAATAGATGATTTCAATCAGGATAACAAACAGGATATGGTAAAGTCACCGATTCAAATATCAATTGAAGAATGCTCCGACGAAGAGGTTCCTCGTAGTGACCAGGAAGATGATTTGCAGGAGACATTCCATGTTGAAATAAAAGAAAAGAAAAGATTGGATTCTGGTGATACCAGTGAAGACACTTTGGATGCCCTGGATACCCAGGTGCAGATGCAGGGAGTAGACAGTGAACTAAGTTCACCAGATTATGGTGCTGACAAAATGGATGAGAAGACCTTAGTGGAGGTCGAGCTTACTCCGGAATACCTGGATATGAAGAAGGAGGATGAGGAAGGCGCCGAGGAATTACCGGAGGATGAACCTGTCGATAAGGAAGCTAAGGACGTCCTGGATAATAATAGATTGTCAATAGATAGGAAATTGAGGTTGAGCACAGAACGTTCACGAAGTGAGGAAACGAATACGTGGACTCCGGATAGAGAGGATCCGGACTCTAGTTCTTGTTCCATTGCTCGTCCCCTGGGAATCGGTCAGATTCAGCCGATAATCGATCGTCGTGAAATCGCCATGATAAAGGAGTCTCGTAAAGAAGGTTCATTGGAAGAAGAAAGCAGCAGTGGTTCTCATCCAGCGCCAAAAGTTGAACTCAGTTCAACCTGGAAACCATTTCCACTGGAAAGTTCTGGCAGTTCAAGTCTAGAGGAAGGATGGCTTCCTCAGGATGACAACAATCAACAACAATCCCAATCAGAGGACAGCAATGGACAGAACGAAGACAGTTTTCAGGAAGATATAGCAGATTTCTCGGTCGGTTTTGGATATCCAATGGGTCCTGAAATTCTGGCAAATTATGGCTGTGCTTTTTCATTATCCAGAACGCTATCCAGGATATCCGAAAGATCAACAACTTCAGAACAAGATAAAAGCGACTTGGAAGATTCCTTTAAACCAAGTTCTAGATCACCAAGCCTAGACGACGAGTCTCTAATGTCTAGCGATCATCAACCGTCTCTATCCTCAGATCCTCCATCAGGAACAGCACTACCTTCCGTGTCGGATGATCGTAGAACCTCATCCGAACTCCCGGATATACCCATCGACATAGTAAATACTCAGGAGGAGGAAACAAGATCTCCAAAGGTGAGGTCTAAGTTACAACTTCAAGCTTCTGAAGATTGGCCATCTCCACCGAGCTCACCCTTATTCGATACCCCGGTGGTGAGTCACGTAGAGACCTTCTACATGGAAATCAAACCTGAAGAAGCTGTCAAGGTGGTGGTAACCGACAGTACGGATACTCCAGAACGTGTAGATCATGATAGCGATTCCAGCGATGAAAATCGGACGCTTCACGATGATCTTCATTCAACACTTCTTGAAGACGGTCAAAGTTCCGCTTCAGCAACAACAGTGGATGGTACAATAAAGGTTGCAGTGAAGCCAAAATCAAATTCATACATAACAGGCTCCTCTCATAGCGAAGACACTTCAATGGGATTATCAATGTCAGAATGGTCTAGTTCAAATAATACTGTACGTCAATTCTGCCAATATTCTGGTACTAAATCCGATGATAATTCTTTAGCTGAACTAGGAGCGTCCATATCAGATTGGTCAGGCAGTACAACGGTAATACCACAACAATATTACTCAGCAGTAGGAACAGAGAAGAGTCAAAGTGACACAACAACGTCAGAAAAGAGTGTCACTAGCATGAGACCAAATTCAAAGTGTCAACGAGAATCTAATACCAATGACAGTCCACCAGTTTCTGAGCAATCCGGAAACGTAATGTTAGACGAGGGTCAATTCGATTACGAAGCTCAATTCGACAGACGGCAATTTGATTCACGCAACGAACCGGAAGCGACAGAGAAGGTGGACGAGTACGAAGCAGCGGAATTCGACGAGGCACGTAAGTTCGTTGAAAGTCAATTTGACAAGCATCAGTACGATGACGATCAGTTAACTAAATCAGCATTCGTCGATATATCACCACCGCGAATCACTTTCCATGCCGAAGAATACGATAACGATATTGAATTCACAGAACTTCCGGATATACCTGGACCGATACCGGAAGAGGACGAGGAGGAGCAATTGTACGATAATGTACCAGCCATGAAATATTCAACTAGTGATCAAGTAAGAATGGAGGTGACTAGAGGTGACTCATACGAAGACATGCACGAACGCTACGCCAGTTTAGCATCCTCGACCCGATATGACTACGACGTCTCTTACGAGGATCAGAAAACCCTGGAGGAAAAACTGCAGAAGCGTTTCGAAGAGAAGCCATTAAATAGATTCGAGCGTGGCTACTCGGAACCAGTTTACGATCAAAAGCACGGCACAAGGTCTACGGAGCGTCCTGTTATTGTTCCGATAAGAGCAAAATCGACGCCATATTATTCAACGACGAGTCTCAGTGGTGAATCCACCACGTCCAGTCCACCGATGCAAGTCAAGGCACAAATTCGAACAAAAACAATGACGTACTCTTCCAGTAGAAGTCCTCAGAGTGAGGGTGACACTTCGTCAAGTATGGACAGTCCTGGACATACCCCAGAACCTAGAGCGTTCAGGAGGAAGAGACAGCAGAATATCAAGCGACGACACCGTGTTGTCGTTGACCTCGAGGTTAAGGATGTACACCACATTGTCTCGAGTACCGACTCCAGCTTCGACGTGGCTAACATACCACCACCTCTTCTACCCGAACAAAGCGTTGACATCGACGACGACGAATTGTCTGACTCCAAGAGCAACGAGCAGTGCCAAAAACGGCGCTGAAGTTCCTTTATATGGTCAGGTCGCCACTAATTTCGCCAATTAGATATAGGAAATAAGGATGCAACTATCTTTTTTTTCCTCCAGTCATTCTAAATGCATCCTGTTCAGACGTCATGATTTACACTAAATTGAAATTATTCCACTGATCAAAAGACTAGTCACTGAAGAATTATGATACCCTGCGTATAAGAATAACGTGGAATTGATACTGACTCACACGTGGCATACGTGGCACAAGTAATCGGTGCATTAGAATGGATTAGGATGATCAAGTTGTACAAAAGGAATGGCGTTGCCGGGTTTATCTATAAATAATACCGTATGCTATCCTCGCGTTAGGAATTACGTGTTAATTTTTTTTCAGGACGTGAAGACCGGTTATCACGTTAAATACGTTCATTTAGTGATTAACGGTTCAGGTCACTCGGATAGTCGTGAGCAATGATTAATGATTAGAATTGCGTGAGATTAAAACGTATAAGCGGGAAGCTAAAGGATTCTCGATAGCACGAAGTATCCGACTTAACGACTATAATTGATTGCGCGCAAATTGACGAGATAAGGATAGAGGGATAGAGAGAAAGACAGAATACTTTTAGACTTATAGTCATTAGGGATGATAGTATTTGTTATACGCGTTCTTAGAGAGATCTAATCTTAATTGTAATACGATTCCTTATTAAAGTCTAATACATAAACGATTACGATTTTACGGATTACTTCGTAGCTGGGGGAGTATTACCGATGAACAAGACTTGCGCAATGCTTTATTGATAATTGTAATGTTAAATAATTATCCTAGTCGTACACTATACATGATATATTTAAATATCTATTAAAAAAAAAGTAATGAATAACGATGATGATAACGATTATGATGATAACGATTATGTTGATGATCATGAAGCATTAGGCTCCGGGACGAATGATTCTATATCGACTTTAATGATTCGAGCGATTTGATCGTGCCATACGATTTCAGTTTACGAGGATGACAATCATCGCGCAAGCTCTGCACTAATGGAAAAAAAGAATTTAAAAAAATGTCAACAGAAGAAAAAAGGAGCCTCTTGATTACGTTACCGAATCGTTCCGACACGAACGATAAATGAGACAAACGAATAATTTCGCCGTCTAGTCCTTAGTTCTTGTCTCTAGAGAAAATGTGGGTGAACGTTGCTCAAAGTAGATTTTTAAAAAGATGACAGAGAAAGTCAAGAATTATATCGATCTCGCGAGGACTCTTCCGTTCGAAATTATGGAATTGCAATAGTTTAGATGGGAATAATTTTATTGGATAAACAAAAAAAGAACACACGTGTCCGCCAGTAAGACGAGATAAATTCAAAGGACGACAAATACTTCTCGTTTACGTTTTCCGTTTATCGAAGAGAGATAGGAGAATAAAAGAAAAATAATATAAAAAAAGAAAATACTCGATCGAAAAAATCCTATTGATTTCAGCTTGTATTGTGCCTAGTTTTTATACCGTTTTCATTGTAACAACTTTTTAATATACGAAGGTCGACGTTAGAAATGAGGAGAAAAAAATACCCAAAAAAATAGAAGGAAGGAACGAAAAAATAAGGAATACGTAAACGAGCGGATATTTCGTTTCTCTGTATTGAGATCGAATAAGTAAGATCGTAATTAAATAATAATTCCCCGGGCATTATTTGAATGGTCGACGTGCATTGAACAATGAAGAAATTCATACACACAAGGGTAGAAATAACTACAAGGGTAGAAACAACTGCAAGGAGAAGATTAAACGTTTGGGAAAGAAAAAAATATAAATCGAATGGAAGAGATTAACCTTAATAAGGAAAAAAAAAACAACAAAAAACGGCATTTCACTGCTAATCGTTAAGCGCGCATGCGCATAGCGAATGATCTCCTGGCACTAAATTCACCGATGATAAATCAATCGAAATACTCGTCTAGATAGGTGATACACGTTGTATACATACATAATAATAATTATGCAAAACGACTCAATTGACGTAGTTTTCGAATGAGTAGATTTAATTAAATGATATTATATAATTACCATAAGATCGCGATCGAATTGCGGTTAACGTATCCAGTAGTGATTTTGGCAGACTCGCGTAGAGAAGAAAATCGCGCAATTAAAACTAAGAGATCCTCGGGTATAAACAATTTTTTGCTAATCTTTACAAACGCAAAAACGTAAGAACGTTATCCCACGCGTTTCCGATTTCTCATGGTAGAATCCTAAAAAAAAAATCTTATCATCAGAGAGTTTAACATTCTGACGATTAAACGAAAGGAAGGTAAAGCGCATGCGCGTATCGAGACGCGGGACGTTTAAAAAAAATTCAAAATAATACACTGTTAGATATAAATCCCAATTTTGTTCCACAAACCGGTCTCGGTACGAACGTACGTTCGAATTGCAATTTTCCCAAAAAAAAGAGATCAATTCCCAAAATGTTATACATACTTAGAAACGGGTTGAGATTGTGATAAAGTAAAAAAAAGAACGAAATTAATACGTCACAGGACACTGAATCGTAGAACGTTGAAAATGAGAATTTAACTCTCTGTGCGATATTTTCACTTTTTTGCGTATTTTTTTTTGTTTCTTATAAACGAATATTAATGGTCGTTTCGATAATGTATTAGGAGATTTGTAGTATTTTCCAATTTTCAAAATGGTTATCTAGTCTTAACCCCCCCCCCCCCCCCCCGGTTCCCCGCCTCCCTCACTCCCCCATTAATACGCATTTCAAATTAGGGGTAGTTCGTAATAACGAGTCATTTTTACGAATACGCGTAATTGCAAAGCGGCATTTATTAAATGATAATATTCGCGCGCACACATAACATACATACATTACACGTACCTATTATAACGTAGTGTACACGTACGATTATACGTACAGATATATATATAAATATATATAAATATACACACACAGGACAGGGACATAATTATCGAAAAAGTATATCGATATTAAAGGAAAAATAAGGTGCTGAGTGCCGACTTCGCGATGGAATTTTGCGTCCGTGTGTTAATGTTTGTCGCGATTCCTTTTTGAGTAAAGAATCTTGCAAAATTTGCAAAATTTACAAATTCGCTAATTACGCGATGTTAAGAGGAAAAAAAAAACATAAAAAAGAAACGAACACGGACGCGAAGCGTCGCGACGCCCTTGACAGAAGAGACGCGAGAATGAGATATTTCACTCGAGAAACGGGAAACGACGAAAAAGGAATGGAACGTAAAAACTTAGTTGTTACGCTGTTGAAAAGAAAAAATAACAAAGAGTATCGTTAAATGCTGTTTTAGGATTGAAAAACCTGTCTGTTAGATGTGTGAAGTATCGATCATTGATATTCTAGTTTTGTTAATCGCAGAGTTCATCGTTTACCCTGGTAAAAATGTCATTTTGAAAATAGGCCTGTCGAGATTCTAGATAGATGGACCTGTATTGGGTCAATAAAGGTCTAGTCTAGGTCATGGACTTACGGAATGAAATTTCTACCAGAGTTATCTCTCTCGTCATCCTTCTCATTTTTCATTATCGTTATCGCATGCACATCTATGGAACGATTGTCGTTATTAGCGATTAAGGAGATTCGGCTCTTCCAATCTAGTCAATTCAATATCCGCATGGGAAGCGCAGAGATGAATGGAAAAAATCAAGTATTCAGTATCTGTCATGAAAATATTAATGATGTGGTGTATTAATTAGAGCATCTTTTGAATATTACTAAATAGTTTTTTTTAATAATTTTTACCTAAATTTCACTGGGAAATTAGTCACGAACATATTAATGATGTGGTGTATTAATTAGAGCATCTTTTGAATATTACTAAATAGTTCTTCAAAATAATTTTACATATATTTCACTGGGAAATTACGGTACCTAACTGTACTGAACGAAGTTTCTACCACGAAATTTATTTTACACTGACAAACGGGGTACTGAGAAATTGTCCTGAAAGACGTGAAAAAAAATTCCTCATTATTTCTCACATTTGAAATACTGCTGCTTGATAATCAAGTGAATTTGAAATGCAAAGTTAGACGTCGGAGTAGTTACGTATTTTATGTGAATATTATAATTAATGTATTTTCAATAACATATTCAAACTGTAGGCCATCATCATCTTATATTCAGACTAACGGCCGAACCTCCTTAACGATTACGTTCAGTTCACGCATCCACATACGTCATTGAGATTTCGTTGATGATCGACTCCCCCCCCCCCATTGTTATTTTGATACAATTGTACTTTATTTCTTGCATCTGTGCATCGAGAGAGAACCCTTTTCCAAGAATATGCGAAATAATAGGAGATGTCAATCATCATTATGTTATCCCCAATGATAACCATATACCCTGTGAGACCCAAATCATTCGCACAACGTTTACGCACCGTTATTCTCTCATCCGTTTCATTTAATTTTTTTTAAATATTGTTTCTGTCGCGCCTTTGTTTTTGCTATTTTTTTGTCTTTCATTCATTTTAGACTTATCTTCTTGTGCGACTTGTACTTAGGTACAGACATATTGGATAACGCGCGGACGCCAATCTCGAGCCTCGTCCCTTCGAATGGGCGGATTAAAAAAAAATTAATATGCACAATTAAATAGATACGGAGACAATGATTATTGAAATACGTTGATCTCGAATCTCAATGAAGGCTCGAGGTGAGGTCGTGTCAGATCGGACCCGAAATGAACTACGTTTTTTTCTCGCTCTTTCAGTATTAGCAAACGACTGAATATTGTATTTATTAATGGTTAACGGTATTTTTAATATAGGTATATATATAATATATATATATATATACATAAAAAGTCAGAATACTTGCAATTAGGGAACAAGGTATTAGTAGGCGAGTCGTATATGAATCTCAAAAATTCTCTCAGCGTAGGAAAGTAAAGTGAGACGATCCTGAGACACCTCGACGAAAGAAAAAATTGGGGACGGATTTTAAAAAACGACAAAAAGTAAAAGATGCTCTTAGGTATTTCGCGCAATAAATTTATCCACGAAGGGTGCAAAAAAACGCACTAATATAGTACGAACGCGATGTATGTGTGTGTATCGGCGTCCAGAGAAAAAGAAAAAAAATCAAATCCCTCATTTGTCGTGTCCGGATCGAAACGATTCGAAAGAAAAAAGATAAAAATCCAAAAGTACGAGAAATCCATTAAAATCACACAAGTGCCGCGATCCTCCACAAAATACTCCTCCCGCCCAATGTTTCTCCTGTAAGAATCTGTTTTACCGACACTGCAATAGTACGATACACGATGAAAAAAAGGAATCCAAAAAAAGCGCAATATCCAAACGGCGTGGCTTCGATGTAAAACACATTTTCAGTCAATTATACACTGTAGAGTATATACTAAAAAGTACGCGTGTATAATGCGCTTATTGTCCAAAACGAGATTCCAGCGTGTCGCGGCGTTAGTCTAAAGAAAAATTTGTTTTTCGTAAACGCGCAATCCGAGTAACGTTTCACGATCGGATACGACAGACTCCTTCAGCCTCCCTAATAGCTGCTAGTGACATTTTGACAGACGAGATACATTTTGGCAGGTGGTGATTACAACCGTTGGACCTATTCGAATGGGTACGTGAACTCGCCGGCGTGGCACGTGCCGTATCGGGTCTCCCAGGTGCGTAACGTAATGGTTCACGCAACGCCACGCACCCTGACCAATCGATTCTTACCAGCTTATCCACGATGAGATGTGGCCAGTGGCCGATGAACCGAGTACCACGTATTTCCCAGCGACCAAGGGAACAAAATGGCGGAGCTATAAAGAGACTCCCTTGTTTGCGACATTAATCAAGATACATAGATGCGTTGCCGCCTCTCTTTAGCTGTTCTTTGCTTAGCTGCTGATATGCTCTTACCATTCTATTGCCACGACCTTTCTTTTATCTTTGAACCACCAACATCCCATTTATAACTTTCATGTAACACCCTTTATACACACGTTACTCTTGTACCGTAGGCAAGATATTGCGATATCAAAAAAAAATAATCCTTGACGTTGTTTCTCAGTATTACACGACGGAGATGCCATAACGATCTTTCGATCCTAGAGATCATTTGGAATTAATCGTGATCGATCAATCACCTTTAGTTATATTTATGGCAACGACGTTATGGAGTGTCCTCAAGTTTTATTGTTACTCTTGCATCTGTTATCCTAGAGACTTAGACGATTAGCGATTTAGTTAGGGATGAATTTTATTAGAAATTTTATTATCACTGTATAACCATTTCTTTTTTATACCGGGGATTTTCTATTTTCAAACAATCTTTATCCACTGGAGAATTTCAATCCAGTAGAATTTTTTAATATTATATTTAGTATATATTAACGTTTGTGATTTCTCAGTTTTTTATATGCACCTTTTATACCCGAATCGGTTGATTCTTTGTCATTTACGTATTACGTGATAGTCGCAATTATAGGTACACGTTCAATGATACTCGTGATTATGATTTGCCCTAATAAAAGTACTTTAGCTTGGTACACTCGTTCAGTGCATTCGAAAGTGCACGACGTAAATCAAGATCTCATGTCATCAATGACTTCGTCTTCTGAATGGACCAATTCGATAGGCTTGTTAACGGTTCGCTTCAATGACACTTCAATCGAGGATTGAGAATTAAGGTTTCGTCACACCAATTTCATTTTCTTCAAGTCCCTCAGCCTGTTGGGTTGCCGTAGCTTTAGCTTTGTTGTTATTTCATGTGCTTAATTATGTGTCAATTTAATTACACATACTATATATGTCATTATAACCACCACGAATTTTTCTAAGATCTTACACAATTTTTCTTTAGCTTTTTTCTTTTAATAGAATTCCTAAAAAATTTTATTGACTCTGCTAGATATTTTGTTATCAATTTTTTTTTTCATTGCATTTTTATCCCACGCCATACTGTTTTCGTGTGGTTACCTACTGAAATGTTGCCCGCATCTATATATCGGTATCTATATTTACCTTGTGAACCATTGCGTAGCGACCCTATTATTGTTATTATTATTGTCATTCACAGATCACCGATATCACCAATCACATACCGCCATTTTGTCATGAAGTTTTTTTTCCACCGCTCTCGAATTTTTCTATTCGTTAACCCAATATTGGATTTACGAATAACGTCGTCACGATATGTTACAGCATCATTCTCACCGTTGTGATAATTGATTTTTAGTTTTGATTTTATCACTTTTTCCATCGTTATCTTTCTGTCTCTCTCACTCACTCACTCTATTTATCTGTCTGTCTGTTTGTCTATTTTTATAAACACTTCTTGCCCATTTTTCGTCACTACGAAGATCTTTAATGTGTTCACACGAAACTTTTCCACAGGTATTTCAAATCGCCGTTTCGAATTCTTGCAAAAAGGGGAGAAAAGAAATCTTTTGAAAAAAGAAACAATGTTATAGAGACCGTTGCGTGATTTCCTTTTGAAACTGTTTTTCCCCTTTTTGCCGTGCGATTGGCAGTAATGATAAACGGTCGTGTATCACTCTGCTTTTACTTTTTCGTTTATTTTCATTCCTCGTCCACTGGATTTCCTCCTTGTACATTTGCGAAACAGCCTCTGACCAAACGTGTCAAAGATTCCTTATCCAAAGTCCGAAGTATCATTTTTAAAAGTGAACGCGAGAGCCGTTTACACTCTGCATGACGACGAGGCTCGGTCCAAATATAAGCCAATGACTTTCCGCAAAACATAATAGTAAATTTTGAAGAAAGAAAATTTGACAAAAAAAGTTCGAATCACATGCGGAAAATCTTTAGCAGTCTTCCAACATAATGTATGCACATCATTTTTCGATACCGATCTGTCTTCCGCCTCATACGGCACGGATGCTGCGCGTGTTCTCTTCCTGTCTTTACTCTTTAGAAAAAAATACAGCAACAGTACCTCTCTTGGAGTTACTTTGGCTTCCATTGGATACAAACAAAAAGAAAGTAAAGAACGATATTTTTTAAAATTACCAATAGCACACATTACACGTCTCTTATATTTGGACAAGTAATCACCACCTGCTGACCGTTTTCATAACAGTAAGACCAATGAATGTCGCCATACTATTGGTCGCAGTAAATCATTCGAAAAGTAGACAAGAAATCGAACGAGATAGAATAAAGTCAAATAAGATGATATTTCTAGATAACAGACACACACAATCATCTTCCACGTTCGACGGTCGCATGTCACGTTTTTTAGTGAATGAGATTAATTGTGAGAAGAGAAGAAGAAAAAAAAAGAATACTTTCGACAATGAGCATGACAAAGATACAATAAGTCCGCCATATTGTACGTACAAGGCGAGTATCGTTAATTCAAATTCTCTCGTAAAGACAAAAAAGAGAGAATGCAGGAACGCGGGAAGAAATTCTCGTTAAGCGTTATTGATAATGTGACGTTGCGGTTTTTTCATTTTTTTTTTTCAAAATTCAATCAGCGCGCGATTTCTCGCAGATTCCGAACTACGTCGCGTGCTCGAGTCGCGAACTACTACGAGATTCATGAGCCGTGTTTATTTATTATTTTTTTTTAGTAGCCATATATATATATAAATAAATATATATATATTAGCGAATCGTGTTCATAGTAGAAAAATATGAAGAAGCCTTTTTCGTGCGATGGAATCTCGTATGTCGCGTACCGATTACGATGAAAACTTCAAATAGTCGAACAGACGCGTTAAAGCGACGAGCTATACGCCGACTGACTTAACGAGAAAACGTAGTGGAAATTTTTTTTTGGAAAAAAAGGAAGAACGGGAAAAATCGATAGAGGGAGGGTATTAAAAGAAATAAAGGGAAAACTGAGGACAAGACCGAGTTTACAATTTAAACAATACGTCTGTTGTGTCGCCAATATTTTTCATTTGTATTCGTGTAATTTTAATATTTAAATAACGTACTTGTTAACTTTACCCGTTGCCGTTTTTTTCTCTTAAATGAACGTTTGTGGGGGAAAATCTATTGTACATTGATTATTGATACATAATTATGATAATAATAAATTATATACAAAGTCATTCCACAGGCGTCAGTAATTTCGCTTATTTTCGACTTTTTTAATCGATTTTACGTTTGAATACCGTTAAAAAAAGAAAACAAGTAACGGCAACCCTTATCACGTACAATTACTTTTATTAATTTTTATCACGTTACGTAACTAAGTATCCCATCTTTAGTTATCTAATTTGGTTAGTTCTTTCCTTTCTATTCACATATTTTTTATCGCACTCCTGGAATTGTTGGTCGACTGGATGACAATACCATTGTGTGAGTAATTCCCAAAAACCTATCTAACTGTGAAAACTCTCAGTGTTAAAATCACGAGCCACTTAGAGGAACCAGCTTACAGTGAATCTGGTTGCAATGGACCAAAGATGCTGCATCAAGAAAAGCTCAAAGAAAGCAATATATCGTATCCCAACAACAATTATTATCCGCGACTAATTACTAAAATCTTAATGAAACTGCCTAATCGCCATTGCATCCAGATTGACCTTTGCCTATTAGATCATATGTTCTCGTATGTACCATCTTTTAATTTGCAAACTGAAAGAAAATTTTCGTTTCCACTAGCTGGTCCATCCAGGCTGGCTAGGCTGGCTTCTTTGCAACAAGCGTCCCATGCGAGGGCGAGTAGTGTCTTTAGTTGATTAAATTTTGAAAAAAAAAAACTCAAAATCGCTCCGTGAGTTACGCCACTTAGAGAAAGCACGTTTTATAGTAATCAGTACATGGTCCACCGTGATAAGCATGCTTAGTACTCTGTACGCAACTATACGAATTATTGCGAGTAGATTGAGACTGTTAGACAATGTATTTTTTTTATGAAATAATTTTTCTTTTCCTCGCGCAAAACTCGATCACGCCAATCTCGTACAGTAATTAATAAAAGCTACGAAATGGTCTTGGGTGAAAAAAAAAGCGACTTCACAATACCGTTCAGAATGAGTCTCGTTAAGATTTTCCCATTGTCCTTTTACTTTTTATTCTCCATTGTCTCGCCAGAAATATATTCTGTCCTTGAGAACTTAAAGACCTACCTGTCTGACAGAAATAAAAAGGATTTTTTTTATAAATTATAATATACGTACCCCACTGCACCGTAGCATGTCTATTATTATGCTTGCCGTCCTATACATGCTCAATATTATATGATAAATAAATGCCTTATACCACTTACCCTTAACTTACCTCTGTTTACAACATATTAATTGATTATCGATTACAGATACCGAAACGGAGAAGCAAGATACGCCAGCGAAACAAGAGAACAACAATTCGGTATTTTCAAACTCGCGATCACCTGACAAGCACGCAAACGGACATGCGGAAATTGGTAACGTCAGTCTGGCCAACACGCCGGATTTGAGTCCAGCGAAGAACGTGAAAAATGGGGAAGTCGACGATGCTGACGTGCGGAAGACCAAGGTAATTCACGACGGAATTTTCTAATAAAAGATAATTGATAAGGTTATTGAAAATAATTTTTTTTTAATTCCAGAGATGGCCAACAGATAAAGCTTACTTTATCGCCAAGGAGCTTCTTATGACTGAACGCACTTATAAGAAAGACTTGGATGTCATTAATGTGGTAATTGATTAATATAGATTGTTTATAATAACTTGTTTATAATAACTTGTTTATCGACAGTAGAAATATATTTAATTGTATTCCTGCAGTGGTTCAGGGAGGAAGTATCCAGGGAGGCTGAGCTCGAGGGTGACGCTGCAGTGACTTTAATTGAACTCCTGGCAGATGTGCATGGACCATGTCTGCAGGAAATGGAGGCGCGTCTTGCTCGTTGGGAAAGCAATGCCAGACACAATATTGGAGATTTCCTTTACAACACACTCCTGAATGTCTTGCCGCTATACGATCAGTACCTGGAGAACTTGATACCAGTCTTGGAGAAGATGGAGTACTCGATACGAACCTCACGACGATTTGATCAGCTTTGTCGAGACTTTGAGTCTCAGAAACATTGTTACCTTCCGCTGAGTTCATTCCTGTTAAAGCCACTTCAGCGATTATTGCACTACAACAGTATTATTGATAGTAAGTCCCATGCGATAATGTTTTCGAGGTTCTTGATGCTAAGTTGGAGGAGATAATTTTCGTGATTTTATTGCCTTCAGGACTTCTAGATCATTATCCAAAGGATCATACTGACTTTGAAGACTGTCTAGCTGCCAGGGATAGACTTGGCGAAACTCTGCTTGAAGGACTTGCCGTATTGAACCAGGCAGTATGTAAATTTTCCATGAAATTTTTCTGCCGTGGTTATTTATATTATTTTTATACATTTTTTGGATTCTTGTACCTTTTTTTTAGGAGAATCTCGTACAGCTCTGTGAACTGCAAAGAGATATCAGTGGTTTTGATAATCTTGTTCAGGAGGGCCGCAGGTTTATCAGGCAGGGCTGCTTACAGAAGTACAGTCGAAAAGGTTTTCAGCAGAGGATGTTTTTCCTGGTGAGAGAAAAATTAAAAAATATTATTTATACTTACTGATTGTTTATATCGTTTTTTTTTTCGAAAAATTGTTTGGTAACTTTACTTTCAGTTTTCCGATATTCTGCTCTATACATTCCGCACTCAGCAACCGGCGCAGTGCTTTCGTGTACACGGACAGCTTCCTCTTAAAGGGATGAAGATTCAAGATGGCGACAATAAAACTGGGTCAGATTTCGTATTCGTAATCCTTGGTCATGGGAATCAGTAAGTCGATATAAATTTTCATATAATTTTTACTTTCCCGTGCAAAAATAATATAAAATGTTGTTTCTCCCCTTTCCCACGTCGATTAATGCATAATTTAATGAGGCATCCTCGCGTCCATATGCAATGCAATTGAACGTACTATATATAGCTGATGGACGCCTATTAGAAATAATGAGACTGAATGAGACACGAGAACATCAAAAATATTGCTATTAAGAGGTCAATTGAGGATATTTAACCTGTTGCGGCACGTTTTGTCGTCGGTAGCGATAGCAACTGTGGTTCAGTTTACGCTTTGAAATCGGACAACGTAACTCGAGCTAATCGTATTAGTTTGATTTGTAAGCCAAGCCCAACTAACATTAATATAAATGAATGAATTAACGCGAATTAATAACGCGTCAGTATCACGCAGAACCGTTAGCTATACCTAAACAAAACATATAAAGCTCGCTTCTAACAATGGCGTATTATCAGGTCTTTGACAGTGGCTGCTAATAGCGAGGAGGAAAAAGAGAGGTGGCTCGAAGATTTGAATATGGCGATATTCCAGGCGGATACAGTTGACGGAAAGATGCCGTATTTAAATTTAAAGACGTGCAGTGAGTTGTCAAGTATTTCTCAAAGAATTCCATACCCTGAAGTTCCATCTATTCTTGTAATTTATTTACTTCTAGTTCTGGGCTCGGCTGATGAAGTGGCAGATGGAATTGGAATTGAGGTAGACCGATCCAGTTGTGGCGGTGCAAAGGCTTCACAGCGCAGCAACACAACCGTTCATGTTTGTTGGCATAGAAATACCAGCATTAGCTATAGCGATCAGCTACGAGCATTTCAGGTATGCGATACTTCATCTGTCACAACTGGACATTCATTTTGAAGACGTTATGGCACAGCATTCTCTGCTTCAGAATCAGCTCAGTGGATTTCTCTTGAGGAAATTCAAAAACAGTAATGGCTGGCAAAAACTCTGGGTTGTTTTTACCAACTTTTGCCTCTTCTTCTACAAGTCACACCAGGATGACTTCCCATTGGCTAGTCTGCCGCTACTGGGATATGCTGTTTCCACGCCGTCCGAAAAAGATGGGATTAATAAGGATTTTGTCTTCAAATTGCAATTCAAGAATCACGTATACTTCTTCAGAGCTGAAAGTGATTATACGTTTGGAAGGTTGGTACTTCATTTTTGTTTTAATTCTTTAATTGGTTTGTACAGCATGCTGAGTGATTGAATTTCTTTTATTACAGGTGGATGGAAGTTATAAGGAGCGCCACTCAGCAGAGCCACATACCAGTAAGCTTCAGTAGAAAGGAGGATTATTAAAAAAAATCTCCAATGTCTTTTGACATTTTTTTACAAATATTTTTTACTTTGAATTTATGAGATTCGATAACATCGTCAAGGAAACACGAGGAGTGGACATCTTTTGATGTGCTGCTACAAGGAACGAGGTACACGATGCAATTATTTTTGTAACATGAGTAGGACTTTGGCATTTTGAAAATCAAATTTGCGGCCTTATTCGCGAGTCAAACTCGGATTTTATTACGTAAGTGGAACTTCCCAATAAGAAAGTTCAGATCTTGTTATAATGAGGAAGAATGATGAATACGTGACAATGTAACGACACAAACGCGTGAAATAGTTTTTTGGCTAACACGCAATTTCAAAATTTGTACGGTTTATCTGTGTCTTTACCTTTTCCTCTTCTTTTTTTATTCATTACGATTCTATTAGCATAGCTATTTATTTTCAAGGTCACATTCGCCTTCGCTGCGAGTCTCAGTGATTTCAAAGTGGTATTTCTTAGAAAAGATACAAAAAATTGTTTGAAAAAAAAATAGATTCCAATCTACAATACATAACAATACCATTTACATGACAGGATGAACAATCAAGAATTATACATAGAATTGACCCACGTTAACAGTAGTACTGACACAAGTTAAAAGTAGATATTAACGAAATATAATATTGGACTAATTCAATAATGGAACGTATCGGATAAGTTGTGTCTTTAAAAAGACAATAATTTTGTTAGCACTGTTATCAGGCCTCAGCCGATTAAAATTTTCTCACCATTAAACAAGGACTCGTCGTTTACACGGGATGATTTTTACATCCAACATTAGAGTTAGGAATTTTACAATTTTTATAATCGTCCTCCGCCTAAAGACGTATTTCGAATCCGTAATGAAATACCAACGTAAGAACTAACAATTAAGACTGGAAATGACAGTAAGTCGTGGATTGGATATTATCGCGCAAATCGACATTTCATTAATAGTAAGCTGGAAAAATTCGAATTCGCATTTAATCGCCTAATTACATTCTCATCGCGTATCATAATAAAAGTAGCTCAATTAAACTGGAACCAATTGACGAATTAATTCGTGTACGTCCAATTGTTTTTTATAATTAAGATTGATTTTATCGCTATAGATAATTTTAATTAATATATAATAATGAGAGAAGGGTGAATATTATTTTTCATACGTGAAATACCCATCGATACACGGTATTGTTGACAATGTTATTATTATTGTTATTATTACGATGATGATTATTATTATTATTATTGTCACACAGGGATGAGTACAGGAGTGTCGCGTGTCCGCGGGGATGGTAATACTGTTCGGCAGCTTTGCAGTATATTTTAATCGTTAGACTATTTATAGAAAAAAAAAATAAGGAAAACATAAGAAAACTGCGGCGGCTATGAAATTTCTCAAAAAATGTTTATTTAATACGTGAATTTCTCATTGATTAAGCTCTGACTTTTTTTCTTTATAGCACCGCTAATGTTAAGTTCGTTTTAAATTTGATCACCATTACTTATTGTATTTGAAACTGTTAACGTGTTAATCACGTTCACAGGAATTATGTAGAACATCACAAGAATACGCAATAAATATCATATAGCGAAATGTCACAAGGTTTATGAATGCATTTGTGATCCAAGTCCTACTTTATATAATTAAAAAAAAAATTACCCTGTCCTTGCAAACAAGCCGGAAATACGTAAAATTGAAAAACCTCAAAATCTCTAAATTAGCATCCAATATCAGATTCTCTATGGAAACATGAAAGGAAGCAGCATGCATGCATTGAAATCACAAGATATATCATCATACATAATGTATCTATTAATGCTGTACCACGATGAAGAGTTTGTATACAGTCACATGTGGTAGATTATATCACGTTTTGAAATTTATTATACCCGACAAGGGAGTTTAGTAAACAAGCATCGCCAAAAGTTCTGGGAATTACGTCCCCCCCCTCTCGTTTCTAAAATAATAATTCCAGTAAGTACGTATTAGCATAAGTTGATTGACAGTAAGAATACATCACACAGTGCCTTCTGGGACCATGCAAAATAATTCTTTGTGAAAGTGCTTGTAATTTATCAAGAACGTCATTGGTCCTACCCATAGCAGTAGTAGACCAAACAAATTGTAAGTGCGGTCCAGCCAAAGTTTTCTCAAATAATTAACGTACTTGATTCACAGCGGATAAAGCGCAAGGACGACCTACGGATTTAAACGCGCTGAAACCGCAATAAATTCAAGAAGCAGCTGGCAGTCGTGAGAAGATCCAGTCGTGGCGGAATGGAAATTTCGAGTATCGCTTACAATGGGAACGTCTTTAAGGATATAATCACTCTTCGTGATCTCTCATCAACGGCGGCTATAAACATTATGAATGCTATGTCCTGGTTCTGATCGAGGCTGTTTAATTGCACCTTATAAAAAACGTCAATCAAGTCAAAGGATGCGATATGCAGTAAGCGTCCATACAGTATGCATGATAGGAAGGATAATCATTAAAAAATATCATAAGGTGAGAATGATGGGTAAACAACGTTTCCAAGGAGACCTTTCAAGACTTACCGCTTTATTACTTATCTATGAAATCTAATGGTTCTGATAGACTGTAGGCGTTTGCGAGCATTGTTCTGGCAGGATCTTACCAAGAAGCTGCTATTCAGACGGAACTCATTGAGATCATCAATATCTTGAATAGAAGATGTGTTAGAAGAAATCAAAGTCGAGAGTCGAAAGTTTTGACGTTGTCGAGACCAAGGAACCAGTTTCTGTGCACGGGGATTACCAGGGTTTCCCCACTTTGTTAACGAGTTCAAGCTGTGCTAATCGTCTATCTTTGTGTACTGTCTACCTCTACCCGTGTAAAAATATCGAATTATCAGTATCATACCTGCCAGTGGATGATTTTGATATTTCGAATCATCCAATAGTTGTCGTTCAAAGACAGATAATTTGGCAAAAATTATTCGGCTAACCGTTTATTTTGAAGATCTGTATATCTGTCTTTCTCTTACGCACGTAAGTGCCAATAAGCCTGTCTCTCTCGCACTCGCGACAGGTATAGGAAATTTAAAAATCTAAGGCCTAGACCTTCTACGATCGCTTGTATAATTTGGCAACTTGTTAATGATCTCTAATAAACTTTTTTCTACTTCTTGGCAATAAAGTGTTATTAATAAATAATGTCTTTAAAGAGAACTAGTCGAGACGTCTTTTCGATACGTATGCTATCGTAGAGACGTCACTCGCGAACGTAACTGATTCCTAGGTTTTCACCTGAGGCGGCACATTCAATGGTGACTGCGTCATCTTCGACATTAATAGAATGCAGTTATTACAGTGGAAAGAGCGATCGATATCAATTCTAATAAAAGAGAAAAAAAAAGTTAGAAACATCCTAATTAATAGATTAAGAGGGATTCCCAATAAACGTGAACCTGTAGTCTTATACATCCATACACTGCACGCTGAATGAAGATCGTTTTTACGATATCGGCGAAGGTGATCGTTTATAAGAACCGCCAAGGAAAATGGCGGCGATAGAAAATTGTAGAATGCTAGGTAACTCTATGAATCTTTAATGGGCCTTGTAATACATAAACAAGATGTGGATACCGATTTAGAGTTAATTTTATAAAAGCATCTTAATAAGCTCTTCGTCATAATTATCCCTCTTGTACGGACGCAAGGCCTCCTTGTGGTCGGTGTTTATTGTTTGCCTATTGAGTGATAAAAGAAATGAGATAAAAGGAAGAAAGAAAAGAAAATTCTATAAAATGCAATTCTCACGACTTGCGACGATCCACCCTGACAACGATATTTATATGCAGAACTCTTAATGTGCCGGTGATCATGAAAGTGGCTTAAGTCAAAAATATGGAAAAATTCAGTTAATCGTTAAAGAATATTTTTTTAATACATGCAAACACAAGATGAATTATTTCAAAAAGAAAATTTTAAGTTAGGCCACTTTCAATAATCAACGCCACTTATAGTCGGTCTCGTTTCTCGTATTGCAGAATTTCCGATTATCTCATATAAGACTGCAGGGCATAATAAAAATGGACGCATCTCTCTCGTATATCTTAGTCGTGGAAACTCGGGAAAATAAACTTCGGAAAATCCTTTTAAAATTTCCCCGTTTCATAATACCCCTAATTTGTTTTCCATGTTAACACCCCGTCTGACGTGGGACTAACCTCGAAATCACGTATTTTCCAGTGCGACATCGTAATGACTGTCAACGTGCAATTAGACAGGAATGGTTTCCATCGTAATTCGTTGATCGATGAAGATATGGAAGATGAAAAAGAAAACTGTAGAATTTCATCGGCAGTTTGTAAATTCAGCAAGTAACGGTCATTCGTGTATATTTGCAAAAATAAATAGACAGCTGTGAATGTCAATTCTCAGCAGGATATTGCGGTGGAAATCACGTCGATCATTTCGATAATGATGTTAATATGATCTGTATATATATATATAAAAATGTAATAATCAACAGTGATTCATCGAATTGATTAATCTACACGTAGTGCTTCAATACTGAGATTTACTTTGCGGATATTCCCACAGGCCTGGACAGTTTCGTTTCGGCCCTGAGTCTGAAAGCAAAAATGAATAAAACTAAGAGCTGATAGTCGCTAATTCTCTGAACTTGCAATTACCAAAAACAATGGCTTCGACCAATGGCAAAAATGACTAGGAAATGAACCGTTGCCCCACAGCCTTGGCCGCGCATCGGAAAACACGTTTGTGTATGTCTTCAGTCAGAAACGGCAAAACGTCAGAGCACAACTCGACTGGAGGGAGTCGTGCTATAAAGTCATCGGATGATCCAATGATGGGCACAGTCAGACATGCGTCGTCATCAAGCAATCACCGGCCTTTTGGCATTGTTGGCGCTCAGCGCCCACGCACAAGGTAAACCGACTTTCGAATTGTCTTACCTCTATGGAGGTAAAAGATGCAGTATAATGTAATAAAATAAATAAAATAATTATTATAAACCGTTTAAAAATGGTTCCATTATAAAATCAAATACTTTTCATTCAGATTGAACGTTTCTGTTAAATTATATATGTTCTGACAAACAAATTTTTTTTCAAAATAAAAAAAGAAAATACATTTTTTCAGAAACCTACTACGTGTACGATGATCAAGTACCGTACGCCGTAATCGTGGCCCGTGCAAAACGCGGTTCTGGTGGCGGAGGTTCGAGTGCATACAGTAGCGCAAGTAGCTCAGCAAATGCAAATGCATTTGGGGGTGGGACCAGTTTCTCGTCGTCGAATTCTCAGGCATCAGCCGGTGCCGGAGCTGGTGCAAAATCATCAGCAACTTCAAGCGCTAATGCTGGAGGCGGTGGATTTGTTTTCGATGATCAAGTTGGAGGTGGGTTTGGTGGTTCTGGAGGATATGGAGGTGGCGGACTAGGGAGTGGTGGTTTAGGAGGACATGGAGGCGGTCTTGGTGGTTTCGGAGGTGGACAGTCGGGAGCTGGAGGGTTCGGAGGTAGCCAAGCAGGAGCTGGAGGGTTCGGAGGTAGCCAAGCAGGAGCCGGAGGATTCGGAGGCGGTCTGGGTGGATCAGGAGGATATGGAGGTGGCTTAGGCCACAATAATGCTGGAGGCGGTTTCGGTGGCGGAAATGGCGGATTTGGATCTGGTGGTGCTAAGGGAGGTGCCAATGCCGGATCCAGTGCTAATGCTGGTGCCGGAGGTGTGTAGACTTGATGCGATGCATAACTGTTCTCAAGACCCATCATGATCTGTGATTAATAACTCATTATTATTGCTAGTCTCAAGCCCATTTGCTCACATTGGATTATGTAACATTAAAACAAGTATCGGCTCATAATCTTCTGACATCATACGTAGTATTTCACCTATCATATATACTTAACACACGAAGATGTTGAGTGTAGTAAATAATAAAAATAATGCATGTTAACTGTGTTGTCTAGCAAGAGAATCTTATGACATAATAGACTGCAAAATATTTTTAGTGAAATTGGAGTTCGTTAATGTTTCAGGTTTTGGTGGTTCCGGTGGTGGCTATAATGCTGGTCTAGGTCACGGAGGTTCCGGTGGAATCGGTGGTGGCCAAGGAGGATCTGGTTTCGGAGGTGGACTTGGAGGTGGTCACGGAGGTGGACTTGGAGGTGGTCACGGAGGTGCAGGTGGATTCGGCGGTGGCCAAGGAGGATCTTCTGGTTTCGGAGGTGGACTTGGTGGTGCTAACGGAGGTGGATTCGGCGGTTCTAACGCTAATGCAGGTGCTGGTTCCGGTGCGTTTGGCGGTGGCCATGGAGGTGCCGGTGGACTAGGTAATTCTGGAGGATTTGGAGGTGGTCATGGAGGTTCTGGAGCTGGCGGATTCGGCGGAGGTCACGGCGGCGCTGGTGGATTTGGCGACCAAGGTGGATTCGGAGGTGGACATGGAGGTTTCGGAGGGGGTTCCGGAGGCTTTGGAGGTGCTGGAGCTAATTCGAATGCCGGTGCTTCCGCTGGAGGCGGAGCAGGAGGCTTTGGAGGCTCCGGAGGATTCGGAGGCGGCGGCCTTGGCGGAGGACACGGAGGAGCTGGTGGATTTGGTCACGGTGGTGGTCCAGGTTTTGGAGGTGCCGGAGGTTTTGGAGGATCCAATGCCCAAAGCAGTGCCAGCGCGAATGCCGGTGCCGGAGCTGGAGCTGGTGGCTTTGGAGGTCATGGAGGACACGGAGGATTCGAGTAAGTTGAAAGCATCTTCCCTGATCTAACTATAAAAATAATACCAATCCTCCATCCAACAATTATATAATCTTGATCAAATCAAATGAATAAATAATTATTTATTCTAGTATCTTCTCTCGTATCGGTGATGCCGACGAGGGTGCTAACGAGAGTGGCAGCGTCAATGGCGCCAAGGGTGTCTACAGCAGCAGCGCCGTGAATATCGACTCAACTGGCAAAGGATCCTACAAAGTGTCTGCCGGCAAGATTCCTTAAACTCTTCGAAAAAACGATTAAACTCTGCAAAAGACTAACAAAAAAAATTAGAAGATAAAATCGACGAAAAAATACTCGACAACACGACGTTTCATCCAACGAGAGCAAGGCGAATAGTGAGAACACCATGGTCACACACATCTCTCAACTAGAACGCCATTAGCGACTTTTTGTCAACAGTTTCGCACGGTAGTATTAAATAAGCGTCATGACAAATGCGATACATGTAGTAAGACGGGTTTTCCAACTGCCTTCTACAATCCATTTGCGAACACAGCTTGAACGTTCACGAAGGTCAAGGTCATCTCGTGAAATTTGACCGACTGTCTTACGCTGTACATACTTAAACGTTGCATTGTGATATATGTTGATAAATAAAATAAATTCTTTACGACAATTCCCGTTCCTTGAATCATTTTTCATAACAATCAACGCCGTGATGATAATTATTAATACTAAATTGACACCTGTCCACGGTGAATAGTTTAAAGCGGTGAATTATACGAAAAAAAGAAATAAGTTATTCATTTCCAGAAAATCGTAAATGTTACGAATAGCAAATTGAACGCAGAAATTGATGTCACGCCCAGGTGCGAATCGGTGTCCCATAAATGAATTAAAAAATGAACAGGAAATATGCAGCCGAATGGGATGCGATCAACCTTGTCCCCGTATCGTCACGTCGCACTGATTTCTAACTGTCAACAAACAATAGCGCGATTCGGTGTGTTTCTTCATAGAGATTGCACACAAATACTCATCTATAAATGGAAGAGGTGCAACCGTCGATGAGGTCAGTCCATCATGTGGCTGCATCGTACGATAATCGGGCTGTCAGCCCTGATATTAATTATTGTGACGCGAGTACAGGGTAAAGTCTATTAAATCACTCACTGAACAGTATTAAAAATACATCAGATTTAATCTCGAATCGAACCTTGATATTCACCGTGACCTATGGCCTTTATGATTGATCATTTCGGAATTGCCACGAACTTGACCCCTGCCAGGAGACACATAACATTCATCTTTTATTAGCAATTCCCAGAACCGAATATTATCGATGAGCTTTTTTTTGTTTTCAGCGACCGAAGTCAAGTCTGAAGCCCAAACAAATACTCAGGCTAATTCAAGTGCAGCTGCAACTGCAAATGACGCTAGCAACAATGACGAAAGTGATAACCCCGCGGTGCCTGTTATTGCGAAGGATGATATTGAAAGGAATACTGATAATCTTACAGATGTCAAAGAACCAGCTGAAACTGCAAAATCCAGTGCCGTTCTTAAAAATGATGCAGCTGCAACGGAATCCGATTCAGTCACAGAAAATTCTGAGAAAGAAACGACAAACTCATCAGTATCGAAGGATTCGATAAAAGAAGTCAAACCTGATGCAGCTGCAGCTGGAGGATCTTCTTCTACATATGAATCTTCTACTTCAAATCCTACCACTTCCGGAAGTGACACCACTTCAATGGAACAAGACGGTGTCAGTCGTGACCCAACTGATCTCTTTGACGGAGGTGGCAATGTCTTAGGAAATTCCGGTCCTCAAGCTGATTCTGCAGGTGCAGCTGGATTTGGAGGACCTATATACGGAAATGGCTTCTTTCCTGATTTCAATTTTCATAATTACGGTAACAGCGGTCCTGATGATATGTTTATTAACAGTGATAGTCTATTCTACGATGTTCTTAATCAGGATAGTCTCCTGATAGGAGCTGCCTCGCAATTCCAAAGAATAGACAAGGTACTCCGAGGAACAGGACCTGGAGTTGCTTCATCAAATACAGGTTCCTGGTCTGGTTCCAGTTCTCAAAGTAATTCCAATTCAGATGGCGGCGGTTCCACTCGTACCAGTTCCTTTGGGTAAATATTGTAAAAGTCAAATATTATTCTTATGCTTAGATTTTTTAAATTTATTTAAATATTCATTTCACAGAATATCTTCACGATCAGGCGAAAACGATGAGAACAGTCCCGGAAATGGTGTCAAGGGCATCTATAGTAGTACTTCACTAGATATTGACTCCTCAGGGAAGGGCGTCTACAAGGTTTCTGCTGGAAAGATTCATTAAAGATATCATTGATTAATATTACAGTTCCTGTGTAGAAATTGTTTCTTGTATATTATATACAGATAATAATTCCATATTACTTTTGCATATGGTATACAATAGTACAAGCGTATTATATAAATATATATATATATTTTCATGAATAAATAATATATTCTGTATGTCTTAAAGGTGAAGCACATATATGAATTATGTATTCTAAATATAGTCTTATATCTATACTTAATACGTCCATAATCCATGCTTTAAGTAGTGACGTTCAGAAGTACGTTGTAAACTCAATATAGTTTACTCACCGGGATAAAGCATGTGAAGCATTTAATAATTTCAGTTCACATATCATTAAGGACGAACTTCGTAATGCTCTGAACTGATATTAATTGAAATATCGGATTGCTCGTATTTTTATTAAAGACTGGAAAAATGCTAACTAGTATTTAAAAGAAATTCAAGATATCCAACTGAATTCTATGTATAGATAATTTATTCGCGATGACGACGAGTTCAAAAGAATCCTGAAAAACAGAAATACCGCATCCATTGAAATATCGAATTTCAATATTAAATTTTTTCGCTCTTTACTACTATTCCTAAGTGCCGCTAATACAAGCTGCGCTACCAGTTCTTATAATCTTAATATATCGACAGGAGTGAATAAAAATTTCATAATTCAATAAAAAGAAATATGGTTAATGAACCTTTCATTCGAAACAGACTACAGTGACGTTAATTTGCTATCCCATAGTACTAAATGCTAATATATTTTATTAGCGTAACTGAATATATCTTTGTCCTTTCCACGAGAATGGTCCATGTAAACAAATGATTCCGAGGGCGGTCCATCGTGTACATTTAGTATCATCGCTTGAAAATTCGACAATCTCGTAAACGTAACCTTACTCGTTCAATGAATAATTTACTTATAATGATACCAGTGTGCGATTTTGAAATAACAATGGCGTCTTGCTCCACCTAATACAAATAAAAGGTTCCACTAGTAAAACAAGCATAACAAAAAACCAGCAACAGAAATTTGCATCATCTCTGTATCATTTACCAAAGGTACACAAGGCGTCCATTAAATGAGGACAACAAAGTGGACAGTCTTTCCAGCTCGGTAGTCATACACAAAAAATATACATTTCCCAAAACCTTGACGTCTCCATTCCAGCGTAGGAAATTAATTGTTATTCGTGCGGAAAGCGGATTCTCATTTACCAAGGAACCTTCCGCCATTAGGTTCGATGTCAATTAGCCAGATGCCAAAACGAAGGTCACGCGAGTACTACCAACAGTCAAATAATTAACAATTAATGACATCATTCTATTGTCATCTTCTTTTTTCTATCACTTTACTCTTTATGGTTAATTTATATAAACAGAACTCCACAAGTCGGTCAGTCACCGTGAAAAATGGCTGAGGTTCGAGGACGCTCTAAGAAATTCACAGCAATATCAATTACGTAACGGTATTGAGAAGCACTGCCTTGTAATTATCGTTAATTACGAAAACATTGAAAATTACAATCTTCTTGCTTAATGTGGGAAAGTCAACGTTGATCATGGATTTTTTTACGTTCTTATCGTCAATCGTTTCTAGCGTAAACATTTTATCCACGTAATAGACAGCATCGCTATCATGGCCGGCATGTATAATGTTGAATAGGTGAATACGTTTATCTTCGCTTTATCGGGTTTTATTGGTATGAATTTTAGGTGAACGTCATTACGGAAATTCCAGGATTTAGAAAATTGACAGGTTTTATCTCTACTGCTGGTTCGTAGAAGAAATAGAGAATACACTGCTTGACTATAAATAACAGTTTTATTTAACACGCTTCTTGCCTCGCATGAATAATACATTCGTACTTTTTACATTGGTTTTACTGTTTGTACACGTGGACGTGGATTCTTAATTCACGGATCGTTACATAACCTATACTTACTAAAGATTATTTGCTATAGACTGTTACTGCTAATGTTGGAGTGATAATACCCAGAAAATATAAACTTGCATATCAGTACGTAGACATACTTATGCATTTGTACTAAGGAAATAGCGATGAGTCATTATATACGTAGAGTAGGACTTTACAGTACGATGCACATGATGCTTCGATTAAGGATGATGACTTGATAACTTTTGATTAGCGCAATGTCTTACGATGACAAAGTAGATAAAGGACGATAATTAGCAAGGAGGTGTATCATTTTTATTGATATAGTTCTGTGATGATAGTTCTGAGAGTATCATAAATTATATAATTGCGAATATTCCGTAAAAATTTTGATTTTGTCATTTTTTGTTCTTTATTAAAAAAAAAAAGTAATCAGTCTATCTCTCGTAAAAGTGAGGTTCTTCAGACGATTGACTCTCGCTACTCGAACTTTCAGAATCTTCAGAAGTGCTTCCCGAATCATCCTCTGAATTCCTGTTGTATAAGAACCAGCCAGGATGTCTTTGAAATCCAGCATGGCCGCCAGTGGCTGTGGCTACGCTATTGGCATTGCTGTTTGAGTATCCTCCACTTCCGGCGGCAGCTGCTGCAGCTGCTGCACTGGCACTAGCCACGGGTACACCACCAACGAAGCTGGTGGTCGCAGCGCTTGCTGCACTTGCTGCACTTGATCCTCCAAGACCACTCGATTGGCTACCGGAAGTTGCACCAGTCAACGAATTGTATGGATAACCGTTATAGAAACCTTGAGACTGAGCCTGTGAGTTACTCTGACTCTGAGATATTCCATTCTGAGATTGTGAAGTAGACTGAGAATTAGCTAAAGCGCCATTTCCGGTTGCTTGTGCATTAGCCTGGCTCTGAGCATTGGATGCACCGCCTAATGGAATAGGGTTGTATCCTTGTTGAGGTGCATACCTGTAAAAAATATTAAAAATTTAATAAAAATTATTTACAATCTTCCCTGTTATCTCCAACGTACCCAAGACCAGTCTGTTGATAATTGCTACCAAAACCTTGAGCTGCACTCTGACTATTAGCACTTGCTGTACCTTGTCCACCCAGAACATGTGCCTGTCCTTGACTCTGAGCCAAGGATCCACCAGAACCTAAACCATGACCGGGATATCGTTGACCTTGGTGAGGATGATCATAATTTTGTACTGGATAATTTTGGCCATGTTGACCAAATGACAAATGATTTCCACTGTTGACCGACGCCTGACTCTCGCTGGCTGCTTTGGCATTACCATTACCATCAGACCATGCTTGACTGTTGCTATTAGCATGTGCTGATATCTGATCAGGGAAAAAAAATCCCGACTGAGAACGTACTGGAAGGAAACATAAATAATCAGGAAATCATTGAACACTCGATACATAATTACAATTAAGAACATAGGGTATGTACACATATAATTATAATTAACTGTACCCTAATGAACGCACTAACGAGCTCACAGATTTCACACGTATTAGTACAAAAGTTTAACTACTTAAGAAGCTGTAGACTAACAACGTCCTTGACCGCGGGCAAAATATACTATTCTATTTGTTTCTCAACCATGTTTATTACGCAATTTAATATACAGTCGTACCACGAATCGCGTTCAGCTCTGCGCATGAATAGATTTCCTTGTACGTCTAACAACATGCGTCTCATAATAACAACAAAAAAGGCATAGTCACATATCCATCAGGTAAAAAAAAACTCAAGAGTATCACAAAAAATTGACCTTCGTAGAAAAAAAGAACATATCTATAAACACTCACCACAAACCACAAAAAAGATACATGATAAAAATCTCTTCATGTTTTTTTACTAAATTTACTAATTTTACGTATTAGTCAATTTTTTCTTGTTTTCAATAAACCAGTCCAGGTTTTTCTTTCTGTCTGCTGACACTCTTGACATGTGACTGAAGTCCCATCGAGAACGTCCTCCAGTTTTATACACGAATCCATGAACGCTGGAGGGACATGCTTACACAGTTTGGTGCGTGTCATTTCGTCGACATAGATAGACAGTTTGAAGAGTATTAGTATGACACTGATGGTCATTTTGGTCTGATCAAATACGTGGGGTATATCATCAGGGACATAGAATGGACATGGTAAGGTCACGGGAAGTCGGTACGTTGATCTTTGCAGAAACTGGTGAAAGTCTTGGAAATATTCATGTTTTTCCCCAATACGAATATTCCAAGAAAGCAGGCGTATCTTTATTTACAGAATTCCTCAGTTACAAAAAAAATAACTGGATACTTAGGATTTAGTATCTTGTGAAGGTTCTGTATGGTATTCCTAACTAACGTATATTAATTACAATCTAATTCTAGAGTTACGTCAACTTTGGTATTTCCTGGATAAAAATTACTTGGTTATTTACTGGACGATACTACAGGTTTACAGAGTGTACGGAGTTTGCTTGAATAAGTATAGCTGTCGTATGTGGTTGACAGTTGAAAAGCCTAAATGTATTTTTAATATTTTTATAGCAGTATTTAGTCCACTATTTATCATTTTCCATGCTATATATCCTGACGTGTTAGATGTATCGTCATTATCTGGTTTTATATAAAAATCATTCAAGTTTCCTTGTACAATTAAATGGTTTATCCTGGAAGTATGCATAGTGAGTAAATAGTGCTGGACATTATTACATGTAAACGGTAATATTGACTATGTTATGTGCAGAATGCATAATGCATCTTGTAATTAGTAACTGTTTATCATATGCAGCTCTGAATGAGAATACAAGTGTCTGTGATATTAATACTTTTATACTATCTTAGAGTAATAACAATTATTCCATTTTCATTCAGCCTTAGGCTATTAGGCGTGTGGTTTTCCCGCATCGTGTATTCATCCTTGGATCGATAACGATCAATGACTAATTAAACGAATACCTTTAAAGTTGCAGCAGAGATATTTACACGTTATCGTATAACGCAGGATCGATGGCTTAATCGATTCTAAGAACGCTTCTATGACTAGCACAAACTTCGAGGACAATATGGTTAGGTGACATAAAGTTAGAATGGAAAATTAGAAAATAGAAAAGAATGGTGGAAAGGTGTGAAACGCTTGAGAGTTTAAAGGAATTGCGTAAGTGTAACAATGCTAGTTATACAAATTTTATATAATTTTTATTTATCACAATATTAAATATAATTTTAATATGCTAAACTTGACAAGAGGATTTTTCAATGAAACTCTTGAACACTTAAGTATAATAACTTAGGAACACTAATTCTATGAACTTATGTTTTTTGTGATCTTCTCTAAGCTCAGAATTTTTTTATTTTGCCTTATTGTTTGGATTCTGAATTCGTACGATCATCAGTTTTTTGTTGTTGATTATGTAGGAAGCGTTTTGAGCTTTTTGTTCAGTGAGCTTTTACACCAAGGGCGCTTGCTCCGGACCAGCCTATTAACAAGAGTGAGGTAATATTAGATTATGATAATTTGGTATGAAGTTTGTTATCGATAAGAATAGGAAGGAATGATTTGTGACTTACTGCTGGAACTGGAGAATGACGAGGAACCGGTCCCACCACTGGAAGACCAGGAATTACTTCCACTCTTGCTGCCGGCTCCTCCAAAGCCAGAACTTCCGCTGGAGGACTTGCTATAGCTGTTGGAACCGCTTCCAGCACCTAGACCAAAGTCTCCAAATTGATTACCTAGCCAATTGGGAAAGCCGTTGCCAAATCCAGCATGAGATCCTTTGCCAAATTCACCCTTGTCAAAAGCATGGAAGCCGTTAGTACCGAAGCCAAATGGATTGTTACCTCCGAAGCTTCCGCTGAACGATCCAGATTGGGATTGGGAGTTACTTCCGAATCCAGATCCATTGGCAAAGCTGGAACTTGATGAACCTGATTGAGAACCGCTGCCGTCTGCTTTGGATCCACTAGAGGATTGAGAACCGCTGACTGATCCTGCTTGAGAACCGCTGACTGATCCTGCTTGAGAACCGCTGGATGCTTCAGATCCAGAAAGACCACCTGCTCCAGAATGTCCGACATTACTTCCACCAGGTCCAAATCCTGCTCCATTGCTGACACCAAGACCACCACCCTGAGCTCCGCTATTTCCGACTCCAACGGATCCTCCATGGCTACCTCCCTTTACACCACCGTGGCCTCCACTTCCGGCGTTATGAAGATTGTCAGTTGCTATTGCTCCTGGGACAGAGCCACCAGAGGTTACAACACCATTACCTCCAGCGTTGGCTCCTCCATTATGTCCAATATGTCCAGCCCCTCCGAATCCAGTTCCAATGCCACCAGCTCCTCCTTGAGCATTAGCACCGCTGGTACTTCCTGCGCCAGCATTTCCAAATCCTCCAGCACCGCCATGGGCACCACCTTCAGAAATGCCTCCTGCGCCAGAGTTTCCAAATCCTCCGCCGATTCCACCTTGTCCGTGACCTCCACCGATTCCACCTTGTCCGTGACCTCCACCGATTCCACCTTGTCCGTGACCTCCGCCGATTCCACCTTGTCCGTGACCTCCACCGATTCCAGAAGCTCCACCGAATCCGCCAGCACCGGCATTGCCGAATCCTTCGGACAAACCACCGGAACCACCATGTTGTCCTCCACCAATTCCACCGCCAGATCCATGACCTCCAGCTCCACTTCCTGCGCCTGCCGCTGCGTCTGCCCCTGCGCCTGCTCCTGCATTACTGGATCCTCCAGTAATTCCACCAAGGCTACCGTGAGGCCCTCCACCAATTCCGCCTTCCGGCCCATGAGCTCCAGCACCATTTCCGGCTCCTGCTCCTGCACCACCAACTCCTGCAGCATTTGCTCCGGAACCACCATGAGATCCTCCTCCAATTCCACCAATCGGTCCATGTCCTCCAATACCATGTTCGGCACCAACATTATCGATTCCTCCAGGTCCAGAAGATCCAGGAGCATCTCCCTTGGCTCCTGCTCCTGCTCCTGCTCCTGCACCTGCTTCTGCTCCTGCTCCTGCTCCCGCAGCAGAATCAGCAATTCCTCCGGCAACTCCACCAGGACCACCTATTCCAGATCCTCCATGACCTCCGGCACCTCCACTGCCTCCAGCTCCACCGGCTGCACCAGCATTAGCATTAGCATTGGCATTGGCATTGGCAGCAGCACCGCTATTACTTCCTGCACCTCCTAAAGCATCTGCTGCTGCTCCTGCTCCTGCTCCTGCACCTGCATTTGCTCCACTTCCACCAGCTTCCGCCTTAGCATTCGCTGCAGCGCTGCCTGTGAAAAACAGAGAACATTAAAAAATTAAGCATATTTTTCATTTAAGACACATGCTTCACTAAGTAATCGTCTCATAGAAGATACAATAAAGACAATATCACAATTTTTGTAAAATCAAGAGAACTCACAGAATCTGCATACTTTGCAAGCTATTTGAGGTAAAATTAGAAGCGTAGAGAAGTGTTTGCAGAACAGGAAGAATCAAAGCCTTCGTTATAACCGCCATATCACGTACAAATATATAACACAACACCCAAATTCGTGCAATCCAATTGAACATTCGACAGAAATAAATTTATTTTATATACCGTAGATACTTACTGGACGCTTTGGCAGCACTTCCGGACCCCCCCTTGACGCCATATCCTCCTGGAAACCAAACAATTGCCCGTTACTAAATGCCGCGCAATAGGTTATTGAGGACAGGATGGACAGTTAACCGAATCAATGAACCTTCAGCGAATATAAATGAAATTGCCAATGTGCAAATTTGAAAAGTTCTAATTCAAACAGTATAAATTACTGATAAATAACAACTGTTTTTAATTACCTGGACGACCATATGCCGTGGCCACCAGCAGAGCCAATACAATACTAGTCTTCAAATATCTCGTCATTATAAGTAAATTTTTAAATCAAAAATAACCAAGCTTCAATTCTTTGCCGCTTCTTGTTTAGCGGCAGTGATCCTTGTATGTGCTAATCTGATCTTAACTGGTAGCTTATATACTGATCTTCGCGAACACTCCCCACCAGTGAAAGGATCCAGTCTTCTAGTGGAACAGAGCTCGTATAGGTACTGGACACGGGTTAGGGAGTCGCGGAGGACGTCTTCGAGGAAGACCATGAAAAAAATTTCATTATAAACATCTTCGTCTTATTAACCCTTTGGGTACATTTGACGAGTGAGACTCGTCATCTGCTCACTTGGGCGAAGTTACGGTGGACGAGTCTGACTCGTAGAATCCATGTAGCGACAAATTAAATCCGTCCCATGGGCATAAAAATCTTCAAATAATTCAGTACTCAAAGGGTTAATCAAGATACTTTTGAGAAATCATCCATTATCAGATTTAAAAAAAAATTAGAATCCGTCGAATTGAAACGTCTACGAAAATCCAAGAGAATTCAAATTTCAAATATTTCGCGCGCTAAATGCAAGCAAAGTTAACGGTACTTGTAGTCCTGACAGATAGCTCTAGTTGTTTTTCACCAACGTTTATGCGATAAAGGCTGTTATCGTACGATCTATTTAGCCCAGGGCTTTTTAAACGGGAATTTTATTCATGTCACACTGGTATAAAATTAACGAAGGTTATCAGACAGTAGTGATCCTTTGATAAACACTAGTCACTCCTTCCTAGATTACTCTTTAAGATCAGTGTCTAAATATCCATACGAATTGTTACTTCGTGAAAGTTCAAGTATACGTATGGCCCAAGGGCTTCTTTCATAAACAAGTTTCTATTTGGCAGCATAGGGATTTTCTATGAAGTGAATTAAAAAAAAGAGGAAGCGGAGCAATTAATCATCATGATGTTTATTGATCTCTTTTGAAATCAACGGGGAAGCCCCCAGAAAGGTAACGACTGTAGTATATGCACAATATATATTTACTTACCGAGAATCAATGCGCGTAGCGCAAGGTTGCTAATTCGATTGGACAACTTTCCAAGAAACTGTCTTTAATACAGTATAAATATAAATAGCTGAAGAGCCATTCTAATAAATCGTTCAAATCAGCAAGGTCTCGTCATTGACGTCAATCGATACACAATTGGTGACAGTTGTCCTTTTGAATTTATACATTTACCGAAATTGCCATTATGCATTTTTACAAACATTCGACCTTATTGTAAATAATATTATCTGTATGCCAGGTATTCCCAGGCTTGTAAGCTACAAGAAAATATAAATAGATAATATCAATGCTATTGCAATTAATAATCGTGTAACAATTTTCATGGAAAATCATCACCATTGCGATTCGTATGGATACGCAATTTAATTACTATGCGCTCGTATTAATGGTTATTTAATTTATTCTACTTGTAATTAGATAATGATTCCAAGAGCCTTTCATCTATCCTACAACTAAAACCATCATATTCTACTTTAGCAACGCGCTAAGTCCTGCCTATAGTTTGTTATAGATAACTATAAATCCTGAGACGCCATTATGAAATGTCTATACATTATTTAGATTCAAATTTAAATGCGAAGGCCTCCTTGTGCTAGAATACAATGGAAAGGAAGTACGTAATATATTACAATACCAATTTGTTTCTCCTTCGAGGTGTCCATTTTCAGTCGACGTAAAAAGAAGAAAAAATCATAGACCTATTCAAGACTCGAATGAATCGCCTCGTGGTAATGGACGTTGCCTACACTTCAAAATGTCTTTCACGTCAGGTATTCCATTTGAATTTCGCATATTTTCAAACCTATGGCAAAACATGTAAAGTATGTTTAACCACGTTTTAGGAACGGTACACTCTTTTAACCGAAATTACAGTTATGCAATATTTATTTAACCAAATGTTTATCGTTTTAACTCACAGGATCGACACTCAGCAGTTGGTCAATACAGAAACTTTTCTGTGTAGAGATTTCAATACTGAATCAAAAGATTATTTATTTGGGTATAATACGAGACTTTGTCGATTTAAAGGTGTCTAAAGATTCTTAAGAAAAAATAATGTAATAAATATATTTTGATCCGAGGAATCTCACGTTACAAAAATATATAAACGCATCAGCCATTTTGCGTTAATTCTTAGAAATCAGCAGAAACTACACTAAGGAATACAAATTGATGACATTCGCGACAGATACGTAATACAGTTAAATAATCGATGTCTATGAATGCTATTCGCATTGACGGTTACGCATTGTTAATGTCAAGGACTATTGCAGCAAGATGCGTTCGATGATATCATCCTCGACAATCAAGAAAAAGATAATTCATTATTATACATCCTAAAGTTTTTCTTCGCAGTGCCAAGTACGCATAAGAAGAAGGCGTCCAACAGAGTCGTTTCATCATCATTAAGATGGAGCTCAAAATGAAATGATATATTAATGATCAGTTCTTGGTATATTTTTTCGAGCGGCTCACTTTTTTGCCACATGGAATTTCTACTCTGGTATAATATATATATGTATATCTCAGCTCATACGTACCAATCGAAGTTGGGTTTGCAATAAGAACCAAATGTACGGGTTAACTTTAGTTAGTACGTTTGAGCTGAATCACCGTGTATCTATGTAGATATATATATATATATCGTACATTCATGATTCAGGGTCAACGACTTCTTCATCATCTACCTGAGAGAATGTGCGCCGTTAAGCGTTTGCAAATCGTTCATCCACGATCCCCATCATCTTATCATTAATCTAGATTTAAGAAGAACCGACAATGGGAATAAAAAAGAGAATAGTGTGAATAGAAAACCGATGATTTTGCACGAGTTGCCTGCATCTTCGTTTACTGACTTAAAGTGCTTTAACCTCTGGAGCATATCCTGAGTGAACTTTCTCGTTTATAACTGCCGAGATGATGACTAAGGAATGATGAGCGCGGATGAATGTGATGGATGTTAACAGTTGATTTTTTATGTACAGAGTACAGTGATCTCTCAAGGTAGAGTTATTCAAAGAGCGTGAACGTAATTATGTGTTACGATTGATACAAGAATGATTAAATATAGTTTATTTTTTCTTTCTGAATATACCTGATAACGAGTTAGGCTTCGAGTAACAATTTGATAGCTGGATTTCCTAATGTATTTTTATGAATTTAAAATGGCTTGGTACATATTTTTGTAATCAGACTAACATATGGCTGTCGTATGTGATGAAAATCAGTCGATGCCATTGTCTGAAATTTATTAACCGTAACCGTGGTACAATTACGGAATATACCCTTAATTAACAATAAGAAGACTATTTTTATGTGTACTGATTAATTTTGATTTAAACGAGAGCAATTTTTATATTGGGAATTGCGGGAGATGTGAATGCCAGCATAAAAGAAGTTCCATGTCGGGTGTGATTGATTGTAATTTAATTAGGTTAGGTAATAAAAATTGACACGCCAAATTTTATTTTTATTTTTACGTACTGTAGATTGCTCTACAATTTCATGGTGACTGTCTTTACGGTGGCATCGTTATGGGTCAAAATTGACCCTCACTACTGCCGATTGTTTTTCAGTAGTAAAACTTAGCTGAATTTAACTAAATAGAGGCCTATTGCACGCGGCTATTCAAGAAACAAGAAAAAGGATTTTTATTTTCATGATAAACTGGTCATAAATGCTATTGTTGTACAGTTACTTTGTGATACTCGTAGATTTTAATATTGACATGTCAGTTTACTCTTATATACCATAATTTACATGAATAACATTGTTACTTGTACTGCAACTATTTTTATTTCATATTTAATATTTCATAATAAAAGTAATAAGAATACAACCTATTCGATTAAACGTATAAATATTTTAAAATTTCAGGAGCTATTTGCGCGCCATCTAGTAACAAGCTGTAGAACACAAATCAAATTGTGCTGCTTCCGTTTCATGAGAAACTGCCTTGAAGCGATTGAAGCGCCGTAAAATTGACGCGCGTTTTTAGCAAGGGTGGGGACGCCCTCCATACTGGATTGGTATACAACGGTATACGTGAAGTAGGTGAGTGTCAGTGCGACTTTTTAACAAATTTGTTGGATAATTTGGCAGGTAGTTGTATGTTCTGGTTATCGATATTAAACATTTTCACATTTATATTAAATAGAATAATAGTCATTCTTCATAGGATAACTTTTATTCAGAGATACCGGTTTCAATATACGGTGCGTGGGGTTCATGACGTTCGACGATGGTTGCCGTGAATTTTACACTTATAATTCTTCTGCTGACGTTTCTATTTTATGGTGTGGTTATTCTTTAGTGTTAGGATAGTTATTTTCTTACTATTTTCGATCTTATTAGCGTGTAGGGTACTTATAATTTTCTTTTAATGTGGTACCTTGAAAGGTTAGCCTATGGGCTCTGTGAGAATAACTGCGCGAGTGTTTGCTCTTCTACGTATTAATTTTCTAATTTGTAACTAAATTTAATGCTAGTATTATTTTTCAGGCTCCTGTAATAATGTGATTTATAATACCATTACATAAATGTATGATATAATAAGTAATATATTATGGATACACTAAATGTTATTCTAAATATAATTTCTTGGATTTTTCAGAATTGGCAAAATAAATTATACTGACATGGCTGATTCAGACGACGAGTACGATCGTAAAAGGCGTGATAAGTTTCGAGGTGAAAGAACAGAATCGTACTCTAGGGAAGGTCGTAGAGATGATCGACGTAGAGAAGATTGGGTCGATAGGTAAGTTGAAATTATCATGTAAATGTACTTCTCAAAATAAAAGTCCATATCAATTAAGTTATTGAATTATAAAGTTCTATCAAATATGAATACATGGTATTCCAGAACAACAGATACCAATCCTATGGAAAAATCCTTTCCTATGTATCCCCTTCCAACTCCTCCATCGCCTCCTACTATAAAAGGATGCTTTCCTATAAAAAGGTGAGAAATCCTAAAAGCGTTACCAATATTTCTTATTTGTTCTTATTTTACACTATAGCACCATGGAACACTTTTCATAACATGTGGTCAGTGAAAATGGATGATAAACTCTTATGTCTGTAACCATAGTGATTATTCCAGAGAATGGTCCAGCCGTCCTCGTGCACGACCAGATTATCGAGAATACAGAGGAGGTGGGGGTGGGGGTGGTCGCGAAAGGTATAGTCCTGCAAGATCCCAAGAAATGGCACCACCTATGAAGAGAATGCGTACCGATTGGGATGATAGACCACGCTACGGTCATGATTATTACGGCGGGGGTAGTTCTTGGGGTCCGGATCACTATCCCCCACCTCACCATAGCAACCATCACTATGGCAATCATAGTAACAGCAGCAGGTTTGTTTATTTTCCTTTTTGCATGAATTTCTTTCTGCGCGTGCAAATTTTGCAATATAAAGACGTTCAGTGAACTATATCTTAAGAATCAAATAAAGAATAAGTAATTACAATGCAAAAACGAAGTCGCCTAACTCCCAAACTTTTGGCTAGAATAAGGTGCTATCCTCATTCCCTTGCAATTTTCATAAATAAACATTTGTATATCTTGTGTTATCATGTGTTTTAAAGCAGCTATCTAATACACTATTATTCATACTAACAGACCATTCTCTATTCAAAGTAGTCGTGAAGTGAGTGGAAACTTCAGTAATTCAAATGTCGAGACGCAACCACCAATGATGTCCTTCAAAGCCTTCCTTGGGACACAAGAGGACACCATTACCGACGAAGAAGCTATAAAACGCTACAACGAGTACAAACTGGAGTTTAGACGACAGCAGCTAAATGAGTTCTTCGTAGCACACAAAGATGAGGAATGGTAAGTCACTATTCTGTCTATCGCAGCTCTTATAATTTGGGGTTATTCTTTTCTGGTTTGTAATAAATATCAGTGCACAAAGTTTTTGACGTGTCTTCGAGAAAATCAATTTTCAAAAAGGTACCAAAATCGTATGGTAATCATTTCAAGTGCATGGTAACTTAACTGAAAATATTCTACGATGGCTGATATGTCTGAAGTGATTATCTCAAAAAGAAAAATACTTCCTATACCTGAAGTATCAAGCAGCAGAGGATCGATAAGCAAAACATATGACTGCAGCCACCATAGAACTAATTCTTGTAATAACAAGAAGAAAATATAAATACATGGGGGTGTGTGTTTTGAAACGAGCTTAATCAATTGCTTTGATGAAAATCGTAGACACGTCTTCTAGCTAACTTCTAACAATGTGACCAGATCTGTCTATCCCTACAGCACACAGCAGCCATCGCCCTATGCCTCGGGCACAGGTCGTCACGTCCGTTTATTTTTTCGCTCGATTTTTTATGAATATCGCGAATCCGCGCATCGCCGAAGACTCGAGCTGTCTGTTAGTTAGAGAGAGAATTATATTGATATGCGAGCTGGGCGCGCAAGGCCCAATTATGCTCGCGTAGGCCGCGTTCTAAACCCGCTAAACACTTTTAAACTCAGAGAACAATATGACCTTAGGCTTAGACTCAGAAACGTCGAGAAAACTGAATGCGAGCAAAAGTATGAGACTACAGGTGAGGCTCCATTCCGTAACTGACCATGTTGTCACTATTGTCACAATGCATAATACTATAGTTAAGTAATGCGATACATTGTACTTCTTAACAATTATCCATATATTATATTATATTATGTATATGTTATACGATTTGATCAAATGACTGCTCCATAGAGATAGAGTTGGATCACTCTCAGAAGTTGTACACACGTATGACTTCCTCCGATATTTCAGCTCAAATCAAATGGCGTATGCAATTCGATGATATTTAATTAGCGCAGAGTTTGATTTGCGTTTATATTTTTTCTCATTTCAATTCTTTTAATGCCAACATTCTACCTTAATATTGGAGATCAATGTCCAATGTTCGTACTGCAAAAAACACTTCTTGCTATACAGAAAGTTTTCACTTATGACATCCTGCAATAAGACCTGTTACCGTCGGGCCATGTTTAACTAATACTTAGCCTGGCATTAGATCCTATTTTATACTTTAACAATACTACTTTTTTCTACTCTCTCTTTGTTTCTACCTATCTATCTCTCTCTATACTCTCACACACACATTGCCTTGGCGAAAATTCTCGAGCAATTGGACAAATCAGAAAGCATCATCAAAGTTAATAAATATTCTTTGTATACGTAACACTTTAATCAGTGATACGCACAAGTTCTTTTACCAATACATTCACAAGACAGAACTTTTGCCCGTGATTATTATAAGGAATCATTATTGACAAGACACTAATAATCAAAATCTGTTTTGCGGGATATCAGGTTCAAGATAAAGTACCATCCTGAGGAATCTGTCAAGAGAAAGTATGAGCAGGTATCAGCGCTTAAGGTAAGTAGAATAATTAGTACTATTAATAATTATTTAATTCTTTGATAATAAGACGCCATGTTTTTTGTTGTTGTTAAATCAAAATATAGAAACGTGTGGAGGTATTTTTGGAAATGCTTGATTCGGGAGAAATAGACAAGGTCTCAGTGGATGCCGATCAAGCCGATGGACTTTTGCATCTCTTGGATGCAGTTGTAATAAAGTTGGAAGGTGGTACCGAAGAGGATCTTAAAGTTCTTGACGTCAAACCTAATCAGCCGATGCCAAAAGAACCAGTAGCAACAGTTAAAGAGAAAGAAGAAGTCAAGGAGCAAAAGAGCAAAGTGGATATCCAGAAGAAGCCTGAAAGCAGGTAAGCTTTGAATACCGGAAGTGGTCAGTATTGCTTAGTATTCGAACAGAAATAAAATAACTTCCTTTATATACAGTGATGCTGAAAAAGTCGAGGATTCCACAAATGATAAGAAGGCTGACGAGGAAGAGCAAAATGGTGACGTGGAATTGAAGGATATTGAAAAAGACACAGAAGCTGAAGCGGCGGTTGAAAAGGTTGATGAAAATCTAGAAGAAATGAAAGTTGACGATGAGAATCCAGTATCTGAAGAAACAGGTTAGTATCGTCGTCATTATTACAGCCAACCAGCTTTGCTGTATCATTTTTGAAAAACTATTACATTTGTTTAGTAGAAAAACCTGCTGAGGTCAATCCGAAAAAGCGCAAGCGCACTGACAGCAACAGCAGCAACAGTAGTAGTAGTATTAGTAGTTCATCGGACAGTGACAGTATCAAACCAGATACGCCAAAGGCTGAAACTCGTACGTAATCAGTAATGTGGTATACTTAAAAAATATATTAATTTTTTTAATAACCTGTTACGTGTTTCAGCTACCGAGGAGAAACCAGCAGAGAAGCATGAGAAAGCAGCTGATAAAGAAACTAAGGAAGAGGACGATGACAAGGATAAAGGCGAAGTAGAATGTGTTGAAACAGAAAAAGATGCACTAGAACCAGAAGCAGTTATTGACTTAGCAAGCGAGGATAAAGATAAGGAACCACGAGCTCTGCATAAGACCAGCAGCATCTTCCTCAGGAACTTGGCTCCTACTATAACCAAGGCGGAAGTCGAGGCGGTACGTTACCAATATGCATGACGAGAATGGACCTTGAAATATAAGTATAATTCGATACCAACTTTATTTAATAGATGTGCAAACGTTTTCCTGGATTCCTGCGTGTTGCCATTGCTGATCCGCAACCTGAACGTCGCTGGTTCCGTCGCGGTTGGGTATCCTTTGAACGTCAAGTGAACATCAAGGAGATTTGCTGGAGTCTCAATAATATTCGGGTATTTATAGTTTTCTTTATTTCTTAAATCTGTCCATATTCTCTTATTAATTATATGTTTTATGTAGCTACGTGATTGCGAACTGGGCGCCATAGTGAACCGAGACCTTTCTCGACGTATTCGTACCGTGAATGGATTAACATCCCATAAACAAATTGTTCGCCATGATATTAAGCTGAGTGCAAAAATCGTACACAACTTAGACAACAGAGTAGGTCTCTGGAATGAAGAGAAGAAGGATGACAGTGCCACAAAAGAAGGAGAAGATAACAAAGAAAATAAAGCAGCCCAAAGTGCTAACGAAGCAGAACAAGCTGTAAGATAATTATTGGATAACTTATGATAAATTATGATACTATGTTAAACATTTATTATTTTTAAGGCATTTGGATTATCTTCGAAGAATCCTGTACTCAAGAATATTACGGATTATCTTATTGAGGAGGCTTCTGCAGAAGAAGAGGAACTGCTGGGAATGTCAGGTGATCAGGAAGAAGGGCAGCTTGGTGGAGATGGTGATGGACCAATCGAAAGGGATCCCAGTCTCATAAAGGTACTTATAATTTTCAATTTATCTGTGTAAATGAAAAATATATATATACACAATTCCAATACTATTTTATTTCTGCAGGTCTTAGATAGGTTAGTCTTGTACCTACGGATAGTGCACTCTGTCGATTATTATAATCACTGCGAATATCCCAACGAGGATGAGATGCCCAACAGATGTGGAATAATGCACGTAAGAGGATCTCCTCCCAATACCAAAGTTTCTAGTACTGAATTGTCTGAATACTGTAGAAATTTTGAAAGCAAAATGGCCGCCTTCCTGGCGCCCATAGCTACTCTTTCATCTGAGGAATTCGACAAACTTGGTGCCAAGGATGCCGAAGCGTATCCTTTTTCACTTGGATTTTATTCGACGTGCATAATCACGTTGTGACAGGGTTTCGATAATTATTATATATTGTCGTGTATTCACTACAGGCGTAAGCACACAACCATGTATTTCAGTGTACGTGGTAATAAAAAGTCCAAGAGAAAACGCCATCCAGCAAAATTTGTGGCGCTGATAGAATGCACGTGCACAGCAATACATGCTTAGATATTGGATCTATGTGCGTACGCGCATAGTCAACAATATACTTGAATATTCCTTAACATATTGCTGATAGTGAGGTTGAAAAGTTCGTACAAGCCAACACCCAGGAACTTTCTAAGGACAAATGGCTGTGTCCACTCAGCGGCAAAAAGTTTAAGGGTCCGGACTTCATTCGCAAACATATTTTCAATAAGCACGCTGAAAAGGTCGCAGAGGTCAAAGCAGAGGCGGAATATTTCAACAATTATCTTAAAGATCCTAAGCGACCTCAGCTTCCTGAACATCCAGGAAATAAGGCACCACCTAGGGAAGGACCACGGGAAGGATTCCCACCTTATGCTTGTGGAGCGTAAGTATCGTGTCCAAAAAGCGCTTAAACGATAAAGCATTATATTATTTAGTCAAAACGTTCAATTCATATTCACGTTTAAATCGTAAATTTAATCGTCACAGATTTGGAGGATATGGAGGCGGCGGCAGCGTCGGGGGCGGCTATGGAGGTGGTCGAGGAGGATATGGTTCCGGCTATGGAGGTGGTTTTGGAGGAGGTTTTGGTATGCCTCGTCCAAATCGTGGTGGCTTCAACAGGGGACGGTAAGGAAAACAATTTTGCATGAAGCACGCTTTAATTGATTAACCTCGTTATTATTAAACATTGAATATTTGCTTTTGAAGTATACGAATTCGTTCATTCTTAAATTTTGTATGAGATATGATCTCTTCAGTAATAACTGCTGCTTTTTTATGCACAAAAAATTATTGCTGTTCAAAATTGTCACTTGGATATGGCAGTACCATGATTCCTTATACAACAAGGGCGTCCAGCTATTAAGGTTCACTATTTGTACAGCCAAGCATGTACCTGTGTACTTAAAAAAAAATACACTTCCGCTGTGTTACAGTACACTTTGTACGTAGTGATAAAAATGTTTCCAGGGCTGCTCCGGATTCGACGTCGAGGCCCATTATTAGTTATAACGACTTGGACCAGCCTGACGTGGACATATTCTAAGTTTTAATAACAACCGCGATTTTTCTCTTGGGAATACGGCCAAGGGCAATTTCAGAATGTCGAATGTCATTTGTGCCAGCAGATTCTTATCTGGATTATGTAACACGCAAAATTGCCAAAAAAGGAATGAAAGGGAGAGAGACAATACGATAAAGGGATAAATAAGGAAATGAAACAAAATAGAAAAATCAAAAACCTTGCCATTCGCGCTTACGTCATTTTCCCTAATGTGTCGTCTTTATACTGTGTTACAAAATCAGCACAAAAACTTTTAACCGCGCTTACCGTTATCTTGAGACTTTCTATGCACAATTGCAAAAAAGATACGATTTTATATTAAACAGACGAAATTTATTCGATGTTAAACGTCTCGTGAAATTGTCCACGTGATGTATTCGATTAGATAATTTTCTTGAAGTGAACGTACGCTCCATTGTCCGATAAAAATTTACATTCTATAAATTGATATCTGTAAGCAGCAGTTATCGGCATTAGTCGATACTGCAACGTAGACACGATACACTAACGTAAAGAAAAGGAAATAAATATATTCGTTGCTGATTATTCGTTTTTTTTTATTTTTTACCCCATTCCAATAATTATTCCTAGTCCGGTTGGTCCTACGTCGCTACGTTGCTCGAGTTCAAGTTTTGAGGCAATTTTTTTTTTCATTTCTTTACGCAAACACGCACATACAGTAATACGTCTCTCTCGCTTTGATACTGCACGATATGGAAATTTTTGGTTTTGTCCATTTTTATTCTGAAAACTGCACGCTCGGGCGGTATGCATTTAAATTACATTGCCTTTGTTTTACGTTGAAATGAATACACAATGTACGATTTATGTTATATCCTCGTTTCTACTTTTTTTTGTTCATATTCACAATTTGCAGCGGCGGCGGCGGCGGCGGCGGAGATTTTCGACCAGTGATTCATTATCGTGACCTTGACGCACCCCGAGAGCCTGATGAATTTATATAAATCAAAGCTCACCGATCACAGAGTTTTGGAATCGCTGTCATCCAGAAGACAGGATTATCATCGCAGTGCACTCCAAAAGGAATCATTGAACAAGATGAATGAAAATATATCTGTCATTCTCATCGACTATTAGCATCTGTATACATTTATACAGTTAACAATTCTATTAGCAATTTGAAAGTTTGGCTAATATGTGTACCTATATAAAGCGTAATGGCGAGTAGCGTGTTATAATAAAAAAAAATGGAGGAAGATCTATTTCCCCTGAAATTCGTCATCTTATTGATTGCTATAGTTTACGTGAAATCCTAGATTTTTCAGTTATCAAATAAGATACTCAACTACCGCTATCAAACTATGTTTTCATATCACTGACTTCGCCCTTGCGGTGCATTATACAGTACGTAGGATGTCTATAATAAAAATTAAAAAAAACAGGTTAATAAGCTCAAACATGCATAAATATGTATATCGAGTTATGCAAAGAAAAAGGGAACGCTATCGACTGGTTATATGAATTTGCAATTGAATAAATTAGTACAACTTATAACATGAATGAGTATAATAAATATTCCATATATATAGATATAGCATATACACTTCTCTATTTATTTTAGTTTTTACTTCGTTCTTTATTATCATACATACAATATCTATGTACCTTTACATTGTATATATATGTGTGTGTTTGTATATATATTATTTATGAATCTCTAGGCAAAAATACTGTATCGTACAAAGTCCACAGTGGCATAAAACGATCCTCACGATCGTCTAGGTTTAATTGCAATTTCTTTAAAATCATTTAAGTAAATCTCTCTCTGCAGTGTTGCTCGTCAGTCCCATCGCCGCAGTCATCAATACCGTTGCACTTCATTTGTTTGGTGATGCATCGGCCATTCCTAATGTAAAATCAAACATAAAATCGAACACCACCACGCGATCCAGTTTCTATGGGAACATTGGAGATTTTCTTGTGAAATAATTAGATAAATCATGACTCTCATTATTAAAAAAAAAAACTAAAGTCACGCAAGAACCACGGCCAATTACACGAACTAGAACGTTATTGCAACGGACTGTAATACCATAAGTATCTTTTTTATCGGAGAATAACTTTTCATAATTATTCTACTCTAACCGGGCAGAAGTAAAAGCGCTCCGTAGCCCCAGGTAACAATTAGAGTACTTGACGTTCCTTCATTTGTCGGACTTTACTATAATACAATGACCAGTACAGCTATTACTTACCGGCAGCTAAATTCATGCTTGTTACATCTACCCTGACATCCATGAGGTTCGTCCGAGCCGTCAGCGCAGTCTGGTAGTCCGTCGCAAAAGCGCGCCTTTAATATGCATTGTCCATTGCTGCAGGTAAATTCACTGTCCAATGGGCAGGCTTGAATAGTAGTAAAGAAAAAAAAAGTAAATATTGTCATTTATCGTCATAGCGTGCTATATTATTAGGTTTCTGGAAGATGCACGAACGGGATTTTTTATTAAGATTTCGTGAAGACCCGTATGTAATTGCGTTAGCGTGACAAAGCGTAAAACCTCGAATATGAGGATGATGCGAGGATTATTTGATATGTAGCTCCGTGAAGGGGTGTCGTACATTGTTACGATCGACAATACAGTCAGAAACGCGAGGTTTATACATATTAATAAGCATGCGGGTTTTAATAATTGTCATGCGATCAAATATACAATAATGTACTCACACCAATCAAGATCATGACCTACAAAGGAAACAGAAAACTCGATGAAAATTTTAGGACCTTCCTCGCGGAGGGGGAGTCTTTTCGTAAAAGAAAATACGGGGGGGGGGGGGAAGAAAAGAATAAGAAGATACGAAGAACTTAAATACATGTAAAGAAGACGTTATATGTTGGTACCATCTTCAGTGATTATTATTGTAAAAGCTACTTTTTGTTTTGCGCCAACCGGTAAACGCAACAGAGACAAGAGTCTATCTTAGCTAGCTCACAGTAATTATACGTAATTTGTGTAGAGTACGTAGCGGCATTACCAAGCACCGTAAACTGTGACCGTACCTGATATTACAGTGGTACCAGTATAACAGGGGACCAGGAAGAAGACATATAAACTCACCAAGAGTGCAGTTTATCTCATCGCTGGCATCCCAGCAATCGATCTTCCCATCGCACCTCCTCTCCAACGGAAGGCAAGAAGTTTCATTCCCGCACTGAAAATGCGTCTGAAGGTCGCACACTGAAAGCGAAGGAATATTTCTCTGTTTTATATAAAGAACGTGGAAGAGAGGTGATATGTAGATACTTTTGAAGCATCCGGCGGGGGATGCGTCCAAAGTGCGTGAGGGATGAACTTTGGTGCTAGGGATGACTTAATGCAGCTAGGTGAAAAGGGTGCAAAAGAGACCAGAGATATGACTTATGTACGAGTTCGATCAAAAATAGCAAACGGAAGCCGCACAAACAGTAGTAAAGTAGGAAAGCCAATAATGCTGGTAGATAGCAACTAGGGTAACATTATAGTATAGGACGTTTCAAAGTATATATATCCCTTACCGCAATTATACTCGTCCGAATGGTCGTAGCAATTCATATGACCGTCACAGTGTTTGACCAATGGTATACAAAGTGTATTAGAACACGTCCATTCGTCATCCAGACAATAATGCTCGACCTCGGTGCATCTTGATTGGAAACAAAGAGAGGAATCATTAGAAACTAAGTTGAAACAGGAAAATTGTATTGGAAAGTCAATAATTTCTTTTTAGGTGTTGACCTTACGCAGCCCAGGTAAAGAAATAAGAAAGTCGACTATGCGTATTTCTGTTACAACGTTTCGACCCTTGTTGGGGTCCTCTTCAGGTAAATTTTATTGATCTGTTTAA
>JARQST010000633.1:0-10139 GCA_030142225.1 Pachycephus smyrnensis
CATTTCACAGAGCTCTTTTAGTTCACTTAAAAAAGAGCTCTGACAGATATCTTTCAGAGAATCGTGCTGTACGGGAAGCTTTGACAATTCATTACGTTCAATATTATTAAGCTATGGCCAAAGTAAGATTTTCTACATTTTTGGTTGCTCTTGCATTATTCGTAGACAAAAGGAAAAAAGTAAAAAAGATGTTGCAAATTCTCATACCGACGTGCCAGGCGTTGAGAGAAAATTCCAACCATTCCGAAAATACTGCTGTCATCTAGTGGTAAAGATACAAAACTGCTTTCTTCTGGTCATTTAATCAATGCGCAAGAAAGAATAATCGGATGGTCCAATTTGATAAAAGTTAGAAAGATACAATAGTGTCAGCTATAAATTATATCCTTCTTTTTTTTTTAATTCAAATAATACGTACAATATCTGTAATTGCAAATTCATTGTAATACTGCCCGATGGAAGATAAGAAACCTTGACATCTTTTTAGTCTTTACTATTTCACTGTTTTCGATGAAACTTTTGTCATTTAAACAATGTGGACGATTAGAATTATTTTATTTATTTATACGATTATACGTTTGTTTTCATACAACAACTTGTTATCAGGTATCAGCAGTATCAATTTTATCGGATATATTACGTATATGAATTATTTTTATAATTTATATTAAATAAACTAGTGATTAATAATTATTAAATGTATTTGTTCCTCTTATAGTATATTGAATTGTACTTGAGGCAAGACTCTACCGAGTCTCTTCATCGAACTCCTGTCTTAAAATAATTTGTCTCACAATGACACTTTAGAGAACAAAGCGCATATCGTATATAAAAGCTACATGAGATTATCCAGAATATCGTCCAACGTTTCTCTCAGGCGATCGCCGAACGATATTCTATTGTTTGGTGGTTCAGGAACTGCACATTGTTCTATTAAATATGGTAAATTTGGGTATTTCTCCAATACTGTGACCGGTATGTCATGCAATAAACCCCCAGGAATTGAAGTTGCACTCGTTTTTTCGGAGAGCAGATGCTGAAAAACAATTATAATACATTAAAAATTATTATAAGAAAGTTCGTCTAATCTAATCTATTTAACTTATGGATTCTGAACTGCAACCAAAGTACTCAATGTTAGACACTACCCCTAAGCGAATGTAATAGCAAAGCAATTCACCATCAGTTATAAACTAAAGTACAACTAAGTCAAACTTTGTTTGAAAAATGAATGTTATCCGAAAAGAAGGCGGCTAAATAATATTTCAGTTGCATGATAAATATTGGATCAATCTACATTCAATTAATTGCATACTTGTTCTAAAAGAGTACTCTAAAGATTGTTCTCAAGAAATTCAGTTAGAGTTTCACATACATAAGTTTAACGACACTATTGAGTGTTAATATGGATAATGCTACTCAGAATAGAACACGTTTTATTATTTTTCAACATTTGTTAACTCACTTGACATACAGCATAGTAATTATGATCACTCAATTGGTGACTGCAGATATCGGTAGGAGAAAAAGTCAAACAATTTCGGCACTCAAAGTCAAAATTGTTTGTTTGTATCTTATGCCAATCGTTTATGTCATCTGAAGGTCGAAAGAGGCAGAGATCATCATTATACGTTTTGCAAAGATTAATGAATAATTAGAGAAATATAAATATAACAATTTAAATGAATTAATCGTATTTACTTTTGGTAGATAGTTTCTTATCCACAATAATAATATTTTCCAAGTCAACGAATTTTATCTCATATTGGGAGTCCACAGCAATATTCTCAGGAGAAATATCTGTTAGATAAAATCCAAAGTCAGGATTTCGAAAAGTGAACATTCGAGCAGCTCTCAATAATCTTGAAGCAATTTTAGCTCTATGCATCCATGGTTCAGAATGAAAATTACTCAATGGTTGACCAGCATATTCTTCGAGCACAAGTCTCCCACAAGCTCCCAAGTATTTTGGTACTGGCCATGCATCATCTACGGACAGAATCTGCACAAAGAAATATACTTAACGGATAATAAAATATTTAAAAATGATGCAAGACTGTATTATACCTGAAGAATAAGAGGTTCTGGATTAATCTTAATCATGGTCCAGAAATACGCCTGCGACACAATTTTCTTCTCATTGCCACTATTCGCAAATACATTATAGAAAAGAACATCTATCCGATCAGTAGATGGGCATAGTCTTAGGCTACTGCCAACCGCAGTTCTAAAGTCTGAAGATATTTCCTTGATTATGCGAGAGTAGAAGTCTATATTGTGTGTCTGTGCTTGGTTTATATTCCTGGGACACATGTCCATTAAAGCAGGATCAGTACAAAGGTCTGCATCAAAAGCTTCCAATTCTGCAGTATGTGCCAGCTTCTTAAGAACTATTGGCTTTATTCCATTAGTAGCATAATATACATTTTTGGTATTGAACAAATTGGCAAATGCGATGTGAAGACTAGAATACTCCATTTTTATTTTGTTTTTAAAAATATTGCTACAGGCGGAAACGCCATAGCAAGCAGGACACTTGTGAAGTTCTGTTAACTGCACTACACTAATATTCAGTGTATTCATAAGTATCCTTATACCTAATGCTAAAGATAGTAATCCAAAGATGAGAAGTGCCTTCCATTTTCGAAATCTTATTATCTTATATATATATAACATGATGAAAAGTTAAGACCATTCGAACTATGAATATAGTGCAAGAATGCACCATGTAGTTACAGAAAGTATTACTATTTGTTTTCCAATGAACAAGTTTTATTCTTTAAAAAGAACCAATTATCCACAAAGTTTTGTTACACCATGTCGCTTGAATTTGTAAGCAATTGAAATATTCCACCTAAATGTAGTATATGATGACAATATGTATAGATGCAACCACTTTTTGGGTTATGTACCGTTTGTTGACGATATTACTTTGGGCTTTGGGTATTATGTATTAAAAAATATACGCATTTAAAAAATGTTCTATTTCCATATCTTTGAGCTGTTTCAGTGAATCCACTTGCAAATTAACACATTAATAAATAGTGTTAAATAAATACTGTTTATTCATTGTTCGAATTAGTCGTGACATGTATGCATAACCATATAACAATAGACAATAAAGTCGTTAAATTGAATATTAGAACGAAGGCCAAATTTTAAATCATTCTGCATATAGTCCTGATCTAGCATCCTGTGACTTCGGATTACTTCTCTATTATCAGTAATAGTTGAAAGCTACGTCATTTCTCAACGGAAGAGGGGTTACCTATAGGACCTATAGTATGGAACGAGGCTTGTGATTTAACTCCAAAGGAAAAATGGAAGGATATTTTTATATAGTGATTTACATGTAGAAAGAAGTGTATTCAATGTGATGGAAAATATTTTGAAAATTTATAACGTACACAATTTTTTTATTACCCCACGTAATCATAAAATTCACGTGATTATGAAACTGTGCAAGAAAACAAAGGAGTGTTTATAGGATATAGGTACATTGGGTAAATAAGTTGAACTTTTGTGTTTTCAAACATTTTGAGAAATTAAAAAAAGAATAAATTAGTAGAATCGATCTCACAATTCTACTATTTTTCTCTCAGATTTAGTATATAAAAAGATCATTCTCTTAAATACTCAAAAAAGAGTACTCACAGGAATATATTCTTTAATACATGCAGTGTTTCTCTTGTATCTTAAACAAAAATGCATTTCTTCTTATAATTCTTCATTTTGAATGTTACGAAGTTACATTTTTAAGGTTCTCAGTATAACTTGCATCGCTGTATATATATCAAAGTTTGAATGTCAAGATTCACAACCTATGACCTAAATTTCGTAAAATATACTTTAAATTTGTATTCGAATATGAGGCAGAATGTCTTCCAGTAATTCGAGCTGAATATATAGGTAAATCATCACGATTATTATTCCCTCTACCATTCATTTAGAAAACTTTCTTCAAGACAATTATAGACTTTCAGCTCATGGTTAAATCTGTAACACAAAAAATCGTTTCACAGTCAATTTCCCAGCTGCTTATAATTTAATCATAATAATTTACAATCACTGGAGTGTCAAAAAGGATGGAGGGTAAATAGACATGAAAGGGAATACAACTTATCACATTTCTTTTTATATGGATGCATCAAAGAAATTTTGTTTAATTGAATGAAAGAAGTATCTTTACGTTATACTTATAGACGAGATTAATAGAAATCGAATACGGAAATATAATACGGAATATTATAATAAGATATTATTTTAATGGGACGTTTGCAGGATATCGCAATACAAAGAATTGGAAGTGTAATCAGGAAAAATAGGTTTACTTTACTGTGGTACTTACTGTTTGAAAGCCTCAGCGATCTCAGCTGCCTTTGATGGATGACAGACAATAGTAGTCTTGCATTCTTTCGGGTCGAACAGTCGCTTTATATATTGCGACCCTACACGACTCATATCCTCTAATGTTACGGCCGATATGCGCTGCACCATCTGGTGATCATATTCATGCGTGATGTTCTTGAAATAGCATAATAATGATTGGGACACCATGTCCCCGACGCTCTTTCTTTTCTCGATCATTTCGAAAATTAGAGATGATTTTGCCGATTCGTACAACAAACGTTCCCATTTATCACCCGATAGGTGTGCTTCCTGAAGTAACAAATATGATTTAAAATAGGTATTAACAAATTATTTGTGAAAACAGCATTCTTTATAACTGAGACTACTCTTAGGGCTATTCTTGAAGTTACTTACAACAATGGATTTGGATTCCTTATATGCTGCCACTATATTAGTTGCTCTGTAGAAGGTTAAATACAAAAGCCCATCATGAGGTCGTGGGAAGATGTTATAACTATAAGCTAGACCTTGCCCTCTAACTTGTCTCCACATTGGACCCTGCAGAAAAGAGTAGTGGAGTATTTAAAAACTTTTTCAATGGTACATGTTCATCTTAAAGTTGTTAATTTATGCTTACCTCCATCTGTGTCAAGTACTGTAGATAAACCAGTAATGGAGCCAGATCAGGACTTTGAAAATCCTTGATGCCAGGACTGCACTGACAGAAAAATGTAGATTCTGTACAACCTAGACCAGTTACACAGCCTTTAATAGATCCACTGTCAGGAGACTTCATCAAAGACCAATCAGGAGTAACACGAAGCCTAAGGAATAGAAAGATTTCATTATGTAATTTTCTGTAATTTTGTTCTTTCTGTTGTGTCGTGAGTTTCACACACTTTGACTTCTCGGATTTATCCATATCAGCAAATAGTGTATTCCATGGTGCATAAATGTCAGGAATTTGAGCTACCAGTTTGTCCACGTTAGCTGCCATGTAGAGGACCATGTTCTTGGGAGTGGTGAGAGCTTTGCGAACTGCTTCGATCTCTGCCACAACTTCTTTTTGATCAGTTTCACTGTTCAATCGCTCCATCATCTTCGTCAAGAACTTTTGTTGACGCAGCATACTCGATACGAAGTGATTGCTATCTACAGAAAAAATATTAATGTTATATAGTTATATTAAACGAATTCGACTAAGTACACGAAGAACAGATTTACTAATATTTTCGGAATTTATCCAGTATAGTTCATAAACTTTGCACCTGATAAAATAGTTACCTTTGTTATATATTAAATCCTTCATAAGATCACCAGTAACCTTATTTCCTTTCCGTTTTATCTGAGCAACATCATTTACCATTTTTGCGGCTATGATTTTTAATCTATCCGGTGTTAATTCGGTTTCATACAAAAGCTCTTTAACCCATTGCACACCTTTAGCGTACTTAGCAGGTTCAAACTGTGAACAGAAGCATACACATTATTTACAATGAATTTCGCCTTCATATAAGACAAGATCAGATAAGATTCACATAAAAATTCATGTGAAATTTGAAATATATTAAAATATACCTGTAGCATGAAATTGGCACTGTGACTGAAAGCTCCACATGAAAATCTGGTTGTATTTTCGAAACCTATTCTGGTGCTAATAGCTATAGTATCTCCTTCTAATTCATCAACAACCTGTTCATAAGGAATGAGTTGACCATCCCTTTTAACAGGACATTCCAAAATGGATTCCAAAAGCAGAGGGATGTAGGGTCTCAGATTATTCGGTATCAAACAGGTATCCATGATTACAAACATCTAGAACAAGTAATTTAGATATAGGGGAGCATATTTTAATCTTCACAATCAGAATACTTTTCTTAAAAAAATACTTACATAGACGAAGTTCGTGTTGACATGGTCTAGATAAGTGTAAAATGGCAGGTTACCAACATCTAGTCTTGGATGTTGTTCCGTTGTATCGGTTGTGTAGCTTTTAATGTGATGAAAATTGATAGAATCTGTGCTTGGAATTGGTACTGACGTTAGCATGTCATCAGGAATTGGTCTCTGGAATCAAATAAATGTAAAGACTTTGATTTTGTGTTTAATTTAGTCCTTCACGCGTTAAGACACAATTCTTGTAGAGAATTACCTGCTAGGTACGCTTACTATAGTAATACTGTAGTAATAGAAATAAAGCGTACCGGTAAAAAATTTACCGAACTCACCTCATTACGAATAATAGCTTCCTGAAGTTCACGTTCTTTTTGTTTAAGACCTTCTTCTCCCAATATTTCTATTTGTTTCTTTACACGTTCCTTTTCCAGATTAGTCATTTCTCGCTGTTTTTCAATACTAGGAATTCCTTTGACCACTACAATTGGTGCATCCACCAGGTACTTTTTCATGAGATTTACCCAATATGACTCAGGTTCTGCACCTAACTTTTTCAGATCCTCAACCTGATTCAGTCTCTGATTTAACTATAAATTAATCAAGAAGAATACACATGATTAAATACAATTAACTGTTGGTATATTCTATTTTCTATTTTAATGAGGATACATACGTCATCCTTCGTATTTCCATAAAGAACATCACCAATGATCATATATGCCACCGAATCATGTGGACTGTTCTCCAAATTACTCAGTGTTTCCAGCGTATGTCTATGAATTACAGTACGCAATCTCTTCATATCAATACCATTATCCTTGGTAACTATATCAGAGAGGATTTTTATGAGACGATCTTTGACAAGAGGAATCTTTGTCTTAGGTACGCTCTCAAAGTCCAGGAACAAGAGCGATACCGAATTCTCAGCCAGGGAGTATCCAACATTACTAGCATAAGGATCGTCTATTTCCACGAACTCCTTTTTTAGAGGACTCACTGAGGTATCAGTAAGATACTTAAGGATCATAGAACACCCGATAAGATCATACAGTTCAGTAACGGCAGAGGGACCTCGCCATCCTACATTAATAATGCCATTGTCTTCGTCATCACAAGGATAATGAATGTCCAGATCCACGCTTTCAGTAAGTGGCGGTACTGGACTCTGCCAAGGCCTTGTAAAAGGAGCTCTGCTGCCCTTTAAAGTTATTATTATTAATTAAGGAAACCAATTGATGATAGTTGAATAAGTAATTATATTTTATACCTTTGACATGACCTTCGCCTCTATTGGATGCAAGGCCTTGAAGACATCAACATGTTTAACTTGGCCAGCTATTATGACTGTTAAGTTTTCTGTCCTGTAGAATTCTTTGTGATAATTCCTAACTTTTTCGTTGTTGGTACTCTCTCGTAAATTCTTTAAAGCACCTGGACAATAAGAAGACAAAGATTTAATAATCTCATAAATAGAAACTGTTTTAGGATTTCTTCTTCTATGAGAGCTTTTTAACTAGATATAAAGATGCTTACCTCCAGTGCAGGATTTGTAACCGCAGTGACCTGGATACATAGCTTTCCACAATTCTCTGTATGTCATGACTTCTCCCGTAGTTTCCTTTCCTTGCATTTCACAATATACTGTTCCTGCATCCTCACCTTCTCCTGTGATGTGATGCACCTCAGTGAGATATGCTGAATCCTAAAGTATAATGAAATAATTATTTAGAATGAAATGATTGAAATTTTCAACATAATCTTACATGAAAATTTATTAAATTGACAAAAATATTTTGTAATACAGAATGACTTAAATACTTTGCTTAGTTACATTGTTATAGCTGGCAATATAGATCTGCTGTTTATAAATGAGTAATTGATATGTATTTGCTACTGACCCCTATCATTATGGCTTAAAGTGTTGTCATCTTCAGTGCTTTATCTGCTATGATAATTTCAATTTGAAATAATAATCATTTATTTTTTCTTTAATCACTGCACTATTTTTCGTATATTTTTCTGTAATAAATATTTTTTATTTCCTTTCTTAGTCCTTTTTATACATTTTAAAGCATTGCCTTTAGAAATTATACTTGAACCAATAAACTTTATCAAAGCAGCTAAACAAATTCAATATTAGAGTATAAGGGAATAAATCCAGCTACAGAAAAAAGGAAATATGATAGACTATTAAACTGTAATGATGAGTTGGTCATAGAAAGTAAAGGACTTGCATCAGCTGTCCATGAACATGCAATCTCTCTTGCCAATCATAACGATATTAGGAAACATAAAATAGATTTCCCAGTAATAAATCAGGCAAATGATACTAAATCTAATGCTTACCAAAAGTGTAGGATATAGAATATGATCCAGGTATACGGGCAATAATGAAAGAAACCCTTCACTACCAGCAGTTGTCATCGTATAAAAAGTGTGATCGGTATCTGTCATGGCATTAGTACCAGATGCCAGACATCTATTAGCCCAGAGATCGAGTACACCCTTATATGGGTATTTTTCACTTCCCATGAAAATAAGATGCTCCAAAGTATGAGGTAGTCCGTCATCATCAAAAGCTTCAGTGGCTAGTGAATAAAGAAAATTTAAAAATATATGAAGTCACATTTTTTCCAGAAGGAAGTACCACTTCTGATAAATGTAGAAGTATTTCGAAAGTGTACAACTGATCAGAAAACTATAATTTCAAAACAAATGTGTTTAAGGTTAATCCGGCTTACCAAGGCAGAGATATCCACAAACAACTGGACCGCCGACCTCAGCTATTACCACAGTGAGGCCCGTATTCGTGGATTTGTATTTATGGACAGGAATGGTGTCATTTGATTTCAAGGAACACACCAATTCAAAGCCGCTCATATTACCTGCTGGAGAAAAATCCACGGGCGCCATTGTTACTGTTGGCTATTCGCGGATTTGACTCTTGACGCTAAGCGCAACAAGGTCGAGTATAAACCCCGCCATATTGGATTATGATACATACACCGTGATGGTCGCTTTTTAAAACGATGCATATACCGGTCCTTGTTGTTCACAAAATGGAAGCAAAAATTAGTCCTTGATAACTATATCATTTAAGGTACGTTCAGAAATTCACTGTCAGTACTACGAGTATCGTCATATGTCCCTGTTTAGCTGCAGGCAATTGAGTGAAACACAACCCATGCAGTACTAACAGTGAATTTCGGAACGTACCCTTATTTTATTTGTTAAATAAACGCATATACTGTAGTAAATAATTGAGATTTAAGTAGATGTCATAACAGACATGGATAACTAGTAATCAGTGTCTTATACGATTCTTGTTAAAAGTGAGAAAGATGATTGAAAAGGAAGATGCAATGACGGCTTTTATGATCATTTGATTGGATTATTAAATATATAATAATTCGCTTCGGGTTTCACGTTAGGAGTAAGGACGCTTATGAAATTTAAATTGAATTTACTTAGCTTCCTTTATCTGTAGAAAAACCATGATTTGTAAAGTAATTTTAAAAAGTAGAGGGGTATGACGGCGAAAAAGTTTTCTTCACACTCAGGGCACTCAGGGTCGAGCATGAATTTCGGAATTGCGCTGCGTTTGGAAAAGGTGTATATTTCTATCTACTTGATCTTCTTTTTCCTAATGGCCTTACTCTTTTGACAAAATGAAATCCTCGGTAATCCTAGTCTACATCAATTTCTGATAGAAAGGTAAGTATAAAGAAAGGTAAATATGGTAGAAAGGTAAGTATAGAACTACTTGATAATGCCTTTATTTAAGGGCTTACACCTGAGTAGACGGGCAAAAAGTAAACATACAGTAACGTCCAATTGAAGTGGAACAAGGTAATTTTTGTGTATTTCCGGTGAACTCTGACCGATTTCGAAAA
>JARQST010000635.1:0-10178 GCA_030142225.1 Pachycephus smyrnensis
GAGAATCGATCTAAAATATCGATATTTTAGTGGCAATGAATCGATCTTGAAAAAAATCGATCTGAACCGTGAAACCCAGTGAAACCCTACACTATACACGTGCGTGGACATATGAGAATTTCAGATAATTAAACTTTCTTCACCCGAAATGATAACATAATTTTTCGTCTTTGCTAATAACAGAATCATTAATATTTTGTGGAATATGTTACGCATTATGAAAGATTTAACAAGAATTTCTGTTAATAAATTAGGTGAGATATTTCTGTGTATTAAATATCCATTTTTATAATTAAAAAAAGGAATAGGTTATATTACGAACCAGCATTAATAATGCGTGATTCTTCTGATTTCAACTACCTGCCAATGTTCATTTATCATGTTCAAATATATTGCTTATTGTTCTTGTGATGCACTTTGTTTTTAAATATTTTGGATGCACTGGGTTCTTACATACATAATTTGTAGGTTAGAATTCTATGATATTAGTAGCAGTGCGTATTTTTGTTTTACTGACACACGTCGACACATTCGTGTTTGATTTAGTTGGCTAAACCTAGAAACGTGCAAACTGTGGCGATTCGTAAATATGCCGTAAATGAAGCACGAATGTACACGAATATGAAGAAGTATGTCAGTAGAAGAAAAATAATTAGTGTATTACAATTATTTAATCATTTTTCATTACTTTTTATATATTTTGTGTTTAATCATACACTAGGCACTCAACTGAATGCAAAATGCTCAGCAAAGATTTCCCAGAGTACTGCTATTCATCAAGGACATAATAAATATAATCTATGTACATTTGGTCAACCTACACCTGTAACACATCCTCACCTATTAAAGGAAGGAGAACTTGTACCAGGCATTAATCTAGAAGAATTTAGAAGCAGACGTAACAAATTAGTACAAAAGATTCTCTTACACGTGCATACAGGAAACAAACTAAGTCAAACACAAATTGTAATCATACCATCGGCATCAAAAGTTTATATGTCTGAAAAGATACCATATGTCTTTCGACAGAATACAGATTTTTTATACTTTACTGGTTGTCAAGAAGCAGATTGTGCTCTGATCATTACAATAAATAAGGAGAAATTTATATCAACCCTTTTTATGCAGAAGAAAGATGAACATTCTGAATTATGGGATGGCCCAAGAACTGGTGTAGAAGCAGCACCTTCTTTATTTGGTGTTGATCAGGCACTACCACTTTTGGAATTTGAAAGATTTTTTATTTCTTTAATTAATGAAAACAAGGGCTGTGTTCTTTGGTATGATGAAATAAATCCAGTGCAACCCGAGTTGCATAAAAAATTATGTCAACTTGTGAGAATGTGTAATAAACATGCATTCGTATCTCCAAAAGCAATATTTCATGAAATAAGATTGATAAAGTCGCATTCAGAGATCAGACTTATGCAGAAAAGTTGTGATATTGCTTCTAGAGCAATAGTTAAGACCATTGAAATATCAAAACCAGGAATAGATGAACATCAACTCTTTGCTAATGTAGATTATGAATGTCGTATGAATGGTGCTGAGTTTTTGGCATATCCCCCTGTTGTAGCTGGTGGTAATAATGCCAATATCATTCACTACATTACAAATAATCAAATTGTTCGAGATGGCGATATGGTCCTAATGGATGCAGGTTAGTGCACAACAATTGCATGTTCCAAATTTTCCAATTCACTTGTTTAAACTGTATTTTAGGTTGCGAGTACCATGGGTATTCATCGGATATAACAAGGACATGGCCTATAAACGGTACCTTTTCACTTCAACAACGTGTACTGTATGATATAGTGCTTGAAGTTCAAAAAATCTTGATTCAGAGATTGAAGGATATGCCGACTTTGGACCAAGTATTTCATGAAATGTGTATGTTGCTTGGGAGAAGACTGCAACAGATAAATCTTATACCAAAAAACTTTAATGAAGACAAATTACTAGCTGCTGCATACTCTTATTGTCCACATCATGTTAGCCATTATCTTGGAATGGATGTGCATGACACAGGAAAGATACCACGAAGTGTCAAAGTAAAACCTGGAATGATAATCACAGTGGAACCAGGTAGAATATTTTAATAAAAGATTTTTTAATGTACTGACAAGTTATTCAATAACTTTGTATTTGATAGGTATATATGTAAATCACAGAAACAAATTAGCCACGTCAGAATTCTATGGTTTGGGAGTTCGAATTGAAGATGACGTTCTTATCAGAAATGAAGGTCCACTTGTATTGACGAGAAACTGTCCAAAAGAGGTCGACGATATCGAAAAACTTGCTAAAAGCACCCGGCCGTAATGATATTGTAAATATTACATTTGTATATACGTAGTTTTATAAAAATTATCGCCATATATCTAAAAATTTGACTAGAGACTTATACTTGCTAGTTACTGTAAATAAAAATGTGTTAATACTCAGAAAAGTGATGAAGTTAATTGCGAATACTCACAAAAATATATTTAAAGTTGGTATCTAATTTATTTGAGATTGATGTACATACATATAGACTACTGGGAAACTGTTATGAAATTTACATCGAAAGAGGCTATTCAAAAATTTGTTTAAATGGTAATACATGAATATTATATACTTGCAGCCAGTACAGGATCACAAGGAGAAATAATAATACAGCATAGACAAATAATGCTATCATGAACATTTGTGACAAATATAATTGTAAAAATCATTCATAAATTGACACTAATCGAAATACGCTCAGGCTATATATTTGCGCTGAGTTATAGAGTATTACCAACAAAAATAAGATAATATTGTGTAAATGACAAGAGCTGCAATGAATACTCAATAACTCGTTTAGTCTTTTGTTCAAATCTTAACGACTTTTTCTCTACAAGTGTTTAATTTCAAAATAGAATTTATAGTTAGATTATTGTTTATAAACTGCGGTCCTTTTTTTTATAAAATAAAAGTGCATAAAACATGAGAACAAGAATGAGGTTCAAATTTGAGATAGATAATATAGAATTATCAAAAAAATACAATCTATTGCTGGATTTACAGAGTGAGATTCCTTAGCGTGATGTCGGCTTTCTTTAATGTGATAAAGTTGGTGAGTTGTTTGACTCGAAGTCGAGACCAGACCAAATGATCGTGGAGAGCATGAATTTGTGCTGCTGCAAGTGCCGCGCTTTCCGGGTAGAGCACAGTCGTGCATCCAAGTCCTATAAAGATTAATGTCGTTATATTCACGTAATACACGCTGAAAGGCAGACGTTTTCGATGAAAGACTTACCAGAAGGAACATTGAGTGATGACCATATGTCGTGTGCAACGTTGTCAGGCTTTGTTGGAGGACAGTTGATCACAGGCAATGGCGTATTGCCAGAGAGCACTGGACCCAATCCATTGCTTCTCCCTGCCACTGCGATCAGTACTACCTAGACAAAACAAGAATAAGTGGTGATAACATGAGAAATAATAACACTTATTGTCACTTGAACATTTTTCTCTTTGTAAACTCAGTTTTTGATTATATTATCATCACTTGGGTCAAAATGTGCATTGATAATAATGTTGTCTAAGTCTATCATTCAATTATCAGTATTATTGTAACGTAATATTACGAGTCAAATGCAGAAACTACCTTCTCTCCACTGCCTTCATATTCAGCAAGAATATGTAGAGTTTCTTCAGTGCCCTTGTGAGCACTACTCACTCGCAACTGAACTCTCAAACCAAGAGCAGTTGCGTGTCTAGCAATCTTTTTAGCATGTTCTTCGTCAGAAGGTGAACCCATAAGAATGACAACTAATGCACTTGGAGGAGGTACCAAGTAATCAAGCTGATCAACAACCCATTTGAAATTACGCTTAACGGTATCTAAGTCAGCTTGAGTCACTGTTGAAAGGTTTCTATATACCTAGAAAAGGAATTTAATTTATATATAGTCTATGACAAAAAATATAGACTTTGGGGCACCTCTTTTACGTTAAGAGTCAACATGGACATATTGCAAATAGTCATATTATAGATATTTGTCGATATGGGATTCAATTTCATTTTATATTAACACTTCGAAGTATACATTTTCCATTTCATAGAATGAAGATAGAAATTGATTTTGAAAATTGAAATTGCTGGTTTTTGGACTAGTTGATCTTGAATCTGAACCTCAAATTATGAAATTCCAATTGACGGAGAGTCAGCATAAATTTTTATCGATTTTTATACAAATTGGTACACTAAAGTTTTTGGATTTGCTCATTTTCAATGCAACATAAAAAATATGAAATTCCAGATTGACGAGTATGAATCATTAAAAGTTTGCATTTCGTTTTGCTAAGTCACAATTAGCACCCCATTTAGAACTATTACTTATACTTTTTTGTTACAAATCTTGTTTTAATTTTCAAACAAGTTTTTTCAACTAGCATGCATACTACATAAACAACATACATATATATAAACATAGAATTATGAAATATTTTTGTCAAATTCTTTATAGTATCTCAAGTATGCTCCTAAATCGATAATTGAATAGTCATAATAGGTTATTCAAAAATGAGTTTATTCTATACAAAATTATCTTTTCGATGCACCTTTATAAGGACGACCATTCTCAGAATACGTTTAGAATATTGCCTTTCTAGTACTAATTCATTTTTCAGAAAATTAATTTTTTTATAGAATCTCTCAAATGCATTTCAAAAATATGTTAAATGAAAGATAAAAAGTTAAAAAAACACGATATGGGCGTGCACGTGTTTCAGAGAGCTGAGGTATTTTACCTGCTTGTCCTTCATAAGTCTTTTATCTCCTGATGGCCAGAGACGCCAGGAGTCACTGTCAATGATATCAGCAACCAAGATTTCACCACTAGTATCAACGCCAAATTCAATCTTCATATCAATGAGAGCACAATCTCTTGAAGCCCAAGCCCTTTCAAGAACTTCAAAAACAGCTAAGGTTGTGCGGTTTATAATATCGACTTCATCCTTGCCGATAACCACGCCATTTAGTATGAAGCCTGCTGAGATAATTTGCTCCCTAGACCACTGAGGATCATGGTTAGCATCATCTTTAAAAAATGTCTCTTGACATGGTGGGTTGAATCTGAATCCTTCTGGTACTCCTACATATTATAATATTCTTTGTCAATAATTAGTAAAAAAATACAATGATATATCTACATATTAATCAGTACTACCTGGGTTTCGCTTGAGAAAGCTACCAGTGGCTAATCTCCTGGTAACCCACTCAATTGGAATCATTTCACATTTCTTCGATATGAACGCTGTTTCACCAGCAATTCTCACAAAAGCTGTCCGGATCCCAGCTTGACTCAGCAACTGAAATACTTTTGCAGTGGTAGCTGTGCTTATCGCTGCTTTGCCTTCAAGTTCGTGAGATTTCACACCATCTCCAGCAGTAATACGATCCTTACTTTGAAGAAGACACAGACTCGTGTCGTCAGCAAGTTCATAGACCTTCTTGGTCTTTCCCTCAATGAGCAGTTTACCTAGCTTATATTCTGTAAAAATATGTCGTTATAATATTCAAAGATGTTGTATAGAATGCAAAATCTTAGATAACAACTGCTAATTTATGCATTCTTATGGAAACCTAAATGAATATTTATCCCATATAGCTCTCCTTAGCATCATTCGGATTTAGTATCTAATCTCTATAGGTTCATATATGTATGGTGGCGTTTCGATAATATCAGAAATTTTTATATTTTAGGAATTATCAGTGAGTATGGATTTTGTTCAAAAATTTTATTTTTAGTGCGGCTAGTAGCACTATTCTCTAACTTGTAATTGTGGTGTCGTTATATATCGATAACTGAATTTTACCCAATCGCCAGTTAGGCCCATAAGAAGGACAAGGTTGCTATTGAATAAAACACAGTTAATCGTTATCTATCGATATCGACAACTCTCGCTACGAGTTAGAGAATAGGGCTACAGCGCCGCTATCCTCAGGGAGACATCCAATCAGCCCGTAGATTTTTAGATACATACATATATCAATTCACCTTTCGTATTTTTACAAAAAATAACAATAACGAAAATTTGTATTCGGGCCCCCGGATCCATGAAAAGTGAATAGGTGTTAACTAATCGTTGCATTTGCTTTCATTTTTTTCCAGTAAGCGATTGGCCAAGAGCTATTCACTTTTCATATTTTCACAAAAATTAAAGTTCATAATCGACCCCCAGACTCCGATTTTGACAGATGGAACATGAGGAATTTTCTAGAATCTACCACGCGCTGTCTAATAACGAAAATAAATTTATTATTCTATTAAAGATATTACAATGGTTTTGAGTTGAATATACTAAAGTTAAGCATAGCAATGTTAAGTACTGTATATTGCTCTTTCCTATCGGTTAACCTCAAAGTCTAATCTCGCGGCCCGGCTATACACCGAAAATGTATACTTCAGTATACTCGCAGTCGACTCAGATGTTGTGTGACCTGTACTTGACGCGATACTCGACTGAGTCTCTTGATACATCCTGTACTGTGTACATAAGTAAAATGTAAATTTGAGGGACCATCTTATGAGTTTCAATATAAAGGAGTCCCTTAAACTTCATATTTTATTCGTAAATGGACTATAGATATAATATAGGATTATTCACTAACTTAAGTTAGCACATATATTTTGTTTCTAACATAGAACATCTTTCAGATGGTGGGATATTCCTAATTAGGTCGGATATGAATGATATACATATGTAGCATAGGAGAATGTCAATGAATGTCAATACCCTGATTTTTTCTTGCTTTTAATCTCAAACGAAGTATGCAAAGTCTGCATGAAGTTGGCTATAAACGAGGCATCAGGCTAGATCCTCATTGTGGCGCAGAGCACTTTCGCGCCCGTGAGTAGAACAGAGAGCGAGGGAGAAACGAGCGAGTGGGCGCATCTTTCCCTCTCACTCCCACTCATCGAAAACGCGGCGCAAAAGCGCTGCGCGCCTGTAGTGAGAATCCAGCCCAGATTTTTAGCGCCTATAGCGTGACCAACTTCACAGATATAGAAACGTCTGAAGTCAAGTGGAATTCAACGTTTGAGAGTTCATTAATAAATACAAGCCTTAAACTCGAAAAAATAAAATGATATCGGCTCTTGTGATTTGGGTAATTCATCAGTTTAATGTGAAGCGTGATAATATTATTCGAACGATAAAAAACTCACCAGCCATGATGTGCTATCAGCAACTTGAAAGCAACTAACGCTCCACACTGCGAAGGTTCGACTTTTCTTCTATAGCCCCCCACTTGGTTCCATTTACAGATTGGCTTGGAATTTCTTATCATTTTGTTCCGAAAGTGAAACAGAACAAAATAACAAGACAACTATGGCATCACGACCCTTGCGGATTCAACGACTGATAAACGATTGTCCATAGCGGACACTTTTTATCAATTGCGTCATGTTTTTTCGTATATTTCTTGCGATCGAGTTGGAAACTCGAAAAATTATCTGGAACATGTTTATTTAGAATAATATAATGAAAATATTCGAGTGTATCCTCTGAATACTTTGAGAATATTCGAAGATTCTCTTCAGCTAGATGTTCGGATATTTGCAATCGTTTTGAAGATATTCTGTGAATCTGTTTACCAAAATTCACTGTAAGTACCTAGTGCTCCAAAAGTTATTCTAAAATACACCACAATATGCTGAGCCACTGTACTCGATCCTTTAAGGTGCATCAAAAATAGGTAGCAAACGTGGGTTGTCACATATGAACTCAGTTTGAGTACATATTGCAATCATGCTCCTATTTAAATACATGGGAGTGTTGAGAAATCACGACTCGACTTTTCGAATCAGAATAATTTACTCTACGCTTCTGAGTTTGTTTTGATTTGAAGACTAAAAGTCTTAACCTGGTATTCATAAGTTTCTCTATATACTGTTTAGGGTATATTCAATTAGTATTCCTCCACCATCGCATATATTTTATCAGTATCTACCTGGAATGATTCTTCACATAATTCTTACCCAGCAAACACACTTTTGTAAATGTAATATAATAGTAATAAAACCGCTTGTAACAAATGCTGAAACACGGTAAGTATATGCACGTTAAATGCAACGAGTAATTTCCCACCCAATGAATATTACCATGGTGTTGCGGTGATGTAATTTGTTACAAAAACAGTTATGTTGTTACAACAATGTAATAATGTTACCATGTAACTGCAGAGTATATAATCCAGATATGTTTACTGGAATAGTGGATCCATGTTATTATAATATAATTTACGATACATCACATCCTGATTCAGCATTACCATAAGACAACCTGACCATTTCCAGTATCCGTTTTAATGCAATGACATAGAAATATTATGTTATATTGATAGTACTATAAGATTACGATATTACCTTACCACATTAAACGTACGCAATGTAATAGTAACAAGCTGTGTTTGCTGGGCATATTATCCGTTTATCCGGAACTTATATTGAGTGTCCTAAATACATATTTGAAATCCATACATTTCAGACATTGTTGTAATTAAAAGTAAATTGAGGATATCTGCACATTTCTCAAGATTTTTCTGTGATGCACGAATCCTACATGCTTAGAATATTAATTAAAGTCCTATTCAGACAACGATTTGTATTATAACATTCTCATATAACTGTCTCGATTTACCAAATGGAGCAAATGCAAATGAGAAAGTTATATATAATTCCACAACAAAAGTCAGAGACTGGACTTATTATGATTCTTAAGGAGTCATTCCCCTCTACACGGAGAGAATTTTCTAGTAAATATTGCTCTTTTTCATTTCCGTTCGGCTTCCTCCCCAAAGAGGAGATGTACCAGTAAATATTGCTCTGGGATGTGTAATAACAATTACCCAGAAACCTAGTAATACTGGGTTGTAACGGTAAGGTAGGTAGTTTTTATCGGCAGCGTAGTAATTTTTACCTACACGACATAATAAAAATCATCGAGTGAAATGTACTATGATGAGGTGGTAAAGTTGGCAAATTGGCAGGCATGCTTAAGGGTAAAACTCCTGACCTTTGTAAAGTTAGCCGGTCGATTTCAACTTCTAAATTCTTTTTTTGTTTTAATCGTTTGTCGGCGATTGTTGGATTAATTAAAACGTGTGGCGGATAATAGTTTTTTTTGTAATATTAAGAACAAATTTTTGTGTGAAGTTGGCCGATTAATTTCAGTTTTTCCTGCAATTTTTGTTCGATAAGGAGCTTAGTCGATGCGGAATCGTTTGTCGGTCATTAATAATCTAGTTAGAACGTTTGTCGGTCCGCAGTTTAGCTTAAAAACTAAAAAAACTATTTTTGCCCAATCGGCGGCAATAAGTGGGAATAAGGTCAAATGAAAGTGTGAAGTTAACCGTATACATTTTTTAAATTTCGTCAATTCTGGTTCACTGAGGACTTAATCGGTGCGGACTCTTTTTTCGGACGTGAATAATCTAATTAGAACATTTGTCGGTTTCTGGTTCGATCCAAAAATGCGAAAAACGATATATGGTCTGTCGCCCGGTGTAAGGCTGCCGTCACATGGAGCGTACTTTGCGTATCGCGTAACTTAGGCAGCCAATCGCAAACCCGCAATTCCGTTTTATTATCTACCGGAAAACTAATGACGATGCTTGATTAGCTGGCGCAAGTTACGCGATACGCAAAGTATGCTCCATGTGACGGCAGCCTTACACCGGGCGACAGACCATATATCGTTTTTCGGATTTTTAGGTCGAACCAGAGACTGACAAACGTTCTAATTAGATTATTCACGTCCAAAAAAAGAATCCGCACCGATTAAGCCCTCAGTGAACTAGAATTGACGAAATTTAAAAAATGTATACGGCTTACTTCACCCTCTCATTTGACCTTATTCCCACCTGTTTCCGCTGATTGGGCAAAAAAAGTTTTTTTAGTTTTTAAGCTAAACTGCGGACCGACAAACGTTCTAACTAGATTATTAATGGCCGACAAACGATTCCGCATCGACTAAGTTCCTTATCGAACAAAAATAGCAGGAAAAACTGAAATTAATCGGCCAATTTCACGCCAAAATTTGTTCTTAAGGGAGTGTCCTGCTTTACAAGGTCCAAAAATAGTACATTATGCTACAAGGGAGGGAAGTGCGTGTTTTTCGCCGAGTGTGAAGTTTGCTGCCCGAGCGAAG
>JARQST010000635.1:14605-26390 GCA_030142225.1 Pachycephus smyrnensis
CACCAAAAAACCACCAAAATAATGGTATAGTCAAAAATTTGTTAAGTCAAAGTTGTAGGGCTAACTTCACATAGGTGGAAAGAGTACACGTGGAAAGCGACAGCTCCACTAGTCAAAAGCGACTTTCCATTGGTCCATGCGGTCATTCGCGTTCCGGCACGCGACCGGTGAACATTCGTTTACGACGCATATAATCTCAAAGGTTCTTTCAGTGTTAAGAGAGAGTGACACTATATTGACTCAGAACTTCGAAGCACGTGGTAAGCATGAATTATAATTTAGGAATACGAGGAATATTTTTGACTCCATTTCACGCAAATGAAAAGTGTTTTTCAAAGTTACGAAAGGTTACCTTTCCACAAGATCAGTCAAACTGCTATACAATATGTATGTATATGGTCAGAGTGAAGATTCATGAAAGTAGTGTGTAGTAAGTACAGTCCTTTCAAGAAATATTGACGACGAGAGTCATTGGATTTTTTCCTGTTGAACATACACGTGCCTATTTGTCAGAGGTATTTCTAATGGCGTAATGTGATTTCATTGTGTGTTCTGTATACAATATTTTTAATGCATTATCGAACTTCTAACTCTGTTTTTTTAATTATTACGCTGTTACTAGCAACGTTTCTTTGAGAATGAAGAACGTATAGCCCCGCTGATGTTGCAAAAGAGGAATGAAATCTAACATATCATATGCTGATGGTGCATTTTGTGCTTGGCTGTTGTTTCTTTATTTTTGTATTTACGTTGCTAGATCTACAATGCAAATATTTTTACATTTGCTATTGTCTCTATTTAGGACAAGATAGAAAAAATATGCATTACTTGATATAATTAGTTTACTAATAAATTTTCTGTAGCATTAAATGATTTATACTGTTTTTTGTATTGCAAATTTTAAACACTCAATTAGTGTCAACGAATGTAGGAATTAAACTGAAACCGTAATAATCAGATTCTTCATTAACCTTAATGTTTGATGATAATTAAGATCTATAGTCAAATAATGAGTAGAAAACTTTAATGTATTCCATAATTAATATCACATTTTACCAAGTTGCCTTTTAGTAGAACTAGTCTTAAGACTATTTATTTGGAATATGAAACAACTCGACATAATCATTTTTCCTATGATTCATGTCCATAACTTCTTGTATGTCATGTAACTTTAATAATATTAATAATAATAATAATACAGTGATTTGTATTATTTGTATAGTTTTACGTTTATAAGCATCTTTAATCTAATTAAATGATTTTCACATGTATATATACTTCATATTTATATTCATAAAACTTTTATAATCATGTATAGCTTACGAAGGAAATTATAATACACTTTTATTTTTTTATAAGTTTATTATGTAAATAGAATGTAAAAGGGAATCAACTTAAATATTTCCATGATAATTTATTCATGCATCATAAGTTATTATTTCTCAACATGTAATACATAAAAGAACCTTTTTTGGCTAGAATGAATAAGATCAATACATAAAATTGTGATATAAGGTAAAAAATATTATTGCATCTTGCCTAATGGGTCTGTGTAAGTTATAAGATTGGTGTAACAATTTCGATGTCAACATCTTCTGATGATGAAACTAATTGTGAAATGATAGCAATTGAGCAACGGATCTGGAAAATTATAAAATGCATATGAGTAAAAAACGTCTAATATCGCGCAAGGGGGGGTCAAAAGTTTATAGCAGTATTGCGATAATGTGTTTGATAATGAGTCGGATTGGCAAATAATATCAAAAGAGGGTCCTCTTTACTTGTCAATACTCTTTAGAAATATAAATACTTTTTAATTGATGTTACAAAGATCAAATTATCTTTCTGTTTACTGGTCTGTTTGGCAAAATGTTGCTCATAATCTTTAAATTGGATATAGTTTTCATGGACAATGCATAAAATATATATTCTTTTTTAGATTATGTTATAATTGCAAGTCTTAGTTCTTTTACGAAGCTTTTATATTTCTTGATTGTTAGAGCATGCACTACATATCTAAAAGATGATTGAAGATTTTATATCACTTTTAATATTTTATGTTTTTTAGATGAACCTGTAGTACCATCAGGCAATGGCTATTCTCATTAATTTTATAATTTATTTTCACTATACATAGTTTGTCTTTTCAGTGTTAAGAAATATTACATTTATCTTTCCTCATAGTAATATTTTATTTGATACTCTTATCTTATTGTGGACGGTATTATCATAGATTGCATGTTTATTAAAACATAATCCTTGTTCTTTGACCTTCTAAGTTTCTCCATGGCTTGATAGGTATGACCATTTTATAGTAATCAGTGTATGCCATTTTCAAGGAAAACAATATGTATTATGTGAAGCATCAATTGAATAATTTTAATTTCTTAACTGTAGTTGTAGAATTAATATATTGGTAGTGCATTAGTTAGCCTGAGCCTTCAGAATTATGATGTTCCGTTCTGCCATATATATATATATATATATATATATATATTACTCGTCTAATATTAACTCTGCTTTTCAAAAGTGTTTCAAACTACTTTTAGTGTAAAAATGCCCGAAAAATGTTGAACTGCTACATCCACACTGCCAAACTTAGCCGTTAGGTCGCAGCATCATTTCTTGATTCTTTAAACAGAAATTTTTATATTAATTTTCGTGAATTACGCAAATTGAATGTTTTCCTGCAAAAAATAGTTGTCCTGATCAAATTAGTGATAATTAATCCTCGAGGCGCGGGTTATTTTTTTATTTTCTATTAAAAAACGCGGTTAAATTTGATATCTTATTTAGAATTGTCATACATATAATGTAGGTAAACACAAAGAAACATAATTTCGACGTTGCCCGTGGCTAGATGGTTAAAACCGAGTTTCATTCTACAATGTCATTTTTCAGGATATTCTATACCTTATTCACGATTAGCGCAATAATTTTTATTTTCTTATCTATCTTGGAGGTCTTTATTTTTTCCTTTTAAAGTTCTCCGTCTTATTAATTCTGCTTTCAATTGCTGGACTGTCTACCAAAAATATTTATTCTTTTAATTCATTGTTTAATTTTAAATAATATTGCGCCGTAAAGCACAAACTGTTATGTTGTTCTTTGGGCTGAGTTTGACAAAAACGGATTACTATTAGTTTCCATACTTTAATAGAACCCAAAATTACGTCTGCTTCTTGCGAATTTGTTGATAAACTAACTACTGTGAATTGATATTTGAATATAGTAATTGTTTTGTCTTTTGTATGAAATAATAATTCCAATTAAGTGATGAATATATAATCGAGTCATTGATATATTTTTTTAACCCTTTGAAGCATGGTGGTAACCCACGTTACCACCACGACTTCTTTAAATTTTTGCCATTTAATTTCTAGTTAACGCATTTAGGTCGGTTTTTTTGCATTTTTTAGATATCTTAGCCAATAAAGGAACATAAAAAAATGTTGAGTAATCATAAATATTTATTCTAAAAGTTTTATAAATAAACAATTATGAAAAATAGCGATTTTTTCGGAAAAATTCATTATCGAAAAAGTTTTTTAAGATTATTTCTTGAGATTTTGTACAAAAGGGTTTTTGGGGTCGCTGATTACGAATTCGCGGTCAGATTCCCAAAATGCTAAAACTTTCTGGATTCGGATAAAATTTAGTACTCCGGGGTTTTTGGGATCGCTGATTACAAATCTGAACTAAAAATTCAGAAATTCAATATGGCGAATCCAATATGGCGGACTCGAAATCGAAAAACGATGCAAATCTCATGATAATGTATATCTGGGGGTATATCCACCATTTTGAATTTTGAAAATTTTAGTTATTTCAATATTTATTTTAGAATATTTCAAATTAATTTTTTTACTGTATAAAACATAGTGAAAACATATACGTTTTAAACGGAATTAGGCACCAAATTTTGTTACAACATCTCCATTACTAGCTTAACAAATTCGCCAGATCGATTTTTCATATCAACTCTCGTTTTTGAGTTAGACATTTTTCACTATTTCAATCAAAAAAAGGTTAATTTTTTACGAATTTTGTTAATATTTATTTAATTACAATTGTTAAAACAAAATATCCAAAATTCGTCTGTACAATTTGTTTATTATACATTTGAAAACGTTAAGAACATTCAGACTGTCATAAATTGCTACCCAAGTTATTTTTTAGTGAGTAAAAACGTGGAAAATAAAGTTTCGAGAAAATCAAATTTTAAGTTTTAGAAAACGTTTTATTATAATGTGGTTCATGATTTACTAAATGATTAGAAAATAAGACATAATAATTTTTTTGGCAATTTGACTTCGCCAATCAAAAGAGTTGGGATTACACTGTAAAAAACAGAGCAACAAATTTTCAATTTTTGGAGGAATTTGTCATTTTTGGGTGTACGGTCTCGTTAACCCTCGCTTACCCCTCCTGGGTCTTACAGACCCTGTGATTTTTTTCCTCCACTTTTTACTGTTCACAAAATTATTTTTGCCTCGAACATGTTTACTTTAAAAACTATTGATGTTCGCGGGCCCCACTTACACCAACCTTTTCCTCACTATCTGGCGTACAAAATTTAAAAAAAAAACACTAATTTTTTGTCAAGTTACAAGGCAAAATATGAGCAGGGTCTCTAAGACCCTTGGTGGTCGTCATAGGGGGGCAAAAAATATGTGTGGCCAGCGAGGGTTAAGTACAATAATATCCCGATTTTCGCGGATAGATGCGTTCCTACCAAATTCGCGTTATATGAAAATTGCATATATAACAGGGTAAAAAAGGGGGTTAAAAATCAATAAAAATATGAATGGAAGTAGTATTATATAGCTATTTCTTTATTAAGTGATAAAATCAGCTCAATGGACACTCAAATAAAATATTACTCGTTACATAAAACTATATATAAACCTTCATAAAAATAAAAAACAGATGCGAAGCATTCCGCTCCACTCATTATTAGTAGAGGTTGTAGCCTGTCACAACAAAGCGTAGACAGACGAAGAACGCAGCTGGTTCTGCTTCGAAAAAAATTCATGTTATAACGAATCCGCGTTAATCGGGATCGCGTAAACCAGGGTATTACTGTATATTCCTTGCTTAAGTTCGTTGTGAACTGACTTATAATGTTACAGTTCTAATGTAGGTACGTTTCTACATAGAAATTTCTTTTTTCTTTAATTCGCTGATTATACTACGTATAATAAAATGTACCATATATGTCATATACAAACCCATTGATAGATTATTTCTATAATTTATATAATTTCCAGGTATTTAGCAATATAATATGTCTTCTCAAGCAGAAGAGAATTGTTGCTCTGAAGCAGTGTCACGATTGTCTTTAGGCAAGTCTAAGTTTAAACGACCTCGTAGTAAGGGTGAAACACGCGGGCAAAAATCGTCAGGCCTCACACACGAATGTGGTGTCTTTGGATGCATTGCAGCAGGTGATTGGCCATCCCCGATAGATGTTGGTCAAGTAATTTGTCTAGGTAAGTTCTGTCTCTGTCAATGAACAAGTGACTGATAAAATATACCGTTTACATAATAAATAAAATTGCAGGTTTGGTAGCGCTGCAGCACAGAGGCCAGGAAAGCGCAGGAATTGTAACGAGTGAAGGTGTCTGTGCAAAATCATTCCATGTTCACAAAGGAATGGGAATGATCAATAATATATTTAATGACGAAAATATGAAAAAGCTTAGAGGGAATCTCGGAATTGGTCATACGCGATATAGTACCAGTGCTGCTAGTGAGGAAGTGAATTGTCAACCTTTTGTTGTTCACACGGCTCATGGAGCTTTGGCAGTCGCTCATAATGGCGAACTTGTGAACACAGAATCATTGAGAAAAATGGTAAAGTAGAATATTTTAATGTGCTGATTCTGATATTTATTTGACTATTATCTTGTTTTTTAATGACCGATTGTATTCTCTAGGTTTTAGGACGCGGTGTTGGACTCTCCACGCATTCCGACTCTGAGCTTATCACGCAGGCACTATGTTTAAATCCACCGGAAGGTGAGGTCAATGGACCCGATTGGCCAGCTCGTATTAAACACCTTATGCAATTGGCACCGTTGTCATACTCATTAGTTATCATGCAAAGAGATAAAATCTATGGAGTTCGAGACCCTTATGGAAACAGACCGCTTTGTCTCGGCAAAATTGTTCCTATCGTTAATCTAGGTGAGCTTTCAATTACATACCCAGACAACACATACTGTCCAAAAGTTGTCTTTAATCCTTTGAGCACGGAATTAATCTGAAATTGTAGTCCTCAAAGAACGGAATTACAATGGAACAGGATAAATTTTGCGTCACATAGGATGTGACGTACGGTTCCAAAGAGTTAAGACGTCTCATGTGACAGAAGATGTCTTTTGAGTATCTTCCAGATAACTTTAGCATTTATGTGCTGTCTGGGTGTGTAACAGTCTACTTCAATTATTTGTAGGGGTTTGCTAAGAAGATATATTTTAATGATATCCTAGATGATCACTTCAACTAAACTTGTTTGTAGTGCGAATGAGATATTTTTATTTTCGCTTTTAGGAAATGATGAATCTGACGAAGATGATGAAGCTGATGGCTGGGTTATTTCTTCGGAATCCTGCGGTTTCCTTAGCATTGGCGCTAGATATGTTCGTGAAGTATTTCCTGGCGAAATCGTGGAAATGACACGGGAAGGATTCAAGACGATTGATATTATTGAAAGGCCTGATAAAAAGCCACAAGCTTTTTGTATATTTGAATACGTCTATTTTGCGCGTAGCGACAGTATTTTTGAAGGTAAATATAATATTCCATGTTAAATATATAATCGCGTACTGCTATATTTGGATCTGTTATGTGAAAATGTTCGAATAGTTAGAAACTGTATAATTAAGTTTAAAAAAGTCTGCAGCAAGTATTGTCTCAATCTAACGGCGTAATATTCTTAAATCGTCGACTATATTGATACAATAAATTTAATATTTTGCATTATATTTCACATCTCTTGATTCAATGCATTGGAAGTAATTCTAACATATTTAAGTTCGAATTGTACATATGTATATAAAGATCATCTATTTTTAAAGGCTTACAATTTATTTTCGTTCGAAATATTGAAAATTAAACAATTCTTTGTTCAACTTCATCAGATAAAGAAACATATTACATTGTGAAGCAAAAAAAAATATGCTTCTCTAAATCGAAAAAGCGCATTAAATTTTATATGAAAATTAACATGTATGTGTATCAAAACTTATAACTTTTGCCTGCAATGTTTAATACTATTATGCATAATTCAAAAGTTATTGCACTTCTTAGATACTATTATTGTAAAATTATGCACTACAAAGTAAGGACGATTCCCTGCTACATTGAGAATAAAGTCACTAGTAATTTTCAAGTTCATTTTTCCATTTGATACGAGGCATTTTGAGGGAACTGATTCTTCATATTATTTATTAGTAAATTAGCCTTTGTAAACCATAATTAGTCTGTGAAAGTGTCAATATTAGTAGTGTTAAGTAATTTAACAAAAAATAGGACACTTCCGAATGTTCTATGTGGTCGTGCCTAATTACTAATAATCAGTTATATGTTCGTGCTGAATGATGTTACGTAAAAATCTTAGTTGACTTTGTTTCTTTATAAAAAGTTTAATTTCTTACATCGATGACTAGAGTCAGAAGAAAGTATCGGGGCAAATAAGTTTGCCTTAATGCACGGCTCGATAAACCATGTGTTTGTGTCTTATACATCCACTATCATGAAACAAATTTATTTCAAATTGAAAGTGCTGGTCATATGCAAATCTATTCTGTCACCTATATTCGGAATTTCATCTTTTCTGTATGTTTTATCTCTTTTTGTGATAGTAATTGCATAAGACACTTCCATATGTTTCACAGGGTCGAGCTTAGAAATATTATAGCTTTTCTATTATGCGAAATAGTGAAATATAGTTTGAATACATGAGAGATTTGAGAGAAGACCTGTCCGAATGTGTAAAAATTAATCCACAATTTTTTCGAATATTTGGAATATTTCTCTTCATGAGGGTAGGAAAATTGCTTCTCCATTTCTCTGTACGCTCTTCACCGTATCAAGTTGCATAACAAAATCATATATATATATCGAATTCCGGGAAAAAACCAGTTCGTTACATTATAAATTGGTTACTTTTTATAAGTATAAACTAAACTAATTTTCTTTTGTTTGGCTTTTAGGACAAATGGTGTACTCTGTTCGCATGCAGTGCGGTCGAGTATTAGCTTTGGAATCTCCAGTGGAAGCCGACATTGTTAGTTCCGTTCCTGAATCGGGTACGGCTGCAGCACACGGTTTTGCAAGAGAGGTAAATTGCATTGGTAGACATCTTTTATGAGAGCTTATGCATTTAAAACGTAATCTCATTAAATACTAACTTTAATATTACAGTCGGAAATACCATTTGCCGAAGTTCTTTGCAAAAATAGATACGTCGGTAGAACGTTTATTCAACCGAGCACGCGATTGAGGCAGCTGGGCGTCGCAAAAAAGTTTGGTGCATTATCGGAAAATGTAAAGGGCAAGAAATTAATCTTGATTGATGACTCGATTGTTCGAGGAAATACAATTGGACCAATTATAAAATTACTGCGTGATGCTGGTGCTAAAGAGGTATAAATATATATCAATGCCAGTAATATCATACTTAATATTTTTTCAAAAAGCTTATCCATTCATAGCATTCTTCAATATTCACAGGTCCATATCAGAATAGCATCACCTCCTCTTAAGTATCCATGCTACATGGGTATTAATATTCCTACACGAGAGGAGCTCATTGCGAACAAGCTGGACAGCATTAAATTAGCTAAACACGTTGGAGCTGATAGTTTAGCCTACCTTTCAGTGGAAGGACTCGTTCAAGCTGTTAGATATGGAATGGATAATAGAGAAAGCAGTTATATTGGACACTGTACTGCTTGCTTGACTGGCGAATATCCCGACGAATTACCAGGCGATTTGGATTGGTGAATTAAAATAAAGTTTTCAAGACGAAAAATTATTAGATAACATGTATAAATGCCGAAAATACAGTGCGTTGTTATAGTTTTTTCATGATTCGTATTGAAATAGCGTAATGCGTGAATTATTGTATGAATACATACTTAGATACTAAAAATCCGATTATTGTAATCTCAGGCTACAGCGATAAAAATCGCTATATGCCATTTATTCTTATGAAATTCATAGATTTCTTGGGTTGAAATGCATTCGACTCAGTATTCAGAATAGATCTTATTGCTCAATGAAATATAAAAATCGAGCACATAATGTGCTAGGATTTTGTAGATTAGTACTTTACAAGAAAAAAAAAAGTGTTAATGTATGAAAGGTTGCACATGTCTTTACCTATTTTATATCAATGTACAGAAGCATATTATGTATGAATAACTACAGTAGGACCGTGACATTAGTGAAATAGTCAAAGGATTCTTATGTTGTAACCTGTGAGGAAGTGGACCCTCAAAAAAGGGTATTCTCGCCGGCCAATTATATATATTCCTTTGCGTGCCTTGTTATAATGAATAAGACCATCGTTGAAATATTTTCTATATGGGTATAAAAGTTTTTTTATACAGTCTATATTTGTACAATTGACAATTGTATTCCATATTATGTCGTTATTAAATAATTTAAGATTTATAGATACATTTACAAAATAAAAAAACTTTACACCTGGATTAATCGTTATGGTTAAAGCTGTTCATTCAATACATATCATTAGATTTGTCGCGTCACCTAAACTGGGTTCATGAATGTAAAAAGTGTACATTTTCATTAGTCGGCGACAATCATGATCCAATAAGAATTAACTTTTTACACTCGTATAGTTAGTGCAGGCAATGCGAACAAACCTACATAATTCATTATAGTCTAGTTCTATTAATATATTCTAAATTGTCTGTATTGAATGAATGCATTTTCATGCATTACAATATATATATATATTTTCACTACTTTTGGTGTGACTTTCTCAATTGTTCTGAAATTTCTTTCATTTTAGCTTCGCGTTTGACTTCTTTTTTGAGTCGTTTATTTATGTACGTTGTATTTGTTGTCAGTTTGCATTCTGCCGATAAGGAATCTTTATTACTACCATCTATATTTGCAATATCAACGTTATCTATTTTTTCTACAATCTCTACTTCACCTGTCGATGTTGTTATTTCAACATTACCTTTGTCACTTAATTTTACATTATTAGTGCCACTATTGATACCTTCTGCCGTAACTTTCTTAGTCTCAGAATACTGTTTCCTTCTCGAAGACCTTATTGCCTTTCCTACATTTGAAGAAACCATTCTTCCTCTTGCTCTTTTGATTACTTTAATACTTGCTTTGTGTTTACCTTTTACATCATATGTGCTAAAGTCCATTTTTTTATTTGAACTTGATCTAGAATGTATGGCCTCTGACAATCCAGAACATTCTTCTCTTTCACTTAACTCTGTATTCTGTTTCACATCTATATTAGCATTTTTAATGTTCTCCAATAGAGGTTCATTTTTATCTTTTTGTAAACTATGAAAATGTGAAAGTACAGTTGATCGGCATATTTGGTGCTCAAGCTTATTCTGAATGTCTTTTGAATTTGAATCTTCTTTCAACATAGTCATATTTGTTGCAGGTGTGATGTTTTTATTAGGTTTGTATATAGCAAATGGATTATCTTCATCCGATTCTGAATCCAGCTGAATTCCTTGTAATTTTTTTTCTTCACGAATCCTATGTTTTTCCAAGTATGCATTCAAGGCTTGTAACCTATCATCACGCATCTCAGTCCAGAAAGAAAGGGCTATACAACAAAATAATGTAAGAGAAAAAGGAAGTTTTACCAATCAGAAATTGTTTACTAGTATCATAAATTCATACCATTATCTTGGTATTTTGAAGGTACTCCAGCTTCTTTTATAGTATCCATATTAGGAATGCATTGAACATAAGCAGAATCTCCTAGAACATCTGTTCGAGCTGTAGTAAAAACTCTCTGCATTCGTAAAAATTTTCTTGTTTTTGCAAAGTATTTTAAAGTAGGAACTGTGTCAAATATTAGGTCATTGACAATGGGATTCTCATCATTCTTGAAAAATAAGTACGTTCCAACAGCATCTTCATAGGTTCCTTCATAGAACTAAATTCATCAAATTAGCATTTAAACATACAAAAATCATTAAACGAGAGATAGGAAGAATGTTATCGATGTTTTATAATTTACGTACTTTACCGTTAACTTCTATAATAGGATTATCAGAATCTATACCAATTATGTCCAACTTCAGATTCTCATCACTAAACGTGTTACGTTCGACAAAACCTTCAAATTCAACATAGATAAGAAATTCCTCTTCGTCGTCTGACTTTTCAGAATCTGAGTCCATAATTTTTTAACTTGTTCTTTTTTGTTGTATATATAAGGGAGCTTTCCCAAGTCAGTCGCACCCCGCTCACCAGCGCTCACCCTATCGCACGGTCCCCTATCGCAGCGTTGCCTGAGAAAGTGTCGCCAACAAAGACAGGAGACGTCGGTACTCATCTCTCAGACTCATTCTACAATGCATGTGTCCACCGTGCAGGGTTGAAATAGAGTTAACCAATCAAAAACGAGGTTTGAGCGGAATACACTAACTTGATTGGTTAACTCTATTTCAACCCTGCACGGTGGAAACATAGGGTGCGTTCCGATATTCGCTCAAAGCGCTGCGAGTATCGTTGTGTCCCTGTTTACTCACGTACAATAGAATGA
>JARQST010000637.1:0-53163 GCA_030142225.1 Pachycephus smyrnensis
TTTTCGAAATTGGTCAGAGTTTACCGGAAATACACAAAAATTACCTTGTTCCACTTCAATTGGACGTTACTGTATGTATATTGCGTATTAATGTCTGCGGGACCATGCAATGCTCTTTCTTCTTTTGTTCTCTTATAGTACTAAAAAATCACTAACATTATGTATATAACAAGAATATTATAACATTCCAGAATAACTGTCCCGATTACCTACAGCTTCTTTCAATGTACCTAAAAATACATTTCATTTCGCACATTTTGTAATGATATATTAATTTTACCTGTATCGAGTCCAATTGCGTTGCATGTAGAAGGACGCTATCGGGAACTGCAGTGACTTGCTGAAAGACTTCATCCTGCAAGCTGGGACTAAAGTATCCGCCATCTTCCGAATATCCCGTCATCGTGAAGCTCTCCGTTACTGCGGGTGTTGTCTGAGCTTGCGACTGATTCTGTTGTTGCTGATTTGTTGTGGACTGCACAGGAGATTGATACGTCAATTGAACTCTTTGACCAGGATCGGAGGTCGCCCTCTTCACAGCCATTTTGGTAGTACCCTGAAGTGTGAAAACAAATTTAGTCAAATATTAAAAAAAATGTTAATACACGAAAATCTATTTTTCTTTATACTTAATATTTAAGTATAGTCGAAAATCAATTATAAGTGAACAATGACTTGCCTTTAAAATCATATCAGCAAGTGCTTGTGCCTGTGCTTGCGTCTGAGCTTCTTGCAGCTGTTTTTGCACTGCAGCGTGATTGGCCATAGTGACGTTCGGTTGTCGAAAATGCTCGCTGTCCGAGTGCCTTCGTACTTTTTCTCCAGCTGCCAATGGCGGTGGTGCGGGAACGGCAAAATTCGTTTTACCAACTGCGTGAGATGCGCCATCGTTTTGTGTAGTAAACGCATTCGCATTCGCACTCGCACGTGGTTGTGTGGTATTAGCGTCCGTTGCTATGAACCAGCAGAAAAAACGTATTCATTATACACGGGTAAATACGCTAATTGCAATTAAATCGATGAAACGGTAACTGAGCGTCATTTAAAAAATACTGATACCCAGCACGATAAATATAATACACGCAAATTACATTTTAATCCATTGATACACTAAACGATACATATAATCCAACATTGTTTAGAAAAATCATGATTTTTAGAACCATGTCTATGGCAGGACAATTTCTAATCGTAATCGAAATTTCTAATCGGGACGAATGTACACATTATTTTTTGATTCGCAAAATTTCCGCGTGTCATCCGCATCGTGCAATTATTCGTAAATTTGCAGCGCTAATTAATATTCGACTGTATATACAGTAGCTGGAAATTCAAGGACAATGTGCACTGCAACGGTGACGAAGTACAATCGAAAACACACGAGTACAGGGAGTACAATAGATAGATTAAAAGTAAAAGCAAGAACAGAATGAATGAGCGGAACAGGGACAAAAACAAGAGAGAAAGAGAGAGAGATACAGCGAAAGAGAGAGAGAACGAACATGACTCTAGTACCGAAGTACAGGGTGAGTGGTATAGGAATTCAATAAAATTAACAGCAAATCGCTATTAACTGTCCAAGAGGTTTCGATGTGATTTCAAATTTCCAATTTAATTGCTCATTTGCCGTGAATGCTTCGAAAGCATTCGAATGAGCGAACGAGCGTACAGTCGAACCGACGAGCTCTGCGAGACTAGTGAACGATGGACTCGTTCATTTTTCAATCAGCACGTCAACGCGCGTGAAGTCAGGCAGTGGAATAAACATCGACAGTATGTGAGATAGGGAGGAGAATATCAGGACGTAGGGAAACTGCTGATAGAGTGGGAACGAAAGAGAGTTCCACTGAATGCTCTGTTCGAACAAAAGAATCTTCTCATCCCTTAGCCTTCGTTCCGTCTTGACAGGTAGACATGAATTCTCAACCCCCCATTCCATATTAGGAGTTATGCTTCACCCGGTTCCCTTTGACTTCCTTGTAGTGCGCTAATTGGCGCGAGAGCCAGACGCGCTGAAAATCTAATCAAAACTTAATTCGTTCCACCTATCTGCTCGAGAGATACGGATAATAAGGTACGTTCGAGATTATCGAAGTCGTGTAATAGGAAAAAAAAAGTCATTTGCAGTAGGGAGTAAGTAAGGAAAGCGATTTATCCAGACACCCCCTTGAGTGGAGTACGACATCGCCCGATACCCAATCTGAAATCGCGCGCTAATCGCAAATCACGGTGTCGACGTCGATGAGAATTTGCAAGGAGGGAAAAGGGAGAAATCGATCGGTACCTTTTTTTAAAGTTCACGTTAAACGCTTTTACCCTTACTGAACCCTTGGATTTTCCAACTCTACTTCCAGCTGTTTAATCTTAACCATTTACCAGCAACCCCTTTAATTATTTGTGGGCGTTCAATTCATCTCAAGCGTCTTTCTGCTATTGACTATATATATACTGTACTATATAGAATGTGCTGCCAGAAAATATTCTAATATTCCCTATAGACGTGTCCCGTCTCTTTGATTTTCGCTGTTCACGCTACGTTGCCCAGCGTCGAGTCAAGCTCGACGAACGGCGGTTAAGCTGCATGGGATTTGAAAAAATTGGCAATTATCGATTGCGGCCTTGCAAATTGTTCCGTCAAAGCCATTGGCCGTCAAATCGAATGCCGCAAAATAAATGTAATGCCTCATCTACCTCCTATCACCCTCCACGATAAAAATAGTGATGCGTCCAGAATAGGGTAGACATTGAACACCGGTTCAAACACAAAATTCATTTTCGTCGCCTTCCTGAAAGGATCTCAGGACAGAGGGTTGGAATCGGTGAATGAAGCGGGTTCCTGAAAAAAGAAGTTTCAAGGGTCCCTATTGTAAAGGCGCACGTGGAGGATCACCAGGTCTTTGCCGCAACATTTCCTAAAATGTAAATATCTTTTAGGGGGTGTGTCCTCACGCGGTCGTGTAAAGTTCGTACCAGGTGCGATTGATGAGATGAGAAATTCCGGCTGAAACGTATGGAAACGCAGGATGATTAAACCGGAAGGAACTTTCTAGAACTAGGATGACTCTCCATTATATGTTTCACACGTTAGACTCTTCCTATATCGAAGTCACGTATGACTGAGATTAATGATATTCGAAAGAGCAATAAAATGCGTGACAATTGAATATTCCCGTTGAGAAAGATATGACGTATCGCATGGCGACCTGCAGTATACTGCAATACACGCCGATACAATTCTCTGCAATTTCCGTTGAACGCGACCGTATAGCTAGTAGAGGAAATCAATTTGCCAAAGGGATCCCGGGCTTGAGGGTACTTCCGTTCATATTTGGTCCCTCATTAGATTTATCTCGCAATTTTACCGAGGGGTCGTATATATTCTTTTTCGTAGGCGGCAAGGCTCTGCTGTGGCTAGCTGATAGATTCGATATTTTACTGGTTCTACCAGCTATACGGGTACCCTTATGTATACGCTATACTATGCTCTATTCCAATTTCAGGATATGGTAGGTTATAGTATATGGTATACGATAGTAAAGCAGAACAAGACCACGATATAGCGCGTAGCGTGACTGCGTTGTCAGCAACACGTCGCGTTCGACGCTTTGCCGTTGGTAGCAAATTATTTATTGATCTGGCTGGGTCTTTCGGGAGGCGGTACAAGCATCGAAAAATAATGGCCGTTGATGTTTCCGCTAAATGGCTCGTAAACGATTTTACAAAAGCGAATGCGATGAGCCGACGAGGTCGTGAATCTTTCTTGGCGCGTACCCTTCTCCCCTCCCCCATGATATAGAGTTAGCCAGTGGGGGGCTGGAAAATGTTCATCCTCGAGAAATCATGGCTCTACGGTTATTCCGGATCAATTCGATCCTGTCGATTTCTTCATTGTGATTTTATGGATTTATCATAAATGGTTAACGAATGAGCCACTTTCGTTGTAAATCACTCTGGGGTCTCATCCCTACTTTACGAGAGCTATAATAATCTCTTTCTCTCTCTCTCTCTCTCTCTCTCTCTCTCTCTCTCTCTCTCTCTCTCTTTCTCTCTCTCTTTTTCTCTTTTGTGATTTATCATCCACGATGCGGACAATGCGACTAATATTTTGCATTACGCAGCTCATAAATCTTGCGAGACTCTTGCGCAAAACAATGCTCTTAGCCGCGCGCGCGTTACTGAAGTTTCCTAACTTTCCAAGAAGTGGGTAGGCAGGCATCAACGTTGTTATGTTGGTACCCTACGTAGACGCTCCGCACTGTCTATAGACGGGTGTCTAGCGCGAGTAGCATTAACCTAGATAGTATATAGATAAACTGGATAAAATTTTCGTAGACGTACCAGTTGTCCTTTTTTGAATGATCTTCTCCTCGATGAGAGCCCTCACGCTCACGGATGCTGTCTGAAGGGGTGGTCCGACCACTTCCTTCTTTTCGCTTTTCTTGTTCTCTGCGTCCTGAAACAAGAAGTAATAACAACTGTCATATCACTGGACATAGCTATGTAATGTCCAAGGGTTGGTCTATTCCTGAGACATTCATACTCGCAGTAACCAACTGATATCAAAACTTTGATAATGATCCAGTTTATCTACTGGAGACTAACGTACGACAAGTCGAGGTCCAGATAAAGGAACAATCTGACCTGCTCTTTACGTCTTAACCAAGCGACTCTGCTTACTCCTGAATTCACTTACTCGATGCTGATCTAATTCAGCGTATACGACTTAAAAAAAAGAAGAGGTATAAGGTATAGGATAATCCAAAGTAAAGGACTAAAAGGAAATTTCAGGATGAAATTCGGCCGCCGAGTAAAACGATATTCCCACTTGGGGCTGCAGTAACGATGCAGAAATTTCATAAAGGTTGAAGGGCAAGTTGCGTTAATAAAAAAATCGAAGCATCAAATATAAATTCTCAAGGGTTATTCGACAGGTGGTAAGGGGTAGTAGGTCAATCTTGGTACACTGTACTTCATATGTATATGCTATATGAAGCTATCCGCGAAGGACCATGAGGTTCAACGAATCGGGTCAGATTAGAAGCCGTTCGGCGAAATTGATATGTCGGTGTGGAACACGCGTCAGCTAATCACTAAGCGACGCTAATTGAGGCACCATTCGATTATCTCGTGATGGAATCTCTGGTGTGTGATACAGCAGCCTCCAACGTGAATTACGAAGCAGCGTAAGTGTTACAGCGGTGTACGTGGTATAGGTACAAGTTGTGAGAGAGAGATAGAGCGATAAAGGGTTGTGGGTAGGGGGAGAGACAGTCTGCCTCATCAGCGGTGAGTAACGTATCCCCTTTAGCAGCCCCGAACGTTCGTCATCTAACGCTAATAGCGGGCAGGGCCAATCGAGATCATTCGCGAACCTCAATTTCCTACGTCGAAGTTAGATATATCACGTACGAAATTGAACTCTGTCTTTGACGGGGCATTCGCGTCATGAATATTGATCGAGCCGCTAATGTGCAGAATTGATTGCAAATCCGTGGAGCAACTCATCAATTTGAACCGTGTCGACTGCAGGTAGAAGAGACGTGGGTACATGAGTTGGTTACGCATCGTAACATGAATATATATGTACGCATTGTATATCCGTATCTGCTGATGAATTTTTTTTCTCTTCCACACTTCCATTTTTCATTTTTGGTAACGCGATATTATTTTTGTCGCGTCATAATTTTTCGAATATATTCAACACGCGTATTAAACTCTCATCTCTTGTCACGTACCAAATAAAATTTTTGCGAATCGTGATACCGCCATTGCATATTACAGACACGGTAGTATTTTCCAACTCGTTCCTTGGGTGTAGTTAAAAGAAAAAAATTTGCATTTTCTCTTTACGCACAGTCATTGAAATATCAGATATAGTCGTGATAGTATTTTTCGCATTTTCGCAACGTCCATTAGAAATTCGTTGGGAGACGGGGACATATGTATACAGAAATATCGTATGCGAAATTGAAAACGTTCATGTACGTACGGGAATGAGATCCTTAATCTCTTTGAAAAATGGGGAAATATAGTAAAAAGAGCGATGAATACGTACTAAGAGCTTCTTTCCCTAGATTTTGCATCGTGTTACGTACGTTTACCTAGAGATTTGATATAAAGCCGTGTTTATATATCAGCTTCCGTATCCCATTAAAGAATGGGCTAACCGCATTAATCCGTCCGAGCTCGACGTGAAGGACTATCGAAAGTTTTCCATAATTTTTCTAATGCTCGTCAAACTTGTCGGCAGATTGGCGAACGGCGCGTGGATAGCGAGTTTCGTTTTCAGTGCGCAGTAACCAGTCAGATTCAATCTGCATAATGGAGAAAGCTCGACGAGACAATGTTTGCACGAGTTCCTACGTTCGCTCGGATTGGTCGAGCAGACTAGCGACGGAATGAAAGAGCTTGTTAATGGGTTCATTTCGATTCGATCATCGCCTTATCTTTCTATCTCGTTGCCCATCCCAGCATCCGTAGTCGTACTCGTTCAGCATTGCTCCGGCGGCCCCTATTCCACTCTCGTTCCGGACCCACCTACCGAGAGCCACCCCCTATTCAGTCCACCCGACTAACCAGCCACCCTTCGATGCCACCCATTCGTCCAACCCACCTACAGTCATCCTCCGAAGCATTTCTCTCGATCGAATAGAAGAGGAAAACTTTCCCGGACGATCCTTTCAGCACTTTTCTATAAATGGCAGCAAAAGCCTTCGTTAAAGACATTTTTAATCAGCGGCGAACGAGCCCGACTCGACGGAAATGCTGATCTTTCCATCTCGACGAAGGTAACATCTCTTTCGTCCTGACCTTATTATTATCTTTCTCCTTCCCCTTCGCTTTCACCCCTCGAAGAAAGAGGGAGAGGAATACGCCTGTGAATCTCGAGAGTAGACAGTCTTTATAGCAGATGCAGGTCTAATGAGCTGCAGAATTTTCATCTGAAGTCACTGAGTGATATTGATTGGTTATAGACGTATAATAATAACGGTATGAAAGGTTGTCAGTGCGAATCTTACCTTCTTGAAGTATCCGCCATGAAGTCTCATGTGACCATTGAGTGCCGGGATATTTTTGAATTTCCGATGGCACAAATTGCACTCGACCGGTTTGGGTTCAGTCTGGGATTTGGTTGAGGCGCCGCCACCAGGGGACGACGAATTCCCTGGCGATGGACTGCCCTTTCCAGCGTTACCGTTTCCGGGCGAACTCGCCGGCTGTTGCTGTTGTTGCTGCTGCTGTTGTTGTTGCTGCTGTTGAGCTTGCTGCTGAGCTTGTTGCTGTTGTTGCTGAAACAGACACGGAGGAAAACGTTCGATCAATCCTATATATACTATACATGCACAACACGCTATTCCACTTCCACTTCATCTCGGTTGATCAGAGTCGAGACTTCCTACGAAACAAACCAACTATAACCAACTAACTAATCTACCAAACAACCATCCTGAATCGAGTAACCAAGTGAACCAAGTCAAGCAAGCACACATTTCCCGGAACCTATGAATCCTTCAATTAAATTCGGACGCGTCGTAGCAAGGTATCCAAAAGGCAGCCGTAATTAAACAAAGTTTCGCCAAGGACTTTGTCGTTCTCAGAACGCACGACAGTCGTGTCAGCAAAAAAGGAAAGAAGAACAAGGGAGACAAAGAAAGGCCCTTCGACAAAGTAGAGAACGAATTTCTCGAAGGTAAATTTAACTGTGCGAGTACGTTCCTTGTATATAATGCATAGCCGTGGGCTAAGCGAACAAGAGAAGGAAGAATTTGTCGCGCAGCAAGAAGAAGTTGTAACTCATTTATTATCCTTAGCCATTTTCTCTCTTTGATATCGTACTCCGAATCGCTAATAAGAGACACTTGTGGATGGTAGAGCGGCACGTCGTGTCTCGTCTTCATCTCGTCAAAGAGAAGGCGAAGTACGTGATGTCCTCCGTCTTCGTCCCCGCCATTCCATCCTTGTTTCCTAACCTCTCACGATCCAGTTTCGTTCTCCTCTAACTGGAGCTATATACATACGGTTTCTAGCACGTCGCAATGCCTGTGTCTCGTTCGCATTGCAACTTTGTCCAAGGTAGAAGACAGTGGTATGAAGACCGTAGAAAGAGACAGTTAGAATGGAAGGGGAGGGCGGCGGTTGAGAAACCCCCCACTACTACTTTACCGTCTTAACATTCCAAGAAATTACCCCCCTTGAAACTCGAGCGTAGCAGCGGATGATAATAATACTGCGATGTGGTACTGTTGGATTCCAAGACTCGTCTTCGTTCGTCGCTACTTTCATTCTTGCATTGTGCGAGGAACGCGAGAATTTCATGAAACTGCTAACTACAGATCGAGAATGGCGACGGCGTGCTTCACATCGTAATTCTCATTCTATAATGGACGCACGTAGCTACGTAAGGTAGATGATACGCCTCTACTACTCATGTATCCTTTCCAGAAAATGGTCTGTCTCCCATTTTTCTCTCTCTCTCTGTATATATCTTTTGGCTTCGCTCTTCACCCTCTTTTTCATTTAGAAGAACTTATGAATGTGCGAAGTTCGAAGGCTGTTTGACTGGGTAAAGTTTCCTGCGGGGAAAGAGCTTGGCTAATTTTGGAAACTCGCATGCACATGAGAGAGAGAAAGAGAGAGAGAGACAGAGTCGCGAAGAGTAAACGAGGTCGCTTTCAACGCTCGCTCCTAGATTCCCTTACACTAGGCAATTCTCGTTATCAGGTTGGTTAAATCTTTGAGTACCTAGCTCATATACCTACTTCCAAAATGTATAATCTCAAGGTTTCGCAAATTCCTTTTCACCAACTACTAAGATTTATATGCGTAGCCATCATTCGCAAAGTGGATACTGTTTATCTAATAGCATAGACATCCAAGTATCCGAATAAGATGTTCTTCCCGGTAGCGGAATGACTTTCGAGATAACAATGGAATTCGCGTGCAATTTGCGCGCAAGAACCTACGCACTGAAAAGGGTGTAACGTAGCATGAAGTTACGTATTTGTCAGTCAACCGAGGAAGCACAAGAGGTTGTTGCTACCTCTTTATGGTAAGTCCAAGGAAGACGATATTATCATCAGGAGTGATAGTACCTATACATATATATATATATATGTATACAGCTCCGTATGTACCTCGTGGGACATTACTTTCACAGGGTGAAAGCCTTGGTTGAGAGATCCGGTGTATTTCAAGGATGATGTTACGTTGAGCTCGCGAATTTCGCGCACGTGGAAATACACCCTACCACGTCGAGTACGCCCTGGGCAAAATGGCGAGCAGTCAAGGTATACGGTTTACCAAAAGGGTTGGCGAGAGCTATATATACGGAGGAAGGGTTGTTACTTCTGGCTTGCATGGCGAGCTGGTATCTCGGTTGGTCCTGGCATGTATGATTAAATTAGAACAATGCCAACTTAACTCAGCCTCCTGTCCGTTCAGTTTACCACTTACTTGCTATAGGTACCTACGTGAGTAGTTTAGGAACTCGTTGAGTCCTACTCGGCTTACGGGGGTAGTTTTACAGTTTGTGAATTGGTATGCCCGGTGCAGTGAACTTGGACATCAGTACGTAGGTATCTATACAGATCGTGGCTGTTTATATAAATTTGTCTACTGTACGTCAATTTTTTTGTGTACTAAATCCTGTCGATATAGCAGCTGTTGCTATACACAAATTCTAACTGTATAGCAATGATTTTCTGTATTTATTAAATAACCTATTATCGTGAGAGGATTGTATTTTACAGAAGTGAATAATTTGTCGTTTAATTTTATACAGCAAGAGGGAATAGAGTTTATTGTTAATTTAAAATTATCTAATAATATATCAATATGTGAAAGTGTATTCCGGGGGACGATTTATTCTCGTTCAATGAATGAATTTTAGTAATCATTGGGAGGGTCGATGAATCGCGCCGAGAGACGATTAATCTAATGGGTACAATGCTACCGATTAAAATGGTTAATATATACAAATCGTAAAGGAGGAAATGTCAGGTATTTCACTTTCTTGTAACTTCGGCTACCACCGAGCTATCTCCGATCGATTCACCGAGGCGTGTATAATCTGCGGGCAATCTATTAAAATTTCCTCTGGATTTTGTCAACCGGCAAAAGCGGCGTCGTCGTCGAGGCGAACTCGGAGACTCCTGGAAAACTTGCCAGCCGTCGTTGCACTTTATAGAAAAGTTCGTATTAATTTTTCAACTTCCAACTGGGTCTCGTTAAAGTCGGTTTGAAAAAGGCTGCTGTATGTACTTATACCTATACTATACACACATATATATAGGTCTGCTCAGCAAATATAGCTATATTGCAGTATGGTTCTGAAAATAAAAATAGAATACTGTAAGGATCAGACTAGAAAAATTGAAAGGAATAAAATCAGTGCAGAAAGAAATCCAAAACTGAAAAAAAAGAGAGGAAGTAAAGACAAACAATGCAGTTAAAAGATAGAGAAACAGAGTGTGCGTACCAGACGATTGTTACGGTTACTGCGTTTCTTCAGTCTTCCGCTCTTGACACGCGCGACGGCGTTTCTTTCTAGCGTCCCGTAAACCTTAATTTTCTCGACGAAAATGGTCGTGGTAAAAGAATTGAAATTCCTTTAAGAAAAAGAAAAGAAAAGAAGAAAGAGAGGAAATACACGGCGCTCCCTCTCAGTAGGCGTAAGGTTAGGTAATTGCCACGAAGTTGGGAAACCACTTCATGCTCGGCTACCCTTTTCAGTCTTTCCCCTAAATTTAATGGGTCTGCGCTTTTATCTAGGGGGCGTTAGCGCCGCGGCGTTGGTAACGATGTCATAACAACCCTGAAGCCGCTTCACCTACGGGCACGTCGACGCGAAATCCAAAGAGCAGAACTGTATGGGGCGACGCGGACACGGGATTGTAGTGGACTGGTGTGGAATTACGTACGCGTGCTTTCCGCGTCCTGCGGGACGCGCCAAAGACAACGTAGATAACCTACGTAAGCAACGTAGGCAACCAACATACGTGTGCGGTATAGGCAGTAATTGCATTTCGTGCCGCGTCGCTCGTCTGCCGGCCTTTCTCCTTTGTAACATCAGAGTAGCCAGTATACATAGACGAATCTCCGGGTACCCAACGTTAATCTTTCATGGGATGAGTTATCCCATGAGAAAACAGTGTTTCGGAAAGTGTGAGAAAGGAGTTTTTCCACTGGAATAATCAAATTCTGTGTATATGCCCTCTCACCTTTTATAACGCCTCGCGTGCTTGATGGATACGAATTTTCCTTTCAGGGTCATGGATGCGTCTGTGCGGTCGCGCAGAGATGTAAAAATAGTGTCCAGAAGTATAGATGAGATTAAGGACAAAGTGCGTGGAGGATCAGGTATAGAACGTTGGAGCTCTTGTGTTTAGGATGCTGCATAACCCCCATGAATTTCTGCACGTATAGCCTTGCAAAGCGATTGACTAGCACGGAGGTAAGGTAAAGGAGGAATGTTCTGGAAAGTAAATGAGATAGAAAGGTACGACGGGAAAAAACCGGCAAGAGGTACTGAGTGAGATAGAGTGACAGGGGTAAAGAAAAAAGGGGGTTGTACAGAAAGGATGGTTGATCGATTTTTAACCTTATGGTAGACGGTTGCCAATAAATGTGAGGGAGGAGCCATTTTTAAGAAACTAAACGACTTTTCGGTTTCTGCGAGACTTCCGTGTGCCGTTCTGGTATATATAAGCTGAGGACTTTCGCGAAGCGTTTCTTTGCGAACAAAAACCCGGGACGAAGTTATCAGGGAGTCGGAGGTCTAGAAAGGCGAACTTGTTCTTGCGAATAAAGGAAGGAGGACGTCGGGACGCCAGACGTGGGAAGGGAAGTCCGTTTGCGCATGTGGAACGTGGATGGGAATGAATCTAGTGATTCTAGATAGATCGTGAGAGGGAGAATGAGATGGATAGAGAAAGAGAGAGAGGGACAGATGACAAAATGGAGGGAAGAATTCAAAGGAGGAGTTAACGAGAATCGAAGTTCCCATTTGATGGCTAGAGGGAGACTCTATTAATTTCTCCCTTGGTTCCGTGGGAAATATGGTTTTGTCTTCTATCACGAATACCAAACTGTACTGGGATATGTATATACTAACCCATGATATAGATAGATGGAGACATATAGAAATAGTATAGGGTGTACAGAAGGGGCCGAGGCTGGTAGTACCAGTAATAGAAACAGAATGGGATAATTCTGCGTGCCGCGGACGGACGCGGTAATTGCGAATAATTGTATTGTCTTCGAGTCGTTCGCTCGTGTCCCTCTGGCTTCCACTCGTCGAGCGAGTTCCCTGAATTGCTTTGGGACGAATTGAGAGCTGTCTGCTGGAAACTCTCGTATACCAACCTACCGATGACGAAATCTCTCTCAAGCTTCGCTCTCAATGTAGGTACACTGGGAGTTCCGTACTGCTGCTACGTCGAGGATGCTGGTGTCCCAGGAAACACGGTACTCCAGGCCCAGGCTCGGCCAGCTATGGGCCAGCATTGGCTCATCTTGGCCCTGCGCTGGCCCAGCCTTGGCCCGGAGTACCGTGTTTCCTGGGTGTACTACTGAATGAGATAGACATAAATAGGAAGAGTCAGAGAGGAATAGAGAGAGAGAGAAAGCCGTACCACAGTCTGTTGGATGGGTAGGTATACGTATATCAGAGAATCGATCGCAGATTCAAGTACTATAGAGTGCAGGTGGAATCGGCAAGGGAAACGTAATCTTGGCGAATCTCGTTAGTGGTTACGTCTGGTCCATGTAAGGGCTGGCTTAGAAAAAAATATATATATAGAAGAATTGGTGCGTGAGTGCGTATAAGGTATATGGAGGAGGGTGAGGGGGGAGGGATAAGGTTTTAGAGGAAGGAGCGAGAGAAGAAAAGGAGAGAAATATAAGGGAGGAATCTTAAATGATCGAATGGGAAGGAACGGGTATATAGGAAGGGTAGGTTATATAGGGTAGGTATACCGAAAAAATTTACGAGGCTGCCGCTCGTAAAGCTGGATTATTTTCAATCTAAAAACATTTCTGGTCCTTCTAAAGAAATAAATGGAAAATATATAGAGATCCTGTAGTATATGGCTACAATCTATATGACGCTCGTCATCTGCGCCTATATCGAATAACACCTATATTCGCACGATGTAAAATTTTTAATTAACTAGCGATCCAAAAAATTTATCTATCCATTTATATCGTTTGAGCATACTTTATGTTTCCTTTTCATATAACTTACCCTCGAGAACGTTAGGCCAACTGTTTCAATTACCCACCCTTACACGATGAAGGGCTGACGATATAGGTCTTTCTGTCTCCTCCGCCGATTATTGACAATTCACTAACTCAACTTGACTCCCTTCAATCATTTACAAAGACTTCCATCCCCTTGGAGAATTTCACCAACCTCCACTTTCTACTTGTACAAGTCGCAGTGAGTTCTGAGTGAGTTTTGCACGACAGATGTTATCTACTAGATATCCCGGTAGGTTGGTAGTCTGATAAGATGATAACTAAGGAAGGTAAGGTTGGGTTGGTAGCACTGCATATATTTCCATCTACTTCTTCTTAAGCTTCAAGTACTTCAGTTGTGTGTATGGTACACATAGTCGACTCAAGCAGAGTGCCAAAGTAAAATCTAAGCTACGGCGTCAAGTTACAAGACGCGTTAACGCGTTTACAAGGCAGCGTAGCATTTTACAAGGGCAACGAAATTATCGTAAAGTAGCTACGCGGCGAAACATTTTATCATGACTGCCATTTTTTGTGGTCTCTTTCAGCATCCACCGTATACCGTGATTGTACATAGATAACGTTAACGAAACCCGGGACGCGCTCTGTACGGTACCGCTAACCAGACTCGTCCTGGGGTAGGTTTACGCTTTACTGATTACTCTACGGGACAGACAAACCTCGCGGGCGTTGAGATAAGAGAGGCCACGGAAGCCAAGTAGACAAACTGTCGCGGTACTGACAATTGTACTAATTGCACAGCTGCGTACCCTCCCCTCCCCTCTCTTCCACCCTTAGGACTAACGCTACCCCTCATTCATCCAGCTAGAGCGACTCCTGAGGGACAATCTCACGCGCCTACGTCAAAGACAGAGACGCTCGTGCTCTCTCAAACTTTCTCGTCAAGGACCAAGGACTATCGGGAAATAACGTTAAGACGATTTTCACGGTAACGAGTTCCGACGTTGTGAAACTTTCCGAACAGGAAATACCGTCAAATTCTTCACGGTGGGGAGAAGGAAGACGTTGGAAGGGGTCGTTCAAGGAAAAAGAATCCTGCGCGGGTATGGTATAGAGTTTAAAGGCGAAATCCTACCGGACGATAGTATTGAGCGAAACGAGTGAGAAGTCGTAAAAAAAAAACGAAAAGAAAAATTCAGTTATGACGATTTATCGGGATAACAATGGCCATGGATGTTTTTCTATACTGTAGAAACAAACCATGGATTCCTCATTTCCGCATCCCGATGCCTTCTGCCACGTGTCTGTTTATTGACTGAGAAAACAGAAAGATCGGATAAACGACACAGAGGATACTAACTGGATAAGTTTAAAAAAAGATATCGACTGTACGGTCAATCCCGAGATGATATAGTTAAAAGGAAATTTCCACAATCACAATCAATTTCCTCGTAGCTGATATCTTCCCTGAATTAATTATATAATTAGCAGGACCGTTTTCGTTCGCTGTACGTAATTCACCAGGGTGACCTAAACTTCACGAAAATCAGTGACTTTACGCACACACCCTATGGTTATGATTAACGTTAATATCAGAAAGTCAAGATACGAACAGAATTTAATGGCCGCATTAGCCGCAGAAGGCGCAGCTTAATTCACCGCAAGAGACTACCGTATATGTTCCCCATACCAATACGAAAATGTCGAAACACCAAAAGTTTTCACGGTCGCTATACGTAATTTACAATCACCATTCTGGCAGTCTCGTTGCAAGTTACCGTCTCACGTTTCCTATTGAAGCGTGTCCTCCTGTTAGAACTGCCATTTAGAGCTCCCATGGTAGCAATAAACGTAGCATAGGCCACTGGCACTGTACGCCATTTTGGTGCTACTCGCGACGAACTAGTAAAGTAAAGGAACAATTACCGAACGTACAACGACTAGTACCGATAGACATTCTGAATATTCTATGTACGTCAAAAAAAATAGGAATTCAAAAAATAATATCCGTCTTCACCCCGTACGTAAATATCAATAAACCGTATTAGATCATCCGTAATCGTCATCAACAATCGATAGGTCCGATTCGATAATGAAATTTCAAAGCATCTGCTCGTAAGCAGTTCTCGTTACTGGTCTGGGAACAAGAGTGTAAAATCAACGAACAGTCCATCGAAATACCGTGGGGGAATGAGCTGTGCTCCGGGCGTGATGATTAGCCTCGTAAAAATGCAAAATTCACGGTGGCGTTAACGAGCGGGATTTTACTGCGTCATCGACTTTGCTATATATATCTATAAGTCTATATATAATGTAAATATATATATGTATGCTATATAAAAGCGAACAAATCCACGCTCGTTTATACCCTTCGCCAGTGGTAGGTACTATTCCCAGTAGCTCAGCTAACACATAAATTCCTCGAGCACATGACGCCGAGCTTATGAACAATAACCCCATACCACTTGGCCGTTAGGCGAGCCTCCCGCTCAGTAATTACAGCCACCCATAAACATTCGGCTCACAGCTCAATCTCGTCGAAGATAACGCGGCTGTACGTGAGCAGAAGGTAACCACTGCGACAACCTCGGGAACAGCTGCCCCAACGTCCACGGGGATAAACTGCATAGTCCTCAAAGAAAACAATCCTTGGAGAGGAGTTCGAGTTTTGCCAGCCCTAAGAAGCCGTTTGGCAAGGCTTTGGATTTCAGAGTGGGTATATATACGTACAATATATAGTCTTAGAGTACCTAACACACCCTGTAATACACAGAGGATGAGCTACTTCTAGGTACACCATAGGTTATATCTATATATAGAAATTAAGTAATACCTCAATTTTCTCGTTCAATCTTTTAGAATTTATTTAGATTTTTTTGCAAAGTGCACGTGACGATTTGCATATTGGCTCCGGGAAACTCGTGGTTCCGCTCTGGGTTAACCGTAAAATAATCTATTGGACGCTGCGAGTGAATTTCCAATGACGTCGACGTTGAGTGATTTTTCTTTTTCTTCGTTTGGTACAGTTGTATAGTCCAAGGGAAAGAGAGCACTTGATTGAAGTTCCTATAAATACTTTCATTCAGTACCTTGAAATTGGTCGCACGGAATCAAACGCGTCTCCAATTGGACTTTTATATCAGTTAATGTTATTAACGTATCTAATTACTCTGTATAAAAGTCTGAATAAATGTGAGAGAGTGTAAAAACTTACAAAATATTTGTCAAGTGAGTTCAAAAGCTCGTGAAGTCTATCGTCCATTTTGCGTAATGGCTGTGCATCGATTACTCTCGATATCTATGTGTGTGTGTATATACATATATACATTTATATAGATTTTAATAGTATCACATAGGAAAATAACAGATTTTTACGCACGGATGGGTAATCAGAGACATGCGTTTCCGTTCTGCATTAATCGAGGTTGCCGTTGGGGATCTTGAAGAAGGAGGATCTTTATGCGTAGGGAACGCGATAACCTTGCGGAGGAGATCGACAGGGTGTAAAAAGGGCCGCAAGCTGATTGGTCGACGTTGGAAAAGATATTCGACGGGGTGCGGACGATGGTGAACGGAATTCGCGGCGCGGCAATTACTTTTTCTTTTACAGGGAACAATCGATCCTGCCAGAAACGAAACACGCGGAATGTTTTCTCTCTCTCTCTCTCTCTCTCTCTCTCTCTCTCTTCGCGAGCAACAGGAAGACAACGGGAACGCAGACGCCATCGCTCGTACCAACCTCCCACTATTAGAGAAACGGCAGGCAGACGTCATTGTTCCGGGGGAAGCCTTTTGTTAGTGAACGAATTACTATTGCTGTTTAAACCCTCCTCTCATTTGCATCGACCCTATACCATTCTGCCCTCTACTGGTCCTATCATATTCTTCCCTACCTAAAGCCCAACCCTTCCTTCATTTATTTATTTATTTATTTCTTCCTTCCTTCCTTCCTTCCTTCCTTCCTTCCTTCCTTCCCTTCCTTCCTTCCTTCATTCCTTCCTGCCCTGCCATTAACATGCAGCTATAAAGACCACAGAAACATTTTAGTTGTTGATTGGACACTGATAATATGATTTTTATCACTCAGTTATTTTTAGATGGCAATATAAAAATATTTGGAGGAGGCAAGTATTTTTTTAAATATATGGAAATTTTCTAAATTGATTTCTTCGTGTACGTGTGTTAGTTACTGTAAGAGGAATGAATAGCAAGGGTAATATGCGCGGGGATGACAGGAATAACATGAAGAATAAAAGGGAAACAATGGAAAACGAGAATCGTGAAAAAGATGGCCGAGTATACCTACTATCATCCATAAAAATGGAGTTCGGTCGAGATCGACTTTGGCGTGGCTCCATTTATGATAGAACGTTCGTCCCGAGAGTACGCCCCGTGAAAGCATAATTTGGCGTAGGTAACACATAACTCCCCGTATCTATCTGTCAGATAAGGTACGCCATATTCGGACTGGATTGAGGTAGAAGCATGGTAGTAATAGGAGGGTGGAACGGTACTCGAGGGGTGGTAGAGGGTGGGCCGTATGGTTGAGTTTCAGTTTGCGGATGCTACGAGCGTACACGGCAACCGCTATAAAATCGTACGAACACGTCCGACCGTTCTAGTTTGATTAATTTCTTGAGTTAACTCACGGGACGATCGGATAAGAATTGCTGCCCGATCAATTTCCGGAGGGATCGCTTACGCAGCCAATCAGGAACATCCCCGGTGCCTATAGAAATTTACGTAAGTATATACCTACAACGAAGATAAGAATCGAGCGTATGAAAAAAAATCTATTGTTCTCCATCGAACGGAAGAATTATTATCTAAATAGAACGACGCCGGGCGTCGTAATTCTCTGCCATTCGTGGAAGGGTTACCTGAAGAGAGAGCCGGTAAAGATAGTCCGGCGGATGATGCTGCTGGTGATGCTGTGGATGATGGGGATGATGATGATGATGATGATGGTGATACCATCCATGGTTGTAACCATCCATGTCACTCTGACGTCACACTGCTTTATCACACGAAACGTATCGCTGCTTGGTACGCGAGGAGCAACGTATTCGTTCCGGTAAACATATCAATCACCTGCCAATAATGTACGGCGGACGTCGTCCTCTTCTTGGATGGTTATGCTTTGCGCTATTCACCTTTTCGGCATATTATACTTGACGAAATCATGGTTCGCGGCGGTATGATCGATCGGTGGCGTTTTGTTGTTGCTGCTTTTGGTATTAACGATTTTTTTTGTTGAGTTTCCGGGATAGGACGGATAACGAGTGAATTTTCAAAACCGACAGACTGGTAATTAAACTTGGTTAATTTTTCAGGTGAACGGGTTTTGTATCGCGTTCGAAATATTGCATGGTTTTATGTCGAAAAAGGGAGGGACGGAGAGAGAGGTTGAAAAAGAAAAGAGGGGAATATCAAGTGGGAGAGGGAATGGAAGGAACGAGAGAGGGAATTGTTAGGTCGTGGTACGCGTTGTAATTATATCAAAAGTTTTGGTACGAGAGCGACTCGATTTTTCACGATTAACCGGGAGGATTTTTACATACATAAAATATTCTCTACGTCGTTAATGCGACTAATGGAATAATTTCGCTTGATTATACGAGGGTCTTTACTTTTTTGTATCCTATCTCTACAGTATGGATATTGGTATTTCTGGTATGTTCAGTGCACTTATACGTATATATCCGTACGTATCGTGTATGAGTGTGTGTGTGCGTGTGTGTATATATATATCGTGAGAATATTCCTTGCTTTTTCAATATTACATACTGTCCGTTTCAAAGAGATTCTTAACAGTCGGGACGTAATTGTATAATTCAAAAGATATAAAGAAAAATTTCGAAAGGTTGTTCTTCTGACATTCGATGTTCGCTTGGAAAAGGAACCATTATATCGATATCGTATCGATATCAAATGAAGAAACAATTGTTGAAAAAGTCATAAGTATCCTCACTTAATTTTTTCATGTGAAATATTATGTCGTAGAAAGAAAGCACAGAGGTTAATTTGTTTCAACACATTCAGTGGCGATATATTAAGCTTTAAGCTTAATTAAGCACAGTTCACTCTTCATAGTTGTTTGATTATAATTAAAAAAAGCAGTTTTTAAATGATTTTTTATAAGTGTTATTTAGCACTTTCACACGAAACCTAATATCGTATTGCACAAGATGATGAGCGTACGGCGACTAAGTTGCATTGAATTCTTCGGAATCGCACTGACCGCGTCTTATCCCCACCCTTACTCAACTCTGCCTCAGCATCCCTTAGATTTCCGGACCGGTCGGCCTCTTCTGAATCGGTTCCTGGGGGGTCGCGGGAAAGATGCTCGACGGGCTTCGTAAAGGGGTAACGCGCGGTGGTTTTACTAAAGGGAGAAACTCTTGCGCGCCAAAAACTGCCGGGACCTCGATTTGGGGTATTACCTATATAGGATACCTACTTCCGTAGGGTGCGTATCCTACAGAATTCTATAACGTTGTATTCTATTTAATTCGCGTTGGTCTTTAACAACGAAGAGAGCGCGGATCGTGGTAGAAGTCAATTTATTAGATTTCAATTATACCTTAATAAAGGGATTTACCCTTCACTTCCTCTTTCCGGCGAGGGAGTTTAAGAAAAGGATAATAGTAGAATAAATGAAAGAAGGAGGATACAGAGTGAGATATTTAATTTTTTCAATGACACATGAGTTTTGCACCCTTGGAGTGTTGTCAGAGTCCACGAGGAAGCCACGAGGGCGGAAGAAGAGTGCGATTGCCTTGGGGTGGATTCTGGAAAAGTTCGTTTGACTGGACGCTACGATGTCGTAGGTCCTTGGGGGTCTTGCAAATCGGCTCGGGTAATCGTGTACCTTGGGGATGAACGAGAAAAGGTCGCGAAACCCAAATAACTCGATAAGCGGAGCCAAATATCAGGATTTTCGGGTAAGCCTTGGAGTTTCCCAAAATCAACCCCTATCCGAGTACTTATCCGACGAAGCTCCCCCTCTATCCAAAACCTACGTCCGATTCGTAGACTCGGATATAAACAGGTTAGACCAGGGTGGTCGATCCGTTTGCCCCCCATGGACTCTCCCGAGGGGCCGCCGCGCCCCTATCCGATGCTAACCTCTTCCACGGGTTCGAAAGGGTAAATCTAATAATACTCAACCTCCAACACCCCTCCAAGTACCCGTACTGTGGTGACAAGTGTCGTATTCACTAGAAAAAAAAAGAGAATCAAATTTGCCTGCTTTTCAACCCATTTCTATAGAAACCACCCTTAACCTCGATATCATTTGTCTTCTTAATATTAAAAAAAAAAACACGACCAGCATTAACCGTAGGAATAAATTTTCCAAAACGGTAACAACACAAAATTCCTTTAAACAATATTATTAAATCTACATACTCAATAAGTGATTATTATTAAAAAAAAATGTTACAGCTATTCCTTATATATACAGCTATTCAAAGAGCAATTTGTCCCCCCACATACGTTTTGACTTTAACGAGAAAAGTTCAAAGCCACAGAACGATACGAATGAGATGCCTCTGTTTCACAGTCACCAACCAATGCATGCACCGACCATGCGCCGACACCTCATAGTCACGAGCCAATATTTTTAATTGGTCGGTCTCCACTAACCGGAAGAGGCCACCGCACTATCATTAGCGAGTCTCCCGGGTGCGTCGCACTTTGCATTATTTTGCACTCGTCGATTTTTCCACAAGCTAATTGAAGCCAGAGCACCGGTCGGGTATTGAAGCTTCACTTTACCACGAGATTTTAGAGGCTACGAGGTGCGATGTGGTTACCAAAAACCGCGAACGGAGTGCCGCGTCCGCGACGCATTCACGTGTGGGTAATACAACAGTCTTTGATATAACAGGACCGTTGTGAACATTTTACCCTTAAAAAAAAAACAAAAAATAATTAGAAGAGAAAATTTTGTTGATTAGAATACCAAGTTTATTTTGACAAGCTTCGAGCCCATGCGTTTTCAAGGATCAAGAGGGGATGATATAAGGCAAGAAATAAAAATGGCTGCATTCACGGGATGAGACTGGAGTGGACTGAGTTTGTGTATCAGAGTCGCCCCTTTGGCGACGAGGAAAATTGCAGTCGGGTTCGTAACGAGTTCATAAATCGTCCTCTGGAAATAGGTTGAATTTTTTCGATCCTTTATTCGTACCTCCGCTTTTTATCTAACCAATCTCTTGTTAATCCAGTTTTGAATAAATATGAATCTCCCACTTTGCCCCTCTGACCCTACATGGCATAGATGTTCCTATATATATATATATATATATAGTCAGCGGTTATCCATGCATATACAGATGCAGAGAACTCGACGCGCTGGCGATATTTTGCAATTCCATCGGCCCCGCGGAATTCCTCCGTGGGAAGATAACTCTGTAATTTACGATACGTTTTATTGCTGCCCGTAATTTAGATCTATGCGAATTCGAGACAACAAAAATATTGAATTATCCTGGAGCAAGGCGTTTTCCCTACCTTGCCTACCTTTGTATAGCTACCTAGACCTAGACATATATAACATATATAAATTTGTCAGGGGTAGTTATGAGGACACTGCCGATTATGCAGCGTTCACAACGGCAAGCTGAAATGTTTAAAAAAAACTAAACCTTGGAGCATCTAGCATTGGAATTTTAACGTAACCTAACCTAGCCTAGCCATTTCTAAGCCCATCACAGCTCCGGGTGTCTAGCATTGGAAAAATTTTGGAAAATTTGGTGTGAGAGTCACTTTATGGTCCTTGCAGTACACCTTATATATCAAAATCTTGTCAGGACTGTCCTGACGAACTACAAGTGTCCTCACAACTACTAATATTCATAACAAAGTCCTGAAAACTACCCTTTGTAAAATTTATATTTATATATAACATATGTATACCAATATATATACATCCTCTATCACCCACGTCGTCTTCTCGCGCTCATAACTCACATTATCGGAAAAGCCACCCCGTGACTCTTGGAAAACATCCCCCGTGCGAATACTAACTGAATTAAGTTTTTACGAGAAATTGCTTCACGTGGGATAGGACTTGAAGGGTAGCGCACCCCTTTAGGAGCACCCACGTTACTTCTGTAGAGTCGCGCACGGGACTTGACGAATATATTGAATTCCAAGAATTTCGATGAATTTTTCATCTTACCAACATGGCGAATTAGATTTTTCATCTGTCTGGTTGTGACGAGTCATAAACATCAACTACAAAGTTTAAAGATTTTTTTATTCTTTCGGAAGATGGATGTTCCTTGTGAATACTACGTAACTCGTAAATACTCATCAAGTTATATAGCCGAGAGTCTATCCAATAGCACAAGGTATATTTAACGTCAGTATCTGCCACTCGTGTATCACCAAAGTAGGTACTACTCTAGTATTCTCTGTTTAGTATTCCTCGTAGCCGCAAAGCCGCTTAGTATCCCCGAAGCTTGGGAATTATGAAATTTGCAGTACTTCTATTCGTTATTGGACAGATGGATCGCTATTGAGAATTCTGGAAATAATCTATATATACATCACGACGAAAAGGGAGCTACGGTTTCTATAGACGAGATGCTCTACCTGTTTTCACAAAGTGTGTGTGTATATATATATAGAGGGAATACTCTTGAAAGTGAATACACCAGTATCCAATTGCGAGTGGCTCAGATAGTCTAGCATAGTTCAAAGACTATGAACGAGAGATAGACAAGATAGCGAGTGAATGAATGAAAGAAGTATGGGCCAGAGTATGAGAGAGAAAGAGAAAGAGAGAGCGTATAAGGATGAAAGAGAAGACTGTCGAAACTAAAACCGAATATTACTTTCCTCTATGAACAAAGGGTGGGTACTTATAGAGTTATTTAACTGCAATGTAATATCAGATGTTACGTAGCCATCTAGCGTCATAGTTACGAAGCTGTCGAAAGCGTTAAGTGAAGAGAAGCGTGTGCGAGGCGTATTTCGCGAGTTTACGACTTCAGTGTCTGGTTGATATTGATTGGTGGCTCTAAGTGAAACGTGATGCTCGTCATCGAAGTTTACAGTAGCTGTAATTATGGCGTGTGTGTGTGTATATATATATAATGTCAATTTTGAAACACCCTTTTATATGCCGTGAGTCTGATAGGTATACCAATTTTTGTAACGGCTGACGGGTATCCCTCCTGTAATAGACGAATTTGCCAAAGTACCACATACTAGGTCGGCCACCCTATGGATTCGAGTGGAGCGGTAGAGTGCAACGTGGTAGAAGAGCATATACAAGGGATGAGAATCTGTTGAGAGACTTGCCAAGTATTTTCCAATTACGTCTTGTGTTAACAATCATCCTGTGTGTGCCTAGTGTCTAGAGAATAATCAATGCCGAGTTGGATGCTGCGTATAGGGATGAAGTATAATGGCGTGAGATTGCCATTAGATTGTCGACGTCCACGGACCATGATATGAAGATAAATGCGTGCGAAGGAGAGGCATCGCGACGTCTTGTTAAAAATGCCTATAGTATTTATGTTGAATGCGGATATATAATACATAGTCACAGATACATATTTGTCTTTCTTCTCACAGAGATGGAAAAAATAGGGACGTTATGGCAGAGCGAAGTGAAAGCTGGAAATTAAATGCAGTAGGGTTGGGATTGATAAGAGTAAGGGAATGTTGATAGGTTTTGTAAATTGGGATGACGGAATGCATGGGAAGAAAAATTCCATTTGGAGGAATATGGATTGGATATGGGGTTGTGGATTCATCATTTGGGGAGGATGAAGGATATCGGTGACGCGTTTGGATGAAAATTTAAATTGCGGGCAGATAAAAGTTATGGTACGCGTGTAAAGAGTGTCGTGAGGAATGTACGTATATGGTATGCAGCTGGCCTTAAAAAATCCGGATGCGCGTTGTAACCCCTTTAACAGCTAGAAATGCGAGCAACGGTTTCCATGACCTAGAGAGTAGAGGCCATTTGCATTTTTCTCGTTTAAATCCCAGGAGGACAACGGCGAGTCAGGAAGCAAGGTGTCCCTTTAAAATATCTCGAAAAGCTCCAACGTACAACGATCCGAAAACATTAACGGGTGCAGCTGCCGGGCCGTATAAAATGGTAAATTCAAAGCCACGAGTGTGGACCGATTTTTCGAGTAGGTGCAAGAGGAGGAAGAAGAAGAAGAAGAGGATGACGAAGAACATGATGACATCACGCGTAACGTACGTTTATCTGGCGCAGTCCACGTACCTCATTGGCCGAAAGTTCAGGATGTTTTTACCGGGAATACACACAGCTAACGTTCATTGGTTCCCAAGAGTAAAGAAGCGATCGCGAACATCCCTTGCTGGGGGTCTCACCACTGGGGGTCAACTATACCCCGGAGAAGGGGAAGAAATTCTTCAATCCACTTCGAAGGGTGGCCATAGTGGTTCGGTGACTTTACTGTGAGAAGATACGTTGTGGACATACGTGCCTACATCCGGGACCTGTTTGCGCCCCCCTGCGAAGGGTAGGTCTTTACTCCTTACTCCCTCGGACATACATACGCACGTATACTACCCCAATGGAACCCCTGCAAATCACCCTGAGGATGATATGTGACAGCGTTGCTAATGGGTTATTTAAACGATGACAGTTTGCATTTTTTTTTCATTAAAAACTAAGGTCCCAATTTTCAACCCTAATTTTTTTCTCGGTTATGCAAGTACCCGGCATCCACCGATTCCTCCAAGAAATTCTAACTATCAATATAACAATAAGAAGACAAAGTTGTAAAAAATGTGAACGTCAAGTTTAGTGAGATTTCACAGCAACATACTTTTGTCCCGTTTACGGCACAAGACTAGTCAAGTTGTACGGTTGTATGTTGTACGTTTGCGCGGTAATGGAAGAGGCAACAGATGCGACAACGGTATAGCAGTTACGCGATGAAACTATCGCGTCGTATAAGGGGGCTCTGACTGCCCTGTAGTATCCAACGACGTAAACGTACGACAGTGCAAACGACTGCGACCAACCCCATTTCAGTTGGTAAAGTGTTCGCAAGTCGTAACGGCGGACCAGTAATTCTTATTGCTCGTGTCGCATCTCACTGTATTCATACGAAATTGCGTATCCCATACGACAATGCCATACACGATACTCACGAAGGAATCACGGATCGTTTCGCGAATCCTTTCGGTAGCCAGAACATCCCTTTACCTACAATCTACTGCGACAAGATCGGTTACAGAAGGATTCAGTAACCTAACCTCAATAGTAAAGAAGATCGTATGCACGATTGTCCAGTGAGAAACGATCCATTCCGTACACTGTAAGGGCTTACAGGGCCGCAACGTTTATTTTATTTACGAGATGACATATACGATGGATATACTATGTGGGTACGTCCATCCTGAAAAATGGGGGACTTTGTTCTCACGAGTGGTGCAAGCTTCTATACATATTAATGCGATCGAGCGATAGGGGTGGCTATATACTCTGTTCTCGCGTACCTTTTACCTCGTCCTTCGGTACGGTTAGAAAACGATGCACTTACTAACAGCCTAATTTCGGGTATCGGACTGCTTATTAAAGGTAATATTCAGGGAGGTGTATATTTAATGACAATAATTTAAGATACGCTTCGTACTAGATTTTAGGATGTCAATATGGATGTAGGAAGACCACAGGGTCGGGATGCTGTTACTGATCTTTGCTGAGAGCGAAATCTGCATTATCAGAAGTATCTACGATTAGGAACCGGACGATGTCACTATAGGGTCATGGTTCGGACAAATTACTTTGAATATTCACCTTTCCCATACCGTGAGAGATTCGTTAAATTCAATTTCGAAATTCTTTTACGGGGTCGTATCACGTGGAGTTTACGTTTGGTCAATGTCAATGGAATCTTCTGCAAAAGAATTATCAGCTCTTGATAAAGCATATGGGATGTGGATAGGATCAAGCTCCTTTAGGTTGTCAAAGTCGGAGCACGAACCCTGTACCCTAACTAATTACGACGGTTTCTGGGAGTACTTTGCGGTTTCACGGAGTTTCTCAGGAGCCCATGGCTTCATGTAGCAAAGATCTCATACATATTAATGGCGTATCGATCGATTTTCACGCCTTCCGACCATACCCCCTTCGTAGGTCTGTTTAGGGACATCGACGTTTTGGTGCATAAGCTCTCCGCCGCCCGCAATGGTTATTATGCCATTAACGTAATGAAGTTAGCTATAGAATGGTAAGGGGTCTAGAACTCGGAAGGGCGGACCACGCTGAGTAGTCTCTGGTTTTAGAGAGAAAGAGAAGAAAATATACGTATCGTACATGGAGAGCGAGGGATGATAAGGGGGTAAGAACGAGAAGGGGTTGAGAGGAGTGTGAAAAGGGAGAAGTTACTAGTGTATATATGTATATGTAAGGAGAGAGATAGAGAGACCTGATGAGAAACAGGTAAAAGGCTGGCTAAATCTCACCAGGTGAATATCTACATGTACTTATAACCCTTAATTAATACCATCAGATATATTGCATGGCTCCATTCCGCAAGCTCACATGTATATATATAACATTGTATAGGTATACGTTTCTGTATGGTCATATATGCAAAGGTTACTCCGGGGTACGAAATTTCCCTCTTGAACCGACAGATAGAGCTTGGGAATATCGAGGAAATTACGTAACAAAGTAGAGAGAACGCTTGTCCCGTAACCTGACCTAACGCAATTTAATCCAGTTGCTTTGCGAAATAGCACTTAAGAGAAACGTTAGGCCGTGCTATATCTCAGTGCTCTCAGGCGTACGAATATAACGATATATACCAGTATTATACGCGACTCTTGTGAAATTTGCGAAAATTTTGCTCAAACGATGCGGAAGTGGAAGGGATTATATGTGTTTCTCTTCATGATAATTCCTCATGATCATATAGGTACTAATATACGTATAAGAGTGCATAAGCATGAATTGCTCGTATTATCTGTTAGAGCGTCTCTACGTCACTCTACTTTTCTCAACTTTACGATTCGTAAAGGCCTTTCCGATCTTCGGTACTGATCACAAGGACTTTCGTCCTTGCCGGAAGAGGTAGGAATCCTCAGACTTAGATGCGTCGAAGCGTTATACAATTTCCTCAAAGGGATTTCTATAGGACTCTCTCATCCAGTTCCTATGTATATCTCTCTGTTCCACACTCTCTGTATACCTATCTTTCTGTCTCTATCGCACTCAATCTCGTTTCGTCTTCCTTTCCCCTATCCTATATCCCGTTCTAAACTAAGTCCTGCAGAGATGAAGCCCGCTGTGGACATGTCCACAGTATACTGAATGAAACGGCAGAGCGTCGACGTCGTCTCTCGTCCCATCCTCCGTCCATTTTGAGAAAGGCGTGCAATTAGCGAATCGGGCAATCTCATCAGCCTAGTTCATAATCCCACGTAAAGCGTGATCTGGATGACGGCGCATAGCGCGATGGCGAAACACTTAATCCCTCGTGGACGCCTCGACAGCTGGATTCGAAATAACATCAAAACCGGTCTTATACCCGGTACTGGTATCTCGTTCATCGCTTTCATGAGAGTGCGTCGAATGACACGATGATGCTATGTTGTTCGAATTTATCACTAAATTTTTGTTCGGTTTATTTTGAGATTGTTTTGGATTCATACTTCTTTTCGATTCGTGGACGAATCCGTTGAGAAATAATCAATTAATGTTGGGCATGATATTTGTAACTACGGTGATGGATAGATATATCTAGCTATCTAGCTATCTAGCTATCTAGCTCTCTCTCTCTCTCTCTCTCTCTCTCTCTCTCCCTCTCCCTCTCCCTCTCCCTCTCCCTCTCCCTCTCCCTCTCCCTCTCTCTATCTCTCTCTCTCTCTCTCTCGGAGGGGGGAGTCGATCGGATGAAAAGACAAAATTAATGGAAATTGATAAAAGCCAAGGACTCTTCATATTGATATAGGTATTGTAATATCAATATGATACTATACTAGTAGTACTGTACTCTAGTACTACTGTACCATTACTGAAACAGGTTATGTTGACTCTAAATCTTTCATTTGGCTTACTAAAACTTTCGCAAGAACGAATATACAAGCCTTGTAGATGATACAGGAAAATTTTACTTTAAAACTATCCTGAGTATTTTGCAATATTTTAGCATTCACAAAACTATACGCAACATCGACTCAATTCTAAGCATCATAATATTCATAATTAAACTGATAAAAATTTTCCTAATCTGACGTTATCACCGTAACTATATTAGATCAGTTGTCCATGAAAGTGCCTAAATTATAAAACTTACAGATAGCTGACCTTCGGAATAAGGTGAATTACGTAACTTGACGATTAAGCAAAATATTATTATTATTATCAAAATTACTCACCGGTCCATTATTCCATACTTTTGGCTTGGGACTGGCTCTAGCATTCGCATTAGGCCCAGCAGCCGATGTCGCATTGGCACTAGGAGATGTGCTGGACTTGGTCGCAGGTTTTGCGTTCTTCGTTTGCGTCGCGACGGCGGCCGCAGGCGTTGCCGCGTGCTGCTGTGAGGATGCTTGCTGCTGCGTCTGTTGCATAATCTGCTGAATCAGTTCCAGTTGCTGTTTCGTGAGGCCGTCATTGCTGGCACCAGGGGACGTTGCGCTCTGTAACAATAATGAACAAGACGTCATGCTTTTACGAGTATTAACGTGCTTTTCACCATTTCTCTTGTTGAAATTCAAAGCATCGCCCACCAGGATGAAAGACAGACTCTCGTAATTCCTGGAAACCCGTCATTAACCCATCCTAGCGCACTACCCTTTCCTGTTCCCACGTCTATCTATATATCATAGCTATATCCACTCTCTATCCACTGGCTTCGCGATAATGAGCGTAACTGCTATGTAATCGCTTTTACAGCAATTCCGCCCGGTTACCTTAATCGGGTTTTCGCTCTGAACCACCCCGCAGGCGCCGGACGTCGACGTCCACGAACACGAACCGGTTTACCAAAGTCGTAAAACTTTTCTGGGATCAACGAGAAATCATTCTTTTCTCTATATACAATGTATATATACTTTATCGAACAACTAGAGGAGCCTATAGGGAAAGGATTTGAAGAACTCCAAAGATAGAGGATTGCAGGGGTAGAAACTGCTGGATGAGAATAAGGGGAAGGGATGAAGAGGGACAGCAAGGAGAAGTAACTAAGTGGACGTGGAGGTATGGGGGGGGGGAAAAACTTTTTGCAGAGTCAACTCGTGTACTTTTCTTTACCCTTTTCAGGTATTTTCTCTTCTCGTTCCTCTCATTCTCTTCGTTAACGACGGAACCTAGTGAAAACGTCAATTGACGTTTAATGCTTAAATTTGATGGTTTAAACCATTGCCTACTGTCTAACTCGATATTCATGAAGCGACAGCGGCAACAAAAGCGATGCGCTTCCACGGTTATCGCCGTTAAAAGTACAGCATTAAACAACGACCGTCTGTCGTAAAGGTAAGTCGGTAAAACAGGGAGTCACACTTTCCTGTATAGCTATATATTCAGTAATATAGCATGCAGCATGTATCTAGGTAGAGCATACGGTATTATATACATATACAGTGTATACCATATAGTTACGTACATATATTCTACATTCGCGTTAATCTATCTTCTTGTAGCGACCACAGGGGTAGATATAAGTGAGTAACGGGTAGCAAGAATGAAACTACTACGCCATGGACGTTTTCTCAATGCCATTTCAACCCTAATTTTTAGGCACGATGTCGTGGAATACGTGGGGGTGTCTTACGCAATCGCCATCATGAAAAGTTTTTAATAAATGCAAGCACAGCCGTCAATGTTTGTATCCAAAAGTCTAGATGCAAATCGCTGAATCAATGGGATTGAAATTTATAATCAAAATTAATCTCGGGATGCAAATATAATAGCATGGTAATACAACAAATAATTATATCGTAAAACGATATGGGAATCGGCTTTATATATTTATATACGTATCGTTATTATCGGGTAACAATTATTTCAACAACAAAAAAGTCTATTCGCCAACTCTGTACAGTAGTATATAAACTCGTGGATTGAACTGGCGATTAAAATTGGATTTGTTAATTACTATTGGGAATGCAGCACACAGCACGCGCCAATCCAGCTCATACCTTATTAAACCTTCATTTCGTAATTCCCATGGTGCCATTTGTCATCGACCTGACACGCCAGGCTCAAAACGATTTTGTATTATATTTCTAATATTCAAGTACTGGCAAAAATACGTATATCGTATATGTCGCGTTGTCTATGCTCATATATAGATATATGCTACCACGCGATATATTGATCCATACGTATTCGCCTTATATTCAAGCAATTTTCAGTCAAGTTGTTGTTTTCAAAGTCGTTGAGAAAGTTTCACGTTCTTCAGTTCGTTACGTCAAACATTTTGTTGTCCTGTTAAGGATATACACATATGCATATGCATATACATACGTGATTCTTATTCGCCATGATGTGATCTCTTGATAAGCAAAACCATATGCGCCTCCCTACATTCCGAATTGTCGGAATCTTTTCCTTTTATCATTGGAAGTCCTTCTACTTTTGCTTCTCTTTTGGCGAAACATTTCGATAATCTGATTCCGCCATTTTTAATCCTTCAGAAAAGAACTGCAGTATATATGTTTTTATTTTGTCTCATATTTTTTTTCTCTTGTTCTTCTATACCTATTTATCAGACTTCTGTAGCCACGAGTCACCCTGGCTCACTGTGGCTCTTTTTCGTATGGTAACGATTTTGTTGTTTATGTCGTCTCTTTATTACCTACGGTGCCGTACTCGGTGAAAACGTCGTCACCCTATATATATACTGTACCAAGAAATGTCGTGAAATGTAACAAGTGATTTTACATCGTCTTTTGAAATATCAAAAAGAATAACTGATGTTCGCGTGGGAAACTTTAAGGTATTTTGTAATTTATACAAATTTAAAAATTTTACTTAATCTTTGCTCCCGAATATAAATACTTAACTAAGCTACGAAGGTTTTAGGATGGTTTTATGAATTAGCGAGTTTCATATTTTAGTAGGACTCTATTCTGTCTGCTGCTTGTATTCCTGTAGTAGATCACACTGGCGCCATTACCCTATTCTGTTTGGAGCACTTTTGGAACTGTAACCAGAATAAACTTTCACGAGAATCGGACCGCGTGAGAGATCATTGGTAAGGACGTTTATTTTACATGCTATTATTCCCTTCTTTCCGTCGTTTCGTTTTCCTTCGGATTTGCTGCATTTACGAGAACAACTTCTCGCCATTTATGATGATCGTTTGGGCGTCCTTAAGCGGGTGCCAGTTAAGAATTTTATTTTCATGAAATACGACGTGACGTTATTCGACTCTCAGAGAGACAACAATACAATGGCAAATGGACGTCATAGCTCAATAATAACTATATGACGTAAATATATATCTTCGCAATTGTAGATAGGATATATTTTAAAAAATAAGGGCATACTTTAAATTATCATTGAGAGATCTCATTAATCGATCGATGGAAATGTAGTAAATTTTTTTCTGTCGCGTTTCTCAACGACGATATCGACGAGTTGAATTCGAGAATGTTCGAATTATTTCTACGAATTGAAAAATCCGATGACGAGATGAAATCACTTCGAACCGTGTCACGAATGACGGGAATAATAGGATTTTCAATATTGCGGAGAGAACCATTCCGCTTTGGATACGATACTTTGATAAAGTTTAATCGGATCTTTCCCCCGGTTGGTTGACACTAACTAGCAAGTATCTAGATGAGAGACTGATTATCTGATTTAAAAAATGATGTAATATCATCGATATCAAGATAAGACTTCAGACTTTTATAAAATGTAACAGGACGACAGAAGCGACTTTAATTGCAAAGCAAATTTACTATTTTGATCTTGCCAAGAGGAAAATTAAGAGGCTTCTGAGAGGGATTTTCAAAGGGAAGCTGCCCCTTAATAAGCGAAACAGTGATTTAACGAGAGGTTATAACTTGCACATAAAACGGTCAGGAAGGAGAAAATACGAGGAGAAGTCTGCGGGGTAAGATGGAAAAATGGGGAGTTTCGTTGAGTCTTGAATTTTCACGTAGATCCGCAACGCGGCGCTGCGTTCTGGAATTAAATTAATTAAGCTAGATTATCCGGACGGATGTAAAAACTTCAATACGCCGCGTGGGCAACGAACTTTCTCTTACCCTCAGAGCCTTCGGGGCTTGAACCTTCCGCAATCCCACCCTTCTCGTTCTAACCTTTTAGAGGGTTCTTAGACTTTTAATTCACTTAGGTGTGCCGTGCACCTAAGGCTCGTCCTTGGCTTATTATAGGCAAGCCAGATGTTACGATCTCCCTCTGCTCACATATTTTCTCGGGGCGCGTCAATTTTCATTTGAAAGTTTTCCCACGGCCGTCCTCCGTCCCCTTCCCTCTAACCATCTCTTCGTCATCCCACCACCCTCTGCTGTACTTCTTATATTTCTTACGTGCTTCTTGTCTCCCTCGTTCGCACTGCCTGTCTGATGGGTTTCCTCCTCGACCGTTATGAGAAGCTCTTTCTTTAAAGCTGACGCACTTCACAATAACTTTTCCTCTCCTGTTTTTTCGTGAAAAACGAACCTTAAGCGGCGTACACAACGTCCTTACTACGGTACTCTAGAAACGCTGCTTCTGTATGATTTCAGGAACGAGAACGACGCTTACTAGGATTATCGGATGTAATTGAGTTTCTGTTTACTATAAAATAGTCAAATGTTTAACGAAAGCCCGTACGTGGATATCCAAACTGTCTTCAATCTGTGAACGAGGATTAAGGCAAAAATGTCTTCGTACCTTTAAAAGATTGGTAGTTAGATTCGCGAAGGTTAGGATGAATATTGAGCAGGTGTCGGTCGAATGGCGGTAAAGCTGAGCCCTCGATAAAGATTCCCAAAGGGCTGTCGCGAGGTCGGGGTGCGTTGTGAGGGCGGCTTAAGTTAGGCCCCCTGAGCTCTGGAGATAAGGCTGTCTTGGTTGCTCTTTTAACACTCCAAGGAGAAGGAAGACAGGAAAAGACGACGTGGAAGATGACAACCGTTCTCGGAAGACGCTCCCCTTTGGGTTTAAACAGACTAAATTGCCTAAATTAGGACGTCAGGCGTATCGCGAATGGCTAGAAGATGGTCGACGTCGACGACAATATCGGTAAGCGATATTTAAAGCTGTCTCTCAAGCGGGATGAGACAGCCACGGTTGTTCCGATTAATTTTAATCGTTCAACAGATACTTGTTCGCGATATAGTTAATACGACCTACATATATAAATCGTGACGACCGCTTTTCTGGAACCGTCCAATATCGAGAATATTCGTTGATCGACCTCAGGAAAATTAATCGATACTGAGAATAATTACCTGTATAATTACTGTCATTCTTGGTAGGGTCGCACGCGGAACGCGAGACGATGGATTTCAATTTCGCAGGATGTAACGTCATTTTCGCCCTAGAGAAATTCCGTTCAATCCACGAGAATCAAAGCGAATCAAAGCAAATCGAAGTATACATATATAATACCTACCTATGATAGAGCTATATCTAATGGATGCTGGATACATAAGTCTCCACCGTATATATATATACACGTATATAGAGACTCATAGGCTACATATCCATCCTCACCAATTTCGAGTTATGCCGTACGCGAATTATTTCAAAAATTGAGTTATTTTAGCAATGGGGTGTGTCGCGAACAATGGAACATCCAATTTCAGCAATTTTCTGCTAGCAATGCGGAGCGGTATATTTTTCTAGTTTTCCGCACGACTGCCCCGATACCACTCTTGTTTTTATCAAAAGAATTCACTGACGTCACGTGACAAATTTCTGTGACCTTTGACGTGTATTATTTTCATTAGCGAAACTTCAATTGGTTTCACGTGAATATTTGACTTCGTCGTGAAACGTCATATCCGGCTAACGAACTCTTATCTATACTAACACGTGTTTCTATATACACGTGTCGAGGACTTATATTCGGATATCAGCTTTTACAATGTACACCTGGAGTCCTACCAGGGCGTTTACGATAATCACGAGGAAAGCACGCCGTCATCCCCGGAACAAACACTATACAGGCAAGAAGGCAACGGAATTCTTTTCTGAGGATACTATATAAAGTAAACAATGTAGCGGGACTACTCTGTGTGCTCACCGGCAACTCAATTTGCCTCTGTGTACGAGTGCTCTGTATATCCACTCTCGACGTTAGATCGCCCGTTTTCCATCAACATTTTATGCGAAACCTTAGGCCCTAGAGGAAGGGATCGAGTGGATCGGAGAATCGTTAAATTTCTGCTTGCGATAGATATACGTATAGGTATTCGCACCTTTTTTCCCCATGACAGTTTTCGGCGTTCGATATCACATGTCTTATAAAAACTTTCCGAGTATGCGTAATATTTCAAATATACTAGTGTACCATATTATATTATGTATATTGCATAGGTTACATGACCCACTTTAAAGGATGATTATTTAGATTTTAAAGCGAATATACATCGTATTCTTCTTGTTTCGGACTATTGATTTTAACTGGTTGTTATCCGTGATATTACAAAATTCGTCGTGTCGGTATATATATGCACATTGAAAAGAAGCTGTAAAAGATTTCACTCCTAACCCATGCATATCTGGTCTATCCACAACCCTCGTATATCTACATAAGAAAGCGCAACCCCATTCGCACCACCCACCCTGTAATCTCCACAAAATTCTCGACGCTATCGACTTCGCGCAATTTTCCATAAACCGTTAAAGAAAAACGCACAAAATAGTTTGCGCGAGTCAAAACCTACAAAATATAAGAAATCAAAAGTCCTTCCCACATGAGAAGCCATCAACATAAGGGTATAAACCCAAGGACCGAAGAACAGGGGATTTAAATATTTGCCATAACGTAAAACCACAGTTTGCTTTTATATCGAGTATCGACCGCATGTAAGCACATTGTAAATCGAGCTTTATACATATACATATGTACATACAAGCAGAACCATAATACATTACCCAGGCATAGAAAACGACGTGTCGTGGAGCGTCATCTCTGCCGGATGATATTCTATAATTTATAGTCAGCCATTCTGCAATTTCGTTATAGTTTACAACACGAGTCCTCTCCATCGGAGTTATCTCATCCCGTATGTTATTCAGTTCTCGCTGCGGCAGGGAATATACGTATACGTGAATTTCAAAAAGCTCCCCAGCCCGCATGGCCGCGTGTTTTATGCACGTGCATGCGCTGCAATAGTTGTGCAGTTCGTTCGCCGCCAGGTGGCAGGGGCGTTGATGACGTCGATGCCCAACGCTACCGCACATGGGAGGAAGCAGGAGAGGCATTCCTCATGCAATGCACGTTATACTGGACCGTTTTATACGTCTAGCTATTCGTGCCGGCCAACCAGGTCGAGCTAGGTATACTGAGATTTCGATCTCTAATTAGCTGTATATCAAATGAACGCGTTCAGCTGAATCCACAGGCATGAACTATGAACGGTGAATCCTGGTGGGGGTATACCGATGTGCGTTCCTGGCCTCTACCAGCAACAACGGCACCTACTGGGTGTACCTACCACCATTATCAAGACTACTGATATCAGACTGCTACCACTACCATTACTATCACTACCCACGTCGTTATACCGTTCTATCGATATATATATAGTACACGGCAGCCTCCTGTATGCTCGGTCTGGTTCTGACTTTGATTTGTAACTCGCGCACGCTGCAATCAACGACAGACGGACGAGCGGGACAGACCGACAGATGGACTGATACCTGACCAGGGAACAGAGATCGTTCGATGATTAATGATCTTGCTTCTAATGGTTCTCTTTTGTCTCGACGCTTTGCATTGCGTCGATTCTCGTTGTTGCATTTGTATTGTGAATCAATCATCTGGACCAAGGTTCGTATGGCTGATAAGGATTGGTATTCGATTGACGTATGGTAATTACATTCATTATCGGCTGTATTACGTTTTTCCGCCCTTTTTACTTGTAGCAAACTACACGGGAGAATGGATGAAAATTATCGAGAAAATTGTTCTGGATATTTGCATCTGTGAGGCTGTGTATTGTTCCTTTATAATAGAAACGACAGTTCTCTTGGGTATGTATTATATATGGGGGTGCATATGCCTTTGTCTCGGTGATTTTAACGGTTAACGGGGTGATTTTATTTTTTTTTTCTTTCTGTGATGCAGGATCTTTCATTCGCATGCATGGGTGCATCTAACGATGCTACAGAAGGCTCGTATTCTCTGGCGAAAAAGCTTAGTCTGTCAGATCGGCCAGCTAGAAGAGCTTAGGATATCATATGCTCGATGTATCCTTCTTTAGGAGGTAGCATGTCGATAACGGATCTGGGTCAGTGCGGAATACGTTTAGTAGGTTTATTGAATAGGTTAGCCGTCGACGGAGGATAGTTCGGATCGGTGGTCAGCATAGGCAAAAAATTGCAACGTATGAAAAAAAATCAAAGAAGACATTCTGCGAAATTCAATCGCATGGCGTATGAATTATTAAAAATGGAAAACGCAAACAAATTAAAATTTTGCATAAACGATGATAATTTGTTTGGTCGTTTTTAAAATTTGTTTTCAAAATACAGCGTAGTTCCCATCGATAGAACGTAAAGGCGTAAACTCGTGCGTATACAAATTTACATACACGTATTCTGGTACGCGAATTTTTTTCAATTCCCTTCATCGCCGAAAAATCGTGCAAAAAAACAAATGGTTGGGGAATAAAGTGAAATAAAGAATAAACACTCGATTTAGCTTGAAAAAAAGTTTCCAGCGAACGTTCACATCGCGACTCCAGCTTCGCGAATCCCGTCGAATGTTGTGCCAGGGCACAATACGCGTAACAGGAATATAAGCAGCAGGCAGACTTTTTCTTCGAGTGTTTTCCCGAACACAGAGTATTACATCCCGCACGTTGTTCTGTTTGAATTTATGAATTTATCATGCTTGTCGGTTCGTAGCGAAAGTACGAATGCGAAGCGTGACGCGCAGCGCCCTGAAGCGACATTATTCTTTATTGGCGCTCTAACTGGCCGGGATCCCCAACTGCGAGTAATTTAGTTGATACGGAACAAAGGCTCGTTTCAATGAGTCTGTATTCAAAGTGCTGTATAGAATTTGCACGTATGTAATATCGTGGTCAGTGGTGGACAAAGTTAAAATCGATCCTCTAGACCCACCGAATACTTTGCTGTTTGAATTTCATTGCTCGTTTATCTATTTTAATAAAAAATAAAAGGAACTAGTCAAGTCATAAAAGTGTATTCATCGTCAATATGTATACTAAATCGATACGAAATACGTCGAAATGACTTTACGTATTCATTTCGTCTCTCCAGCATCAATCAGGATTCGTGAGAGTTCATCTTACGGTACTGGAGGTTGCACAGGGAGAGGAGATTGGAAATTGCAAGTGTATCGAATTTAGTGCACGTTCAAGTGTGAGACCACCCTACGCCACCCTACAACACCCCTGAACCATCTAATGGGGTGAAACGGTCGCGGATCGAGTACTGCAGCAGTAACTCGGGAAGCGAGTTTATTTTCGGTCGTTCGGTCTGCTCTTGTGGAAATGGCAAAAGAGAAAACAGAGTGGGTAGGGTTGAGGGGGGCGGATTACGAAATAAAAGAAAGAATGACGATCCTCTCCATGTGGGACACTTATACGAGTGTCGCGTTGTTTGCGTTACTGCAGCCGGAAACGAACGATTTCAGCTTCATTCGATACATAACTCGGCCGCGCGATGGCAGCGCCATCGACAGAGAGGTTCAACAATAATCTCGAGACACTCCATTCTTCCGACCTTAAGACGATCATAATGAGTAATACCGGCGGAGTGAGAATATACAGTATAGGGATCAGGGTTCCTCTTAACAAAGAATAAGAGCACTCCCGGGATACCTTTCGACTATTTTCCTCAGGAACTTGCCAGTACCGATTTTTATACTTTTTCCTCATTTTTCTGCCTTCCTTTTATTTTCTTCATTGCTAATACGATAGAAGACGATGCCAGATGTATATAAGTATTTTTTCACGACAACGTCAAGACGCATGGAATTGAAGACAAGGAATTATCGATTTTCGTAAACGAGGGAATACCAAAGTATATTTTCTACAGTCTAGTAACTTTGTTACAGTCTCTTCAATATGTATAATACGACAAAAAAATAATATACGATGGCGACGTTCGACCATAGTACTATACTATATTCTGTATGCTACTACCTACCCTTGCTCTGAATCGAAGTTTCTTAGAAGCCCAGTCTCCCCCTAGGTATCCATCAGGCAGTACAAGCAGCTTAGCTATTCTCAGAGGATCTGTGCGCAAGTAGTAGGTAATAGCAGTAAGAGACGGCCAAGAGGATCGGAGGGATATTGGAAGAAGTGGGGGGCGGGGAGGAATAATGCCGTTAGAGTTTCTCAAGGAAACGAAACGCTTGACCATCTGAGTCATTGCTAATCGGATACATTTTCAGGAATTAGGATCAAACCATGGCAAAGCTCTTCCAATGTACGTCAATTTACGTTCTCCGTGGATTTCTCGACTGCTACAGTGTCGAATTGTCTGACCATCCTCGAGTCATTGAAACAACCGCAAGCGGCAAACGTGAGTAGGGAATCAGTAAAGTCAGTCAGCCAATAACTGGAGTGTAGGCTGGCACAGGTAGTGCTCTTACCATTGTTACGTTATTAGCGCACGGCTAATTAGTTTCACGTCCTTAAGGACAATAGGGCTTTTGGGTATTTGGTATGAATATTATAGCTTGCGTGACATATCGTGTAACGTTTTCCACTAAATCGTAACGAGAAAATTTAATAAACGTGGCTGACTACTACTAGCGGAGTGTGATTGGACGACGGACTTATTACGAGGAATTAATCAGGGTGGAAAGTCGAGAGGCACAATTATACTTCAAAGAAGTTGTTTCACTTTGACGGAGAGTCGGTAACTTCGGAACGACCTTTCAGGAGCAGAGAGCGTGGATATAAAGCGAATCTGTGTCAAAGAGGTGCAGAGGAAGTACAGGAGGGTGTGGAGCAGACGAAAAAAAATCGATACTTTTTGCACGAGCGTTATGCAATTTGATTATTAAAAAAAAGAACAATGTATCTATAGGTATAGTGTACGGCTAATGAAACTGGTAAATTTACGTATCAGGGACAATTTCGAATTTACTCATATTTTTTTACAACTTCTATTAACGTCCCTGTTAATTTATATACCCCTTCAACCCTTGTCCATCCCTCCGCGACGATTGACACCACTACGAATTCCCTTCTACAAATACAGAGATTAATTAGAACCGACGTCGGTGAGCTTTGTAAAGTTCGGCGTGACATTAATTTCTCGCTATCCTATCGTAATACCAATCTGATAAAGGGGTTGTTGGTGTTAATTTAAAAAGTTTTATAAGCTTTAAATTAAAACTCATATCACAAGGGTTGCTCCTCGTCGTTTCTGCGACGTCACGACCTCGTCGTTCCACATTTCGTACCATGGTTTTTCGCGGTGACCTCGTTCCCATCAGTCAGATAAGTATCTTTCCCCTCATCATGGAGATTTTAAAGTTACATCAGTAGACGCACGCAGACATGTACGATTTGAAATTAAGGCCATTCGATATAAAACGGAATCAGGCGGAGAGAAATTTTGCTCGAGCGCGAAGAGGTTCTTATCCCAACGAGTTAACGGTAGGACTTCCCCTCTTTCGTCCCTCGTCACCCAACGAACTGGTCCAGTACCCACTTCCGTGAAAGATAACCGATCGGAGGGCACGTCGTGAGCGTAGATATTGGCCACGATCGGTGGCAATATCTCAGATTAATGATGTGTCGGGAACGCCGACCCAGTTAGATAGCGGAGCGTTTCTTTTTCTTTTCTTCTTCTCTCCCCTTACCTCCTTCCTGCACCAAATGTCTCCTTCTCTTGGTCTCCCCTAACTCAACTGTATCCAAGTGGAGCAGGGGTTGCTACCACCGTCGCCACTGCTGCTACTACCGCTCTGCACGGCTCGATTCAGTTTGGTTAGGTTTGGAGTTGCCGAGTTTACCAGAGTTCGTCGGTCAATTACGTGATTGCCTAATCGGACGCGTCTGCTGCGCTGTTTTTCTTACGAACGAGCTGTAGTACCTCATACCCTCGTTCCCTTATTCCATCGATATACCAGAGAGCTATGTACATATGTCGCTGTGTATATATAGAGTTCGAAGGGGTGAGAGAGCGCACCAGGTCAGACCAGCGAGTGTCTGATCTTGATTGAGTTTCAAAAGCGTTTCGATACAGAAGAGATCTACTGTATATAGGGATGGTGGGCGCAATCGCTTTAAAGACGGTTCTTATGGATCACGTAACTCGAGAGTGAGGTTTACGTGTGTACCGACAAGTTTCTCAATACGGTTAGATCGCTGAAACGAAACCTTAAGAAACGGCTAACTTCAATGCGAACCAAAAACCCAGAAACTGGTACTTTCTGGTACTTTCCGCGGCGTGATTCTCTCACTCTTTGCTTTCATTTCCTGAAACTGCACGCTAAGTGGCTACCGGTAGTTACAGTATCCTCGACCTCGTTTCCGAGTGGCGATCGCGTTTCGTGATTTAACCCCTGCCCAAAGAGATATATAGTTATATAGGCGCACAACCCATGTCTAGGTAATAGTTCAGAAGGGAATGTGCCGATTTATATTTTGGACCATTTTTAAAATTTGCCAAATCGAGGTCTTCCGGTTTTATATATAGAAGCAATGGATTTTACGTTAGGGGTAGTTTTCGCCGGGTGTTGGTCGTTTGATGTTAGATATTCGACCTTTTACTACTTTGAAACTCCAGTGTCAGTTACCGATTCAACGGGGTTTGCCAATTCTTGCAAATTCACCAGCCCGCATACACGATTCCCTTTTTCGCAAGCGCGATGTCCCATGGAAATTCGTATTCGTTGGCAAATTTGATTGGCGCTTGTCGTAGCTTAAGTCGACGTGACACCGATGGAAACTGTGTGCAGCCCCCTCACATCCCCGCGACCACGTTCCGTTGACTCGCATATCTTTGACGCCACTTTTCTTCACGCTGCCGACGAAATCGTTTCCCGCTCAACGATCACTTTAACGCGACCTTTGTACGCAATGATCTGTGTAAGTTAGGTGCCTCTCGATTTTGAATTTCGAGAAGCGAGGCCGCATGAAATTCAATCGGGAATTATATTTGCCGGTTTTCTCGAATCAGTAGGCAGCTAGTATACAGTGAATCTGTTATGTAGAAAACGAAGAGGGAAAGGTCCAGAGACGTCGGGACGACCCGATACTACATACTTTGAGAAAAAATTTTTTTGCGATACAGGTAAACAATGAAATCATACGAGAGACGAAGTGTGAAAAAGTTTGGACGAAATCGTGATATCCTTGAGAAATTTCTACAGCTACGGAGACCCAGGGAGGGACGGACTATTATTCTTCTTCATGCGAACTGGCATTCGCTTCCTCATGTCTCGTTCTCATTACGAAGTTCCTGGTCATCAAATTTTATTGGCCCCATTTCAGCCCGCTTTACTTCTAACTCAATATCGTAGATTCGTAGTCTCGGTTTAACTACCCACCCTCTTGTGTAGACCTACCACGATGGGGCTACCCTCTGATCCACCCTCGTTTTCCACGACCCTCCAGCAGCCAGTACTTTGTCTCATCCTGTCTCCGCTTTCTCTCGAACTCTATAGCCGTGCCCTTTTCTCTATCGCATCTCCGTCTGATCACGTTCTCTTATAGCGAGATGAAGACGGAAAAGGAGACAGAGAGGAAAGAACAAGACAAAACAGACAGAGAGAGAGAGGGAGAAAACACGACTTTGAAAGCAGCAATAATTCTGTGCTCTACGGTCGAGAACTAATTTCTGCCAGTTACGTATACGCTTCGTTCGCTTCCCTTCGCGCCCTTTTATCGCGTCGACAGCAATGGGCGACGCCTTCGTCGACGTCGATCCAGAGGGGTCGCTGCTGTGGCCGTCACGGCAATAACTCCCAGACGAACGTGGAAAAACAGCAAGTCCAAGTGGGTAAAATTCTTCGTAACGGAAGTAACAGTGAGAGAGATATAAGAAGTAAGTCGTAAAATCTCGAATAGAAGAAATCAGCCGCAAGACAAGGATGGGACGAGCAAAGATATAAAAAATATTTTTTTCAAAAACTCACCTTGTGCTGTTGAGTTTGCGTTGGTTCCGTAGCAAGCAATTGTTTCAGGGCAGTGTGGCCGTGGCCATTTTGTGTGCTCGTTGCTCCAGGTGTGCTTGGAGTGCTCGGATTACTACTTGGCGTGTTAGGCGTATGTGGACCCGTAGTGGGACTGCTAGGACTCACGCTCTCGTTAACTTTACTACCCGCGTGATGATTTTCCGTATGCCTCCGCAAGCTCCTTGCGTCACAATACGATTTTCCGCAGCCCTCAGCCTTGCACTCGTAAGGCTTTTTGTTCCGATGCGTCAACATGTGACCATTCCTGCGGGACAGAAGGAAAGATATGACAATGCATAAATCCATAAACGTGGCAGCTAGTGGTTAACATTCAGAACAAGGTAAACTACAGGAATGAACCCAACCAGGAGGAACGGAATGAAATGAAATTTGGCGATGGTTTTGCATTGGTCGTCTTGACTTTCTGTTTATTCGACGAGAGATTTGGCCGACGCGAAAACCAACCACCCGGGACGTCGTCGCCTTTGTCGGCCATCGTTTATATAAATTCAACCCCCAGCTAACGGCGGTTATGTGAACGCACTCCAAACAATGCCAAGAGTTTTCGAATTTGGCATGCGCCAATCCGCTGCAACCCTGTTCAGTGAACCCTGCGGAATCACAAATTCACAAATCCATTTAAATTCTCATTCTGCATGCTTTCGATCGTTCCTGATACCGATTTTACAATAGCTATTCAAAATATACATGTACCGTACATGTATCGCAGTAAAGTAACGCGCCGAAGAAAGTGCTACTGATTTCAAGATAAAATCAAACAATTTTTTTTTCAAAATTTTAATTATAATTTTACTTATACCTTTCTCATTTGGCACTAAATTATCAAAAATCTGTTGCAGTAGGCTTGTTCTGATATTACATAGCGCGTCTGTAAGTTCACTAAAATGACGACGTGATGCGTATAACCCGTTAGCGGTGACGCTACTTCTAGCGTCTCACTCTCACTGCTGCATCGTTCTATAGGTTGAGTCGTGTCGCGTGAGGGCAAGTCTAATAGCGCCACCGCTGACGGGTCAATAAAAAAAAAAACGCTCTTACGCTAGAAGGCCGTCGTTAGAGGGAGAATCGGATTCCGTTCAGCACAATATAGGATCGTATCTGAGTTTAAGCAACGATAAAACCAAACGTACGAGTACGCGTGGTAAATTGCACAAGGATAATATTGTTCTTGAGTAACAATCCGCAAGTTTGATCGAATTAAACGAGCTACGAAGCTACGTTCCAGTATGGCGGTCTTGCTGCGACGGAAGTAGGACTCGGATATCGCGTCCAGTAAATTTTAACAACTCGCGGCCGAAGAGTTTTATAGCCTACCAATACGAACGATTTCCCACTCGTTCTCGAGTGAGTGAAAGCGAAAGAGAGCGAGAGTTAGAAAGACACAAAGAAGGGGAAAGAGAGGGGGATGCTCGTTGCCCGTAAAGTTGCTCTGCCGCCACCCGGAATGGGTTTAATTTGTAAAAGCTAATTTGCTGAACTTTTAACGTACCTACGTACCTCGCGAATTATGTTTCCGATTGCCTGGGAGGCGAAACGGATGTAAAGGTGAATAAAGACGCGGGGTAGAACGTGGGGAGGTGGAGCAAGAAGAGAAGAAGAAGATCGGCGAGGTATCTATAGAGTGTAAAGTGGAGGGGCAGTGCCCGAAGCGTGCCAAAATCGCGTAGGGGTTAATACTGCGAGTGGGCTAAAGGAAGAGTTGGATATTTAACTTGCACTAATTATCAACGCGTAAATTGACTAAGATCCGACTTTACACGAGTCAACCCAAAGGAGATTCTTAACGTGAGCTTGTCCTCGTTCAGAGCTAAGAATTAAATTGTAGCAATTGCTTCATTTTACCTTAAGGTAAATGCATAATGCATGATTATTATATTGAGGGTTCTTTGATGGCATAGGGGATAGGGTATGTGGGAAAATGAGAATGTCACGGAAAATAATAAATGGAAGCGGTTGAAAAGAGAGAGAGACCGAGAGATAACGTTGGCGCATGAAAGAACGAGTACTTAAATGCAATGGTGGGTGGGTAGTAGTAGGTAGTACGTGCCCTGGTCGTGGAAGCTCAAAGTCAACTTCTGTGAATGAGTCTTTAACGCCCTGCCACGTAGAATGACCATCGAAATAGAATGGAATCTTGGAAAACGAGGGGAATCCACGTGCACCACCAGCTTCGCGAGAAACGGTTCAATTTAATGGAGTCGTTTGGACAGACGGAAGGACAGCGAGCCAGTCCTGAAACGATTATTGCCATTACGAGCCTCTTACTGTTCACGATAGAAGAAGGAAAGAAGAGTTTCTCTCGTGAATGTAATAGTTATAGGATGATAGTTTTCACGGGACTCTTACCGATCCTTGGGGAGCACTTCTTTAATGAGCCATTTCGAGGCGGGCGATTCAGACTTTGAAAAGTTTCTCAAGGAATTACGGCAATTCTTTTTTTTTAACGATAGAATTTTTTTCTATACCAAAAAGTTAGGTCGTAATTGACGACGCGCTGCTCTTTGTTGATTTCCAATGAAATATAAAAACAAAAGAAGAAATGATGTCTGGTTAGAATAGACTTGCCTGGGTTTTCTGGCTATGAGGGAAGACTCGAAGAGATGGCCGTGCTGGGGATTTGGAGATCTGTCTTTGAAGAAAATACAACGATTCTAACCATCCAACTAAGCATCCAAGTCAGCCAGTCAGACATCTAGGCAACCAGCAGGAGAACCAACCTCTGCGCCGCTATTGATTCCCTTTTATTCCTTTTCCCATTCCCAGAAAGAATTGAATCCTTAGTCCCCATAGTACGCTTCTCTGAGTTCGCCACCTGCTATTCTCTCCAACTTCCATTCGTGTCTCGGGTCATTGTAAAGCCGAGCGACGCTAGCACGACCAACTTATCTCGCTCGAGTTTTCTCGAATTCCAATAATACTAAAACTTCCGAGTTTCCATATATTATGTTTCTCTTCTTCCTTCTCTTCCTTTATCACAAATTTTTCTTTTTTTCTTTCCTTATTTCGTCCCTCTCGAAACTTCAAGCCTATACTCCCTCCGCCATTAATCGACGTACCAAGGCTCGGCGTTATACCATTACGTCATATTTTCTTTTTTTAAAGACCGTATAAAAGGAGCATGAGTATATCGGTTATTTCAAAGGTAAACTCGATGCATGCTGGTTGTACGACGCATACGGTGGTATAATTTCGAAATAATGAGAAGAGTGCATGAAGTGTGCGCATGCAAATAATTTTCAGTCCTTCAGCGTAAGGGCACAAAGCAAAGTGCCGAAGCTTCGGCGTGCGTACACGGAAAAGGGATCAACGAGTTTCTATACCGCCCTGGATAAACGACCAAGAGAGGATTGAAGTGGGTGGTTGTGGATACATGTATGAAGGAGACCTTTAATAAGTTACGCAGATGGGGTTAACTCACAAGTGGTCCTGCCGCTTGAACGCCTTGCCACACATCGTGCAGACGTACTTCCGCTCGTCGCTGTGCGTCAGCTTGTGCTTCGTGAGCGCCGATGCGTTGTTGAAAACTTTACCGCACACCTGCAAGTCAGAAAATTGCACGGAAATTAGGGTGGCGACAGTATAAGCACGTCAAATAAATGATGTGATATACGAATCGTCGAATTTGAATGAATCTCATTTTTTTCAGGAATTTAGACGCAACGGTAACGTTACGTAAACGAAATTCGGTTAGAATGTAAATTGAGCACCAGGATACGAGGCCTATGAATTCCCCCTGGTACCGATGATTTGCAGCTCGATTTGACAGAGGGCATTCGCAAACCTGAAGCCCCAGGGTTCGTGTCGTCAATTAAATCGTCCGGCAATTTTCAATTAGCATGCATAGTTCTCGTAAATTCCGTAAGCATTTTACGACGATTAGAGAGTCGATAAAATTGGTATTGCTCACGAGCGAGTACTGTCATTCGTAACACTGGATGGTTCACAGTTGTGCATACGATTGAACTGGTCATCTGGTAATTTTTAGTGGTACTTGTCCCCGGAGTCGCGATACCGGTTGTTTCACTGGAATAAATTCAGCTGGTGACAGCGTTTGTCTTTTATATAGGAACAATAACAATAACCCGCGTTTGATAACTCTATGTTTTATCGGTCTATTAAGTTTTCATTTCTCCCACGTCACTGGTACGGCATCAGTATACCTGTAATCGTATACAGTATGACTGGATGTTATGAAAATGCTATACCGTTTTAATTTCATTGTTCAAATTCCACTTGTATAAAGGATCGTCCAGAATTTCATATTGCCTCACAGAGTCCGATTATTACAACGCGATGAATCCTCGTGTAACCACTCGTGCAACCGTAGTTTCAAAATTTCCCTAGATGCAATGCTATCCTGAATAGGTCAAACCGTCGTATAGGCTCTTTGATGTCTGAAAGTCTTCGAAGTTCTCGATAGAGAGTATACATGGAATACCTTTCCTCTTGAATGAATTTCCTCGTAGATTAATTATCCGTACGCGGTCCGCTCGCTGTCAAAGTAAAGCTACAGGTAAAGCCGCGTTTGCAGAGTACACATTATAATAGATAACGTGTCAACTATCAATAGCTAAGTAAGATATCGGGTACAGCCATTCGATTCTTCGTATAATAAACGTTGGTAATTTTCTATTGCAGAGACAGGAATCTGTTGCATCGATGATCAAATCTGACTTTGCTTGGTTTTCATACACGACGTACCGCTACAGCGAGATTGGGTTTATTATACATCAGTGGTGTCTGAACTATTTCAGGAAGTCGGGAATCCTAGAACTGGATAACGGAGAGACGATAGAAACGAGGAACGAGGAACATTGTTCCATTAGTTCAGGAAAGGGATGGCAATGGAGAGAGAGAGAGAGAGAAAAGGGGTGGATGGTTCTACTGGTTGGATGGCGAATTCAGATTCGCAGAATGTGCAAACTCTCGGAATCGTGGTAGATCCAGAGAGGGAATGCGTCGAGAGATTCAGAGTGAGAGAGAGAGAGAGAGAGAGAGGGGGGGGGGGGAGGAGTGAGAGAATATGACTGAGAATCGAATAGAGAGACAATGATAAGTATGAACGGAAGTATATTCAGAGTTAGAGAAGGATGCAAAGGGTACGTGTATATATATATATATATATATATATATATATATATATATACACCTTGTGTCCTCACTGGCTAATTCAATAACGGATAATAACCACAATCGTATACGCTTATAACGCGAGCATTCCCGTTCCTACTAAGCCCAGTATTGGTAAAGCAGTGTCACGATGTATGAGATAGAGAGAAAGAGAGAGAGGATATTGCGTCTACTGTACACTGCAGGTGGTGCATCCGTATAGCTGTAATTGCAAGACACGACCTTATGATCTCTAAGCATTGGATTCAGAGCTCCGCCTCCAGGCAAGGATGAGGACGAGGATGAAGATGAGTGGGATGAGATCGAGGACGAGGAGAACTACGTCGAGGACGTCAACAATGATGCTGACGAACACAGGCGTACCTACGTTAAGCATTATTACCGTCGGGTAATCGACGTATCGGCGTAAATGGAAATTAATTTCGCGTGCACCTGAACTCGATGCCTCTAGGAAACACGTACATTATGGCGTAGGATGCATCGTTATCGGAAACGTCTTGCATTACCAGCGACATTCCCGTCGCAATACGATATGTATAGATCCGACTCGTCTGATTTCAGATAATCGTAAATAACTGCCATCTTCGCTAACTAGTTGATACTGTTTGATCATTCTCATCGAATGGCGATCAGTTGATATACCCATTGGAGGCTTTTCTCAATATCTATTACGCGTTAGAGATCTACTACTGGTATCATAAACGTGATTGCACATGCTGTGTCAAGGAGAAGGTCACAGACCGTCACCTTGTTGAAATTACAGGTTAAGGGGAATAGGAATTAAGTACGGACAAGAATTTTTATATGAACAAGAATTACAGAAAATAGATATAGGTATAATCAGACGGAGGAATTCAAGGATTCGAGTAGGGGCAGATTGATAAAAATAAATATATTAGGTGGATACTTTATGGAGGCAGATTGGATCCCCAGAGTGGTCCAGAGATAAGCAGAGAGATAAAAGACAGATGGAATACAGGGTGGCTGGCTCAACGAAAGAGCCCAGAAGGGCTCTGCTTATGGGTGAGCACGGGTCGTACGCTTCTGCTTCTAAGCAGAAAATCTAATTTACGTAGCTTAACTCCTAAGGAGCTCCAGATGCACGAATGCCAATGGAGGAGTTTCAATTTGCGCGAAACGTAACCCAGCGCTCACCCCCATCCACTGTAGTTCGGTGCTGCCTGAATCCAAAACTCCTCTCTGTGTCCCACAAATGGCGTACCCCGTTTCATCCCTCATCCTTTTGCCAGCTACAGCTACTACGGAACACCCAAACGTCTTCTCAGTACTGCGCCATCACTCAGGAGCTAAATAAACATCATTACTCCATCCCTTAGCTAGATGGTTGTCATCATCTCGCCTAGACACTCCAAGCGTTTTCTCTACCTCACCCTACTGTGTATTTTCCAAACTGAATACGTAATTTGTCCATGGATATCTATCATTGACGCTACCGTGAAAACGGTCGGTTTCCATTGCGCGATTTCCTCGACTAAACCACCCTTGTAATTTATCTTCGCTGCTTTGGTGTGAACTAGTCCTTATCCACCTAGGACGAACTGTCACATCACCTACCTCGCAGTACGTATCTAGCCAACTAACTCCAAAGTCTAGTTAATTAACTGACAGTGTTGCCGTTGCGTTGGAAATACGATTTAGGCGACATCCAAAAATCAGAAGTGAATACGTGGAAATGTAGAAGATAGAGATAAGAAACGGACCACATAGCATGACGCAGTGCAAAGGCCAATGACGATTTTGTCTATTTTATTTTTGTTTAAGCTTTTACATCCGTCGCGACGCTCACCGACGCCTCTGTAGCCCGAGGACACCACGAATACGTCCAACCCGACGCTCTACTCCTACATTCAATTAATTAACTTAACGACCCGACTGTTGTGATTGCTTTGATCGTACAGCACAATAAAGATTAGAGAAGAGATACCTCCGCGCTGCAGACTAAAGGATACGGTATCTACACTGTGTACTCTTGGAAAGAGCGAACGTGCACTCTCATCGCGAGCGAGATAAATGGAGTGAGAGAGTATAAATTTCGAACGTAGAAAAGTATAGTGTATAGACAGGAAGACGAAATAAAAGAGTTAAGAGAAGACAGTCAAGATGAGATACCTTTGAAAGGACTGAAACTAGAGGCAGCCAAGTACAGTCGCGACCGAGGATTACTATATACGGATGCCGTCATTAGAAAAGATGGCAGGACACAATCTGGTCGTTCCGGTGTCGGGTCACAAGATTAGAGATCGAGTCGCCGCGAATTTGTCAAGGGGCGCGTCGCACCAAGAGGAAGGAGGTTAATTCCTCGCTAACTTGATACATTGACGAGGCTTGTCAACAAGTCGGGCAGGCCATCATTTAATTACGGAACAAGGTCGAGGGTGGCTCCTTCCGTTCGGGATGAAGGAGACGGGCGAAGAGAGAGAGTGTATTGAGAGAATGGGAAGGGGTGTGGGTTTGCCAACTCCTAAACATTGCTGAAGGTTCGGGAACGCCCGGTATTGCGTTTGTCTGTAACATTAGGGGATGACTGTGTTCGCCCGGTGCGCTGAGGGCTCGCAGACTGAATATTCAACAGCCTTTCTGCGTTACACATATGTGTGCCGGTGCTTTGCCCAAGACTAGTGCTCTGTTCTTTGTATATAGATATACGGACAGGCACGCGGCTAGACACACATCGCGGATAGGAGTGTATGCTTATACGAGAGGAGGACGTGTAACACAGAAATGGGTAGATATATACAGTCAGATGTACACGTTTTCAGGAAAGCTTTGGTCTCGCTGAGGCTCTTCCTTAAAGTGGGTAATCGCTGCGACCCTTGAATTTTGGAGGTGCGTGCGTGAGTGCGTCTATTGGTCTTGCATCTCCTTCACTCGGTTGTATGAATTTAAATTGGTCGAGGCCAGCTGAAGTGGTTGCTTTTGCGAATTGCAATAGAGGAGTCTCGAGGTGGTGACGCGTGCGTGCGAATCATATCTGAGAAACGTTAAAATTCCATCTGTAAATTCTGGATCGTTTTCTGTCTTTAGCATCCATTTTGTAACTGTACGTATATTCTTATATACACTTCTACCTGTCACCATGTATTTCGAGCATATTATACATCCTTCTGTGAATCCAGCATGGCTTTCTAGGGTTTTTTTGGACTTCTGTAGTATTTGTATATAAACGAGGTCAACGGCAGGAGCAAATGGACAAGTGTCAATGTAACAAAAAAAAACGAAGTATCCCAAGTGAAGTTCGATGGAATCAAAGCCTGGTAGGATTTATCTCAAGAATCTAATGATCGAATGAAAAGATTGTTCAGTACTGACCTGACACTGTTGAGGTCCTTGTCGATTCGGCGAGGACGCCTTAGGCCTCGGTTTCTTCACGCCAAGTTTTCCAGGATCGCTGGTGCCCGTCCGCGACTCCTCGCTGCTTCCTGAAAGCAGCGCAAAGAATAATCACGATTGAGACGCGTCGATTTGATCCTGACAAAAAGGGAAGCCGAACAGCGATTCGAGTTGCCGAGGGGGTTGGGATGCCGTCAGTTATAGGATAGGTTGGGTGAGGCACTGTCAGGCGCAAACGGTCATCAGTCAGAGGAAAGTTGCCGGCGCGTGATGAGGAAACGACGATCACGAGGACGAGGTTGAGGAAGACTAGGATGGCATCGCTGGAATAAGTCATCAACTTGCAACCACCTACAGAAGCTTCATATATATATACACACACTTATATATATACGTATATATACACGGCAGACGTTTTCTTGCGTGGTAAAACCCGTCCGAGATTTGGCCAGGGCTCTACTCTTGTCTGACCGAGGGCTTCGAGGCTTCAACTTATAGAAGATTGATTACCCGAGGCATTTCTTGTCGGCTCGCGGAAGCCGTGCCAGAGACTCCTTAATGGCCGATTGCCCTGCTGTCAACAACGATTTAAGTTACGGCTTAGGAAAACAATCTTGGCCACTCAAGACACCCAAGTACGGCGTATTCGAGAAATTTTCCATAATGAATATCGCTCACTAGTATATCAAAATGTCTTTATCGAAACGACTGTACAAACATAAATCAAGATTCACACGTTAAACACACTACACGTAAAATCAACGGATGGAACTTTATTGATTCGATACAGAATCATCGGTAGACTGACGAGGGGTTGCCTCGTGGTTTTCCATCAGGAAGTTCCAACCTTCAGAAAGGATGTCCGTTTACAAAGTGAACTTTCCCCCAAGTACGAATAACGTTCTTAGTAACTAGAGTATCAACCTAGACAGGTACCCAGCAGTACGTAAATATAGGTATAGTGCGTACTATAAGTACGAGCGTGTACATTTAAACGTAACAAACAGTGTATTCGAATGGTTAAAAGCTGCTTTCTAAGCGGACATGAAACCTGATGCGACTTATTGCTGGTCCGGAGGTTGGAACAACTCTCGGTGACCATCTCTCCACGTCTGATGGGGTCGACTAATTAATTACCACATCCGGTAGGTTACGGCTAGACAGAGCTTTGCGTCAGAGGAGAAGCCGCGCTTGGTGCTTTGTTTTCACGTCACGGTTTCTGCCACAAGGTATAAAGGAAGATATGTATACACCCTTCGCTATCTATCCGAATGTAGTGTGTATATACAAGGTGTCCCATCTAATGAGTCGAATAGGGTTGTGGCTTCGCCCGACCGAAGTCATGCCCATGGTTCCCTATTACTCGGTACTCTTATGGTTTGATAAGGGTGGGAGTTTAGACACATTTCCCACTTCTTAGTCGAATTCAAATCTCCCGAATAGTGGGAAAGCACGGGCTTCACTTCTTTCGGGCGAAATCCCAACCCTATTTGACTCATTAAATGGGACAACCTGTATACACACCCCGTAGGGTATATACGGGGAAGAACGAAGCCTGCAGTCACGGACTTCCTGGCAATAATAATGTACTCTCTCATACTGTGTCAATATTATATTGAACTTTTGATAAAGAGAAAAAGGGGAAAAAACGGCCATTCTTTGTCGTCGAATTTACCGATCCGTAAAATCGTCGTTAATTGCGGCGTAACTTCCTAGGACTCCAAACGCATAGATCACTTTTCTTCGCTCGTGGAACTCTATATATATATACTATACTATATGTGTATATATATATATATATTCAGAGCTTCCTCTAGCGAAAAGTACAGGAGGGAAACTCTTGTTCTCTGTCTCACTTCCTCCCGTGCAATCCATACTGTATATAGAATCCACCTTCCCACCGATTTTATCTCCATGACTTCCCGTTGAGAAATAATGAAAATAAAAAAAAATAGACAGAGTTTCTGTAACCGAGCTTAAATATACGTACTATCTATTACGTTCTAACTTAGAACTATGCGTGTACGCGCGTACGCTACCTTGTAGATTTGACGTGTAACTTCTGTGAATTCCGACGAGAGTTAAGGGGGCCGAGTCAGTCAGAAAAAAAGATTTTCAGTGAGCTATATTTTTCTTTCTAGACAACTGATAAATATGA
>JARQST010000637.1:53263-82380 GCA_030142225.1 Pachycephus smyrnensis
GCGATTTTTCAAAATTTCGATATATTGCTTGGGGAATAGATGAACAAAGAGTCAAAGAACCTAAAAACAAAATAAAAGAAAATACATTTTTTTTGCGATTTCGACTGACTCGGCCCCCTTAAAGCGAAATAGATAAAGCAAAATAAAGGGAATAGATGAACAAAGAGTCAAAGGACCTAAAAACAAAATAAAAGAAAATACATTTTTTTTGCGATTTCGACTGACTCGGCCCCCTTAAAACGAGGAATTAAGACATATCGTATTGAGTTAACGAGTGGCTGTTTGCACGAAAAGGGCGGGAGATACGCTCAAAATGTAATGCTCTGGTAAACAGTCTATATTTAATGAACGCTGATTAAAGGAACACAAACAGGAGTTATAAATTGGATAACGGCGCGGCAGACGTAAATAAGAATACAAGGTAAATAAACAAGTCGTATAATAAAAATAAACAATATTTTTTTAAAAATATATATAAGTATAGTATAATATATTGTCAATTCTGACTGTATATATTCGCAATATCGATCCTTCTAATATAATATGCCTAACACGAGTAATTTATAGCAGGGTATGGGAAAGTTTTGACGATTCTGTAATTTCAGTATTCTGGTATAAGTACTGGGTGGAGTCGCCATCGAATTTTGAAGATAGTACGTTTGTGTTTCCATTATCTACCAGGAAACTTGCAGGATGCACCATGCGGACGGCATGCTTAATAAAGTTTACTTAACCGAGGTGAAGCAGCGGTGCGGTTAACTACGTTCATCCCACGCTCGAAGATCTACTATCCTGGACCACTGTAATTGCGTTTCGGCTCTTCCCGTTCGCTTCTTGGAGATTCGAATGCCTTTTGCGAAATTAGATAAATCTGTCTGCTCTCGCGAGACGCCATTGCCCATTCTAGTGATTATCATTACCGTTTCGTTTTGCGAACATACATGGCACACCATATACATATATACAAACACCCATTACCAGTTCTAAATCAGTGCAATTCATATCCTTCCGCCATAGAATCGATTAATAATATCAGTATCGATAAAATACGTAGAATATTATGCTATTTGAGTTTTACGATAATTGACAGTCGTAAACGCCGTTAGCGTGGAATTGCGCAAGTCGCCTGTTCTTTTTTTTTCTTTCTAAAATCCACGTTCGATCGTTACGCGTATTTTACCGCTTTTTCTTATCGGTTAAGTATGTATGCCGCCAGAATTTCGTAGTGACTTCTAAATAGTAAATTCCGCGGTTTATCGGGTTGTATTGTTTTTCGTTATTCATTTTTTATATTTCTTCTCTCTTTCTCTTGCTTCTCTGTGTACCTTGAAAAAAATATCCGATATACCGGAGGTCGCTATCGCTTCGCTGCAGTAACGAAGCAAAACTTTCAGAACCTTTCTTCAGGAACTGGTATGCACGCACCACTGTTGTGACCTATATTCCTGGAGCTTTTCACGGAACAACCACTATGGCGACTACCTTGACCCGTCGTCCCAGTTCCGTATATACGCACTGAACGTACAAGAGCGAGAAGGATGGAAAAGATACATGGAACTATACCAAGTGCAGCACAGTACTACAAACCGGTGGTAAGCGTCAAGAGAGAGAGAAAGAGAGGAAGCGGGAGAGAGACAGCGAGAGAGAGATTTGCAGAGAATAGGTAATTTCGGTCTGTAATTATCCACGCTGATAATGCCTTGATTGGTAACAGGAATTAGCGGTGAAATCTAATTATCCGGCATTATCATTAAATCTGCTCACTGATGGATAATGCCTCTTTTCGATTGGCACGATCCACTATAAAATCATTGGCCGATCGATAAACGTTAATCCATAAGTGTAATATTGCACTTGCAAATTAACCGGTATACGTGCAATGCATAAAAATACATGCACAGACAATAAAGATGAGTCTTGCAGTTGCACAATATATTCCCTCGAGCCACGATATATACGATCAAAAATTTTTACTCCCCTTTGTGAATTCTCATTAAAAAAAAAAAGAAAAAAAACTGCACTAGTCGCAATTTCACGATAGAGTTATTCCCATCCAAATGATTGTTTACTCGTGTTAATAAAAGATCGCGATCGATTTTCTCGTATAATGGCGTGTGTCGTAGGGCAACGGGGTTCATCGATATTGATATAGTCGGTGGAAGAGTCATATAGATTCGTGTCCATGTTCAGCCAGGTACACGCAGTTGCATCAGAAGCGGCTGATAACGTGTGTAGACTGTAGCGTGTAGAGATTTCAAGTGGGTCATGATGCTGTAGCGTCGATGCTTTCTGGATACACGTGGACCGATATGTGAAGACACACGCACGTGCAATCCTACATTCGTATATAGTGTTACCATCCCGAATAAAAAATGGCGTTTGTAGTGTGTGTACATAAACGAAATATATTCCTACACGGACGACGACATAAAGCTCACAAAATGCCGGCATAAATTTTACGCTTTCGCGCGACTCCGTAAAATTGCCGGGACTAGGTGAGGGCGTTACTCTCGAGGCCACAAAAAAAAAAGAAACGATAAAAAAGATATTTTTACGTAGATAACACAAAAATCTGTCGAGTGTACGTACAAACTTCGATTTATGACTACGATTAAGCCCTCGACAATAATTTACATAGAAACCAAGCCTAAAGGGTGGCTCCGTACGAATATCAAACGAAGGTAAGAGTCTCGTGCGTTAAAAATTCATAGAAATATACTAAATCGCGTATAAATAATCTTGACGATTAAAAAGAAATTTTTTTGAATTTATAAAAATCCACAGAGAGAAAGCTGCGATCGTTACCGTTTTACTGCGCGAAGTCACGATCGACGAGGGACGAGCATCCCCTATTTGCCAGGGAACCATTATCAACACGTGTCGTCGTCTACACGCGCACTCCGCGTTTCTTATCGATCCGCTAATTTATTCAAGCTAATTTATCCGCGCGTAAATTTGTACGCGCGAACCTTAGCCAACGCTACAGAAAATTCACGCAACCATTGCCAGTGTGATACCCGGCAGGAAAATTCGCTAGGATCAGCCTCGTCTCGCCATTGCACGAATTCCCAAGTAATACCCCCGTACCTATTCGAGCTGTTGATTTCCACTCGCAAAACCATTAGCACTCACGGTGGTTGTTAATGGGAGCTAAAGTCTCGGCGCAAAACAGTTGATGATCATCGCAGCCGGCTCGAGATAGTCTTGCTTTTTTATTTCGGCGCCCGTGTCTGTTATGGGGACGTAGCTAGACTCGCGCAAACAATGAGACACGACGAACAAAACATAATACCCGATCATGCTGTAGTATACGGTATTACGTTTCTATATATATTTTTTTATAAAAACATTACAACCATCTGCGATGCACTGAAGGGATTTTCGCGAAACGTGGGGATTTTGTTAGGTTTCGCGCTCTCCGCAAAATTCTAACGATTGGATCAGCCACGCTGTCGCGAATAATTGACATCTTCGTGCTAGCTTATTGGCCCAATCGATGTAACGTCGCGCCAAACGTAAACGCGTCGTGCTACCGTAATGGACTGTAGGTGTGTGCGTGCGCGCGTGCATGTGTGCGTGTGTGTGTATATCAGGGCTTTCTCCATGATCGTTTTTAACGAGCGCGGGTATTTGGATTCCCAAGCCAGACTTATTGTTCGGCATGGCACAGTGCTGCCACCTGCAACTCGAATTCGACCGAAAAAAAGACTATCCATTATACCGATGGTCACGCACGGGAAGCACAGTGGAGCGTCAAGACGATGTTCACACCGTTAGACTTGAACTATTCATGAGAATGCCCCGTGATCGTCTAGTACGTACTAGACGTATGTTATGTCGTACGGCATCAAAATTGGTATAGCGTGTACGAGACGAAAAAAGTAAAGGAAAGTAACAGCGTGAGTGTCTAAAGTTAGAAGGCAGTGTGCTAACCATAGTCCATTTTGTCGACGTAGTTTTACGTTTATTGGGCACCGGGAAAATCCCATAGGAGAGACAAAAGTCCCGTTCCTATATTGCCAGGCAATAATAAAGATGGCGCGCGGGGATCCCCCGTTGCTAGAATCGCTTAAACTATCCCTGCTAGATTTATAGTGGACATAAAAAAAACATGGATATTAGCCGCGCTTGCAGCTAGCTCGAGCGGCGCTTTGGATCTTTCTAGGGTTTGTTCAGATAGGACGAATACAGGCCGGAATACGATGGGGGGAGAGGAGGGGGTTACAGGATATAAGGGATACAACGGGATGGGTTAAGGGATGTAAGGGGGTGTATAAGGGCTATAGAGGATCCCGTGGCGGACTCCCAATTTATAATATTTATCGCAGGGAGCCGATAATGGAATTTTGCCGGTGGCACGTGTGTACGTTAGGTAGGTAACTAACCCCTATGTCTCTCGGCGCCCTAAATCCTGAATCGATGCATATGGCTACAACCCCCTAGGTATACCAGACGTAATATTCATTGTAAATACGGCCAGTGGCGCATAAATATTTTTCCAGGTTCACGGTCCACGTATTATACCGGGTTCGCTGTCGTTCAGGACGCTGCGCACTGGGTAGTAAGGGCACGGGAAACAAATCAGCACAAGGAACCCATTTCCCGGAGGGTAACTAAGGGATTCTATAATACTACAGTGACGTAACTTGGCAACTTTATTATTATCCGAGGAGCGAGGGGGAGGGATATAAAAATTAAAAAAATATCCTCCCTCCTAAAAACGCATATGATTAGAACGAAAGTTTGTGGGTATTACTGAGGATTTTCTCGTTTAATCCCTCATCGAATTTGAAATGGCGTCTAGTCGAGTCGAAATAACTTTCGGGATACTTGAAAACACAAGCAGTTAAGGTGAATTTCTCGATAACCCAAGTTATTAACTCATAAAGGCCGGAGTTAAGGTATGAGGTACGGGGATGAAACATCCCTCGCTATTATCACGAATTTACATGCCGAAGTAAGGAGAACGAGGATAAGGAGAGCTGAGGTATACTCTCTGCTCTTTCATCCCTTATCCTCCTTCTCCAGCAGCCCTTCCTGACCCCGATCTATCCCTTATTCCTCGTTTCTTCCTCTTCCTACCAACTCAACCCTCTCACCCCACTGTCTTCTCTTTTCTCTCCCTCCTTCTCTCTCTCTCTCTCTCTCTCTCTCTCTCTCTCTCTCTCTCTCTCTCTCTCTCTAACAATAAAAAGCCGACGCTATAACGCATAATGGTTTAATTAAGAAGTTGTAGCTTCACCGTCATACGAACAGAGTTCGAATCCCGTTCCCTCGAATAGAATTGATTTACGTCCGAACCGCAACGTCCTTATTCCTGCGCCACGATTCGCCAGTTGCCACGCAGCGGAAATCAATTTTGAACTACCCCCTTCGTTGTATAAGCCGATCACGAATAGGAGTCTCTCACATCCGGGCTTTATTATAGTTTCATGTCGCCAGTAAAATGCTTTACGAAGGAATGCAACTTTAAGAAAACAGACATAGTTATACCAATATTTGAAAATAAGTAAGATATACGATCAGTCAATGTTATGGATGACGCAACACCTCGATATAATAGAATGCAATTTACAAAAATGCAAAAATCATTCAAATATTCAGGACCACAGATAAATCGCATGACAACATTACGTAACTCAATACTGTAGGAATGTAATTTCCAGGAAGACCCCTTAATTACGCCATTGTCATTCGGTCATTGAGATAACTGTGAAAGAAGAGCAAGAAAAAAGGTAGAAACGAATGAAGGCCATAATTCGTCCAGGATATTTTGAAAGTCGTCCGTAGGCAGGAACGCTCGACGAAATGTGAAATGACTTTAATTAATCCCCGTCTAATTGTGTCAGACGCAAGAGGAGGAACGACGAGGATGGAGCCGAGATTTCTAGGAACGTATTAATTTATGCTGCTAAATTATGCAGACTTCGCAGGTGAACATTTCTGCTATGTTCCCAAGTCAAGAGTAATTGCATCAGTCGGATTAGGTTCGGTCTGGAACGTCATTTTGTGTGTCTTCCCCGTTTGCACATTCCATTACGCACGAATTTCCAGTCGTTATCCGTTTACGCGCATTAACTAGACCTTTATATATATATACACACACATATACTCATGTGTATACACTGATAGTACCGCATCTACTCATCTGCCTACCAACCTTAAAGTTTCGACATTCCCCGATAGATCCGCTTTGAATCCCATACCGACTAGACTAATGAAGCACGTCTCCTGTGAGCTTTCCAGGAAAGCTGTTTAGTTCTCCTCGACAGTCAAGCAAAATCAAATTGTTCGATTAATCGAGCATTCATCGATTAATTAAGGATTCAGTCTGAGGTCTTGCCAGGACACGAGGCATCGCCTATAACCGCACGTTCATATCTCCCCAGACGTCAGAGAGTACAGGTATCCGATGCGCGCGCAGCACTGCCTCGTGGCAAGATTATGAAAGTTTCTACGTTTATTCTATCGCGCGTGATTCCCGAGGGCTCCTCTGTAATCATCCGAAATATCCCAGGGGAACCTGGAAAATGGGCGTATACATATAGAAGCAACGAGAGAAAGCCTCGAGGGACCCAGGTGCGGATGGCAACACTGCTGCCTCTTAAGGCTTTACAGGTTATACGCATGTTAAGATAGAACCATCGATTCGTCCGTCACTTAACGTAAACTTAAGCTCTTATCAGAGGTGAGTGTGTATTCTCGAGATACGCGCGTACGTCAAAGAGAATAGGTATACGGTCGATACTCGATGGGCTCTTTGTCAAGAGATTAGCCTGTGGTTCTGCAGAGCGGAGCGCTGGACCACACCTGAGAACGTTGCTTCGTTCCCTCCAGGGTTACCAAACGCTGGTGATGTCTGTGAAGTTCTAGGTAAACCTTCAGATACATATATGGCGGTATATGTGGTTTATCGTTATCCTTATGTTAAATTGAATAAATACAGTAAAGAGTAAGATATCAATAAGGTTACTATTTTTAAAGGAAATGAAGAGCGACCAATTTTCTTTGCTTTTAGACATTTTCACACCAGCCATCTCAGCTACGTTCACGCTGTTTTACGAGGATTCATTGAGTTTTGCAGGAGCGTGCAGTAGCGGGTTTTGTGTGCAAGTATACGGATCGATCCGGTGAAGCGTTTGCCTTGCGTGTAATATAAAGCCCGAGCGTCGTGACGCTAGAGATGACGTTAGTGTACGTACGTAACACACGTGCAACGAGGAGGCTTAGGAAAAGACCAGCGGGCGAGCAACAACTTGCCACTACACCAATTAATCATTTTGAAGTTGAGCATCTCTCCCAGTGGTTTTGAAGTTTTGAGCGACGGGTTAACAAGTTTACGTGGTCGCCCATGCGCATGCGCGCGCGTGCGAGCCAATGACAACGCGCCACAGGACATCTCGCTGATGACAAAGTAGCTCGTGCGAGGCTTGGGCGTCTTATTCATTCTGTTCTTTTCTGCCGCGTAAAAAAACAACACAAGTTTGACGGATATAACGTCACTGGGTGAGAGATCTCAGGAAAACATCAGATTGATCACTTAGGTATATTTTTTTGCATATGTCTGTCAGAAGACTTAAAATTTTTCTTTTTTTTTCAGCCATATAGACACGTGATGCTCTGGCATGGTATACTACGTATATCCACACTTGCGAGAGATTGGCGAGCATTCGCGGATTCTCCTGTATAGAGAGCAGGGGCGGTGCAAGAGTGATTTTCAAAGGGGTTTATCGTGTCGCGGGAGCCAGGCCAATCTGCCTGATCGGCTGCCGCGGGAGGCGCCCCCTTTTGTTGACTTCGTGGACTTCGATGGCAGACGACGTCGGCGTCGAGATGATTTTTCGCATTTGGTGGCCGCCGTCGCTACTAGAGATAAAGAGAGTGGATATGCGTATATACAGATGGACGAGGAGGGAGGCTACAAGTAAAGGGAACTGGAAGATGAAGGTGGAAGAGGATGAGGAGTAAGCGGGAAGTAGTAGTAGTAAAAGGAGTAGCTCCTCTGCACTTGGCGTGAAAGGCTGTTAGCATAGGAATGGTACCCCTTGAGGAGAGTGGTCCATTGTCAGGTCAGCCGTTCCTTAGAAGTGCCATTGGCGGCGGAGTGTCATCTCAAGAAAGCACACTGGTCGAATCAAACGGGACTGAAAAAAGTTTCTGCAGATATATATATATATGTATGTATGTATGGTTAACTACAAGTTTGACGGAGGGGAACGATAATAATAATAATAAGAAAAGAAGCAGAAGACAGACGATAAAAGAAAAGGAAGTGAAGCCAAGAGGGGTATAGTGGGTGGACGTGAGTGTGTACAGAGCCCGAACGTGTCGTAAACACGGAAGATAAAACAATAAAATTATGGAGCGTAGCCAAGTGAGTCTGCACGTTTCCACGTATGTACGTAGAGAGGTAAAGTAACATAGAGAAACGAGAGCCAGTTCTCGGTTGGTTTAGCGCCCCTAGTTGCTGCGCCCGCGACGCGTCGCGGCGGGCCCAGTTTATTACATGTAATTTCGGGAAGTAAGCCAATACCGAAAATTACGTGTGGATCGCGCGAGTCGCGCGATGATTGAATTCAGTCGGCAGGAAAGTTTTGCGAAAACTTGGAGCCAACTCGAAATGGATACCGAAGAGAGCGTGCGAGTGAGAGAAAGATATATACAGCAAGACAGGAAGAGGGTGAAGGACTGAGAGAGAAGAGACGAGACGCGAAAATTTGTATGGTAGCCTAGAAGGGAAGTCCGAAGAGAGGGAGAGTGAGAGGGATCCCCGAAGGGTAAAAGGTTAGTAGGTAGAGAGAAAGAGAGAGAAAGAGGGAGGGAGACAAAGAGAGAGACACGTCAGAGTAAACTGAACTACCGCCAACTTTTCACCCTCGATACCAATTTTTTTACCTTTTTTTTCTTTTTTTAACTCCCTCGTAGCACAGGCGTGCAGGATTTTAACCACGCAATTCGGCGATGGTCAATATTGTTCCCTCCGAACTTGCGAGTCAACGACTGACTCGATATCTAGAGACTTGACAGGTGGATGGAGAAGCAATTCCATTTTTGAGAAAGTTTCATACCTAAAGACTCTCGCTCGAGATAAAAACTTCCTTTCCACGTACGTAAATGCGCTATGTAAATTTAAGAGGAATCTTACGTAGGACAAATAAACTGAACAAAGCCAATGTAAAGTATTTTTTAGATGAAAGAGGAAAAAGTGTGCACGCAGTCCGATCGCAAAATTGGATTGCAATGTAGTACATCACTCAGCTTGCGTGACACGCGATATCAATGAACCTCCAGAATACATGACATCAGTCGTATGATACAAGAGTGAAATAATGCGAAGCAATAACGCGTCACTATAATTGACGAGGTATAGATATTTAGATATTGTAGCATTGGGGAACAAAAAAAGAGAGAAAGAGAGAGCGAGCGAAGAGAGAAAATAACAAAGAATTAAAAAAATATAGCAAAATGGCGAGAAACAGTGGTCCACAAAGGGGAACGAGTGGCGCACTCGTGCGGTGGGACGCGGTAATCGAGTCGCACGAATTGCGGGAAATTGATTACGGGCCACGCTGTGTGCCACGCTGTCCGTGCAAATCTTTGTGACATTTTCATTAACTCGCGACGAGCTGGAGACAAAACGAGAGGTAGATGGAAAACGAGGTAAAGGGAGAATACTGCGGATGAACGAGTATTCTGAAACAGTGAGTGCGAGAGAAAGAGAAATACCTAATATAAAAAGAGTGAGCGAGAGAGAAGCACTTCGCACGAAATAATTAAACACGTTTATTATTATCGCAGAGCAATGTGTACAGTGGCAGTAAATTCGGTTCAGCCACTTCCCTCTTTACTTGCGAATAACGGCGGTCTTATAAATACGTGTCTCAGCTGTCTATCATGTACGTCCGCGTGCCATGGTGTTCATGGCCACCGTCGAATACACTCGTAAATATCCCATAAATTACACTAATAACATAATAACGTGACGGTAGAATCAGCAACGACGTAAAAACTCACGAGAGTACAATGTTATTGAATGCGAAATAATGATAACAATCTTCATTGGAATTCGCCGTAAGAGATACAAATTTGTCTCTGGTTTATTGACGAGAGGCTATGTTACTTACTGTGGTTCCATTGATATTGTTTGGCGGCTAATGTGCCAGGGACTATACATTACCCAGAGTGCCGTGGTATTTCTCGAAAGGGGGTATCAAGTATGTTTCACAAAGCATCTACAGGAGGAATTACGTTCCGCAAAGGAACTAATGGGAATCCTCATCGTTCTGGCCAGTGGGAAGAAAGGGTGGGCTGTATACGTACCGTTAAGTCAACGTCGACGACGGCGGGTAATAATGCGGCGGAGCTAGAAATTGCGGAAATATTGTTGGGAAGATGATGGAAACTATAGTAAGCTTCCGTATAAGAAGCCTTGGAGCATGGTTGCGAAAGACGCTCGGAAGAGAACGATTGGAAAAGCTGACGAGTGATGGTGGAAATGCAAGGGTTGCCAGGATTGCAAACTCAAGACGCGACAAATGCCTGATGTACATTATGCGAAGTTTGAAAGAGAAATATTATGATATTGAACGAAACATAAAAGATCTAGTCCTTTATGCATGGTTTATATGCAGACATCTTTTTTTTGTAACAATAGAAAAACAAAGTATAAGTCAGACAGGCTGCTCGAATAAAATTATAGCAACCACGTGTCGCAAGTATGATGCAACGTATGACGTATGCTGTATTATGGATTTGCTAGTAAAGCGTGAGATCCAGAGGTGACACTTTTACATTGAAACTCATAACAAGATGGCCCCTGTTACACAAATTTTACTGATGGACTGATTATACATATTGTATATAGTGATGTCTTCTAGGATGCTTCTGAAGCGATTAATTTTTCCAAGTTCTTAGGATTCCTTGACGACGCCCTGATTGCGAGCGTTAAAAAGGAGGGGTTGAAGTAGAGTAAGGGGGTTAAAGTAAAATTCAAAGAAACGAAGGAGAAAGGCCGACTAGCGAGTAAAGAGTACAAGAGCTGAATTTATAATGGTTGATCGATAGGGAAAAAAATCAGCACGTGCAATGGAGTCGAGTGTCGTTTCGTTATTATCCTACCATTAAAGTATATATATAGCGACCGACAAGTATACCGTATAGATATAATGTTACTTCTACGTTACCGACGGGATATTCTCCAACAACTCGTAAAACATAGTCATAATGGGACAAGCAAATTTCCCCGAAAATTTCCATTCAGACATTTTTATCGGGCTATTTTCGACCCTCCGGCATAATCGGTAAGCGCAATTTCAGAATGGCGTCGGGTGTGCTGCTCGCGGATTAAATTTCTATGGGGCTGCTTCCCGGTAATGCTTTGCTGTACGTTTATATCTACCCACCTAACAACCTGTACGCTACAGCCGTATATACAAGTACACCGCGAATCGGCCCCTGGCGACCTCATTTTGCCAAATCACGGGGTTAGGTAGAGGGTTGTTCCCAGCGAGTTAGCCAGTTGGCTAAATTCGACAAAGAATGGGTACCGGATAGATATTCGTATAAAGTCAGGGGTTGAAACATCGAATTCGAATTATTGACAATTAAAATGGCGAAACGGAAGTAACTATAGTTGCTTATTTTATTTGTTTTTTTCATGGGCATACCCATGAGGGATGGCAATTGTTTACGAAATAAATATCAAGAAGCTATATCGATACTTATAAGGAAAATATAAAATGATAGTAAAAATGCCAACCGTTATATACAGCGAGAGGGTTGATAACCCTATACTTCGTTTCAATACTACTTGCGAGCAGGCATTTCGCGAAGCTTTGAAGTTGGATGATACTCGCTTTAGCTCCGATTATTAAAATGCATTTTTTTTCTTTCTCTCTCTTTTTTCCTGCCTCTTACGTCTGTCCTCCTCTATCCGTGCTCTGCGCTCGCTTCTTTGGCTATTTACTCTTTATGCCAGCCCCCTCCTATTTCTATATTGTAAAAGACACTTTCAATTTAACTTTGCGCAAGAGAACTCGAACCTTTTCAGTGGCGCGCTCGTCCGATCAAAGGAAACCTCCTCGTGCCGACGTTGATTAACGTTATGCACCTATAAGCACTATTATAGGTACCTATAACAATCTATCCCTAACGAATATAGCCTCATTGAAGTTCTGACGTCCTTCAGACATGCAATATTGAGCATCGAATATGCATATTTTTCAGATAAAAAATACTAAGAAATTGCTTATTCCTACATAGTAGTATATGAATAGGCGTACGTGGAGGAAAAAAATTTATCAGACAGGTACGAGTACACGCGATGAAAAGAAACGCACAAAGTTTTCGAATTTTCGCGAAAAAGGGGGTGAGAAGTCCAAGTAAAACGACGAACTCACCCTCCCGCAGTCGAAACCCTCTGGAGAATAGATATATGGAGAGCATACGTGAAAGTCGTATAGCCTGCGTGAGATCGTTGAGTGTATGTGTGTGTGAGATGGTCCAGGGGTGGTTCGGATGCTGAAATCGTATTACTAGTGCATTGTGGGAGCTGAATAGCCCGCATTAGAGCCAACGAGGTTGTAGGTACCATCGTTCTGTCCCTTTCCCTCTAGTACACCTACGTCCTCCAGCTAATACTCCCTCATCCCCGTCCTGTTACGTCCTTCAGTTGAGCTCGCGCTCTCTGCACGTTCAGTCTCATTCCATTTATTACTCGCAGGCTCATTCGTCGGCTGGTTGACCATCCCCAGAGTGTCCTGGCACTGTTTGCACACGATGAAAACAAGGACGTGATGGATTTTGAAGGAAATTAGTGGAAACGGTAATAATCCATATCTCAAGACTGTGCCTTACGCCATTTCGATAACGCACCGTATTGTCGAACTAACGATTTTACACTTGACGCGAATATTTATATGGGACTGAAGTACGCTATGTTGATACTCGAGATACGGTTCACGAACGTTGAGTATTCCCAATGGCTGGTACAGTACCTGGGATACTTGTTTTGTATAGAAATAAAGCAAATGCAACGTGAACACGAGCGCTAGTGTGTACTAGATGGAATTCGCTAGTTCAAAAAATACTTGGCTCGTCTTGGCAAACAGTACGAAATCCCAATGGACTTTATGACGATTCCCATAGCTGAAAAGTTACTTCTTGTACCACTACCTACCCTATATATATATATATGCGTGTGAGTGTATCCAGATATGTGCTATGCCGGTTCGTGTTCGTAACCACCAAAGATCAGACAACGGGCGGAATAGATATCGATGTCCGCCAGTTCGTTTTCTCAAGAGAGGACGGTTGTTTCTTGCATGCGAGAAGATTCGATGTTGAATCGACTGCTGCGCCACGGAGCGGTGACTCGCTGTACTATACGTATACTCTGCACGCGGCAGAGTTTTGTCCGCTTATACGTTAGTCGCAGAGGGTCCTATGCAAAGTACCCACATCGATATTTCGAATCTATCTCAACGGAGCTTGGGGAAATTAGATTTACTTGAAAATGTTATGGGTAGTAGCGGAGTACTATATTTGCCAGAGAAATTTATTTACGTCAATCGCTCGTATTAGATTTTCGGACGTGGATTTCTTTCGCGCGATAAAGAAATACATCCTCGCCCAAAAATCATGAAGGACTCCAATTTTTGCACGATACCAGTGGAACAAGATAAATTAAAAAAATTGTGTACAAAATTCGTGGAAAATCCAATGGCAGTAAAATATGAGAAGAGTGACGCAGGTAAGTATTTTTGACGGAAGTTCCATTAAGTCGGCGCATTCACTCTCAGGCGGATCCTGAGGATGACACGTCGAAGAATCCTCGTGATCGTTTCTTTGCCACGTCGTCCTGGCAGCACAAACAAGAAATTGGATTTCGGCCACGAGAGGGTGCCAAAGAGTGCGAAGGGTGCCACGGAGGGTACACGAAGTAAACGGCGGAGGTTTAAAGGTTAGGAGTGCAATGAAGTGGCGCGGTAACAAGAACATAGTTGCTACGTAGCAAAGACCGTTCTTGTTGTAGGATCCTAAGGGTGAGTAAGTGTAAGAGAGTTTTAGCTCTCCTTTGCGCTAAGCCTCGAGCGCCAGTGAGAGTTGCTTGTCCCGTTCGCTCCAAGGGCTTCCGTAGGGGTGGTAGAATGGGGAGGACGTAGGCCCAGAGAGAAGATGAGAGAAAGAGAGAGAGAGAGAGTGAGTACCCACCTCCATCTACTTACCAATGGGACGTTGGAGAGAGTGAAGAGGTCGGAGCTCTAGGCGAAGCTACTACATAGGCTAGGGGATCGTGGTTACGGGTTGGTGGTTCTAGGTGTTGGCAGCTACGGACAGAGACGATACCTTGCGCTGTCGATAATTGCTTCGACTCAAGAATGCAATATCCCTTTTCCTACAAAAGCCGACCTAGTCTATCCCGAGTTCTCTGGCACCGAAGCTAACTTCTACCCACCTACCCCCTTTATCATGCTATTTCTTTCCTTTCTTCTTTTTTAACCCTTTTCCTTTCATTTCTCCTTTGTGCACCGCTCCGCCTGCCACTGAAGTCTTAGCGGGTGTACTATCAGGTGTTCCTATCCTGAGTGGCTGCAATGGTGCAATAGCAAGAGAGAGGAAGAAAAAAGATAGATAAAGAGATAGAGATAGAAGGAGAAAGAGTGTGCTAAAGAACTCTTACCCTGAGGCAGTTGGCTCTCTGACAAGGGAACTTTCCTACCCTCCTACCTAGTGATGGGTTCTACCCTCTCGCACGCAACTTTATAATGCGATTCAAGTCTCGTCCCGTCTCGTGCGAACTGAATTCTCGAAGCTATCTTCACTCCGCGGGCTATGGAATTTCATCGTCACTGATGTAACCAATATTAAAAACTCAATTCTACGTCCCAAGTAATTCGGTCCTATACATGAAAATCTCTTGCACGGCTAGTTATTTAATAATTTTGTCATCTATCTGATGCGAAAACGAGAAAAACGTATATTGCAGTGTGACAGTAAACATTCTCAAAACGTAATATTTTTGTTTTCGATATCAACCTACTGTTTAGTCATTTTCGTTCTCGCATATCAAAAACTGAAAATCCTTCGTTAGAACCTACTGGAACATTCCCCGCCAATATGTAAATTGCCTTAAAATTTATTCATGGCCAACAAACCTTAGAAACAGGCAAGACGGCTGTAAGAAACTATGCCAAAATGTTAACGAACTCCTTCCAGGAGATAACTTCCGGTACGACTGGACCATTCTCAACGTCCCTACGTATTTCTTGGTGAAACCATCAAACCGGATGCTGTACAAACGTGATCCGATAAATTCATTCTCCCACACTAAGCAAGGTATCGCAACCAGCAGTATACATAACAACCCCAACAGAAGACACAGAGACAGGAAGCGAATTCTGAGATGGCTAAAGGGTGGTAAATCTAGATGGAGTGTTTCACGGAAGAACGGTGAGAATTGCAGAACAATTCAGAATCCTGCAAGAAGTTGGCAAGCCTGCGAGTAATATCACGAGATAGTAGGAGGAGTCAAGAGTGTTCGGAATGTGCTTGGCTCGGTTTCCTTTGGTTTGTGTCGGACCGGATATTCATCATACCGTGAAAACAGGTGACGTACCACCGAGTATAACGCACATACTTTGCTTAGTGAACAAGGAAATACTTAAATTAATTAACGACCACAGCCTCGCGCCACGTGGGAAGACTCTGTGGCTGTATAATTTACATCTATAATAAGAAGCAAAAGTAAAAAAACACTTACCCGTATCGTTGTCCCCCGGAACCCCAAGACTGTCACTATTGTCATTGATGAAGGCCTCTGCCGTTGACGTGAAGGTCTGCGGTGATAACGTGAGGTCCGGCCCGCTCTCGCTATCGAACAGTTCCAAATTTCCACTTCCTGAAACACGAGAGGTTTGCGATGCGTTTATTTAAGGTGTGGATGTTGCCCATCGCGTGTTTTGCTACCACATTGCCTAGATTATTGAGGGGGTGAGCTTTGCGCTATCGAGTACCACGAATAAGCATCACGATATTATTCGTGGACCTGAAACGCCTATCGTAAGCGCTACGGATGCTGGAATCCGTATATCGATCAGGAAAGCACATTATCTGCAAGGTTCCCCGCTACATTTAAACGTCGTATACCAGGGATGGAGTTTGCTTTTAGATTTTACAGGGGTTGCCGGTTTCGGAAGATCTTCTCTTCTCTCTTCTATACCTACTCTTGACTGACCATCCCATGTCTGTTCGTTCGTTCGTTTCTCCCATATCTCCACTTGTCGGACCCTTGTTAGTACGTTTCAATAGGCTTTGTGTTCGTTCGAGACCGTTGCGTGCGAATTGAAACGACCCTACGGATACCGATCGCCGATACGAATAGATTCGAGGTGTGAATCGTGTTGGTAGGTATGTATCCGCGGTCCTTTGGGAATTTTACGAGAGTCCTATACATGGCTATATAGTTATACTGTAATGTAGGTACATATGGACGTATATAGGTATGTACCTTTATCTCTTGTGAATTTTGGATGATAACGAAAACCGGAGAGAATAGGAATTTATCGTTGAATTTAATATGATATTTCATGAAATGGCAGGATATGGCGGTAAGGGTAAGATAGGTGTAACAGGAAAAGTAAATGTGACAAGGAACTAGATCTCATTGTGTTACTGGATGAGGAGGATGGAATTGTATGGGAAAGTGTAATAGAACATTTTTGTGTATTCTGAATTTCTGACAATTGTGTATTCTGAATTTAAATGAGGATATATATAGATGTATGTGAACAACAAATTGAACAACAGATATACTATGTATAACTTCGGGGTATACACTTACTATATGTACGAGTTTACATCTTGTGCAAAGAAAATTTTTAATATTTCAGGAGCGCTCGACTTTCAGGGACTCCACTGGATCTGTCATCCAGCTTTCCAAGTAAAGCAGCTTATCTCGACTCGTCAGAAGAGTTCTTGACCTTTCCCCTTTTTTAGTTTACTCCACTTTCTAGAAAATATTTGCGGGCCGATTTTGTCTCTAAGTCGAACAACGTCGAAGACAATTCCAGTGTAAAGGCCCTTAGAAAACGTATGGGGGAAAAAACCGTAAAATTGGAAAATCCAAAATCCTTCATTCCCGCCCCCCCCCCCCAAAGATGTTTTTAAAAGTTATTTAAATATTGTCACAAACATTTATTTAAATCCTTACACGCATAACTGAAGAATTTCTTAACAATCTAAAGACAGCCTTCCAAAAATAATGTAAACCCATTCGATTCCGCAACTATTGGCAAAAAACAAAAGCACAGGATTACTCGACGTGTTATTGGCGAATCCAAACAATTCGCGCCATGTTCTACTGATACTCGACAGTCAGATGGAAAAGCGAAACGTTGATGAAAATACAGGTGCGTATGAAAGTGCAGTCATTTGTGTCAATGGGGGAATACCTAAAGCCCCGAAGGCATTAATATTAGTGCAATATGCATAGGCAGCGTACACTCGCTTCGGCGTTCCACCATGTGGACTTAACTATAGTGGCTACGCGCTAATTCAAAGCGATGGTATGCGTCTCATGCGAATTAATATATTCCAGATTATCCGTCTGCGTTCACCCTAATATATGCAATGGCCCCGTGTTGGGTTAGTTAAATATGTAAATAAGTTAACCGACGTCAGACACACAGGATGCCCTAGATGCGACAGTCGCGACATTACGTAAAAGAAAATAGGAAGATAGAAAAAGGAGTAAGATTAAAAAAACTAGATACAAAGTAGTCCAAAGAATATTCGGATTCCGCCTTTGTGAAACAGAAAGAGCACGTGCCGACTGTCTGTTTACGTTATACCAGAAATATTTTTAAAAAGTCCCTGCGCAGCCAGCCCAGCAACCCCCAACCCCACAAGCGCATCGTTCCACTATGATACCACTTCCGGCGTGGCACGTCGTTTCCATGAAAAGCTGTTTGCTTCTCGCAAATTCGGGTCGCGGTTTTATTGCGAGTGAACAGAACGCGTCTAGAAAATACAGAAGGAATAATATTTGCAGAAAATGACGACGGCAAAGAGTTGCGCAACACGGTTAGCACCGAACGCCGTAAAAATGGTTTACGCTTTCTTTACTTTCTCTGAGGTAGACGGGGCCAAGCTTGCGATAATATTATTGGTCAAAAGTAGGCGAATTTATTTAACCTCTCGTTGTTCATGGCGGGATGAGATCTTCACTGTTACGTCATTCAACAGGCAAGAAACGAATCAAGTGTGAAGTTTATACAGACAGCGGACGAACCGTCACGGAATGGCGGTGCTGTGCGGTACGGCAGGCACGATCGCACGTTCAGCAACGAAGCTCAGATATTAATTTTCCCGATGTATATGGATGAGTTCCGACTATGCCATAGTACCGCAAGCCAGAGGGTTGGTAATGCGGGGTGAGAAACGGAAGGGTGAAATGATAGAGGGGTTCGAGAGGGTGGAAAAGCTTGCGGATGTTGGCTGATGCGCGCACCGTATATCCGTCCTCCAAGTGGAGTATATGGAATGCCAAAGGGTAGCTAAATTGCTATTGATCGTCGGGCAAATATCGTTTACTTTATATCAGCCTTTAGGAGAGCGATCGAATGTCGCTTTATATAATACATACATACTATATCTGAATTGAATATAATAGAAACGTCGTATAGAGTATTATCATATCTAAAAATTATAATACGATATATTACCATGTCAATATCATCTCTTGTTCGACTAGTCGAACACGCGGGCTGTCCTACTACTACACTACAGCAGAATTAGTCTTTTTCAAGGCGACAATTTTGAGAGTCAATGTCCTGCGCCAAAACCCGTCGTTTTCGGTAAATCGAGCGGACGATATGCAAATTATATTAAGTCTACGTATCTTCTGTATCACAGTTGCCCGAGTGGTATTATGAAACTTAAGTCATAGCGCACAAATGTTGTGTTGTGTTGTCAGTGCGACCCCGTCTGGTTTCCTTCTTTGTGTCGTGTAAACTCAACCCCCATTATCTCGACCTCTTGTACCCTTATACTGTTACACAGTAGACTACCCTATATCTATACTACGAAAACTTTAACTTCTCACCCTTATTATCTCTCTCCCTCTCCCTCTCCCTCTCTCTCTCTCTCTCTCTCTCTCTTTATCTTGCCTGTCACTCTCACTTGCGATCTCACTGTCGAACTACCCTCCTATGTGTCCCTTGTACCGTAGCCTATCTTCTTTTTCAGCACTTTCGTAAAACCACCCCCTCGGAAAGAGTGTCTCGAATTCACGCGATATTTGCCACAGATTAGAAGATTAGCAGTCGGACTTCCGAAGTCGGACTTCCGAAGTCGTACTTCACGACGCAATTTTTCGTCGATTTATGTAAATGCCTTTGACTCGCGTACATAGTTGTTTTCCGTGACCTTTGATCTTTTACAGGAAAAAAAAAACGATTACAAACTGTTTCTAAAAAGGAGATTTGAGGTGAAGATATTACCAGCGCTTGTTCTATATCATATTGACACGTGTATACTAAGTATGGAAATAAATGACATACGTATATTAAAATAAAACGACTTTTTTTATAACATCGATATCCATTATCATTTCGGTGTCACAATGAAAGATAAAAAGAGCCAACTTATCAAACTGTTTATGTAGGTGAATTGGACTGTGAATCGATTCACGTTAATGTAACTCTGTGTAAATAACCTTCACGACCGCAATGTATAAATATACTTAGAATCGCACGGTACACTGTATCAACACTATTATATGCTCTACGAAGCACTTACATCTAATCATACATATTCATCATTCAAAATAGGTATTTCCATAAAGCGCAGTTAAGTAAGACACGGCGACAAAGACACGAGCGAACCGCGCAAGCCGAACGCTCGCGAACGACTAACGATAAATGGCGATAACAGCGGATTAGCAACTCGTGCCAATAAAACGACATAAACAGTACGATAAATATGGCGGCTGGTAACAGTACTAAATGTACCAGTAAAGAATACGAAAAATTAATCAAAACGTTGTTATAACGTAAAAAGTTAGTTTAAAACTAGTTTATTAGACACGAGGAAAAATGAATCAAAATAAAAAAAGCGTAAATTGACATTTTTGTATTACGTTATTGGCCTGCAGTAATATCGGGACTCATTATCACTTTGTAATCGGTGGCGATTCGTGTGAAAATTTTGCTAATTAGTTTATGGATCGTAAGGTCCTTCTCTGTAAGCCCGAAAGTGTAAACTCGCAAACAAAGATAATGTAATCATTTAAGAACGGGCAGTAATCAATGCCTCAATGAGTAATCATACTGTTAGATTTAATGCGATGCCATTAAGGTGGTTACGTGATCGATAATCGTAACAATCAGCAGGGTGATTGAGGATTACCATCTTATGCGGAGATCCGTTATTTAGTCGGCTAATAGCCAAAGGCAATGCTTTCCCTTGCTCCTAGTCATCTTATATGACCTGCCTTTCAACCGGCAGCAAGACTGCTTTTCAATAAGTATCTGCAGATTCATGGATTCAGGGGAACATTCAGGGAACAGAGATAAATTCCTGGAACAATTTTCAGACTCGACAGCCATGAAAAACGTATTCAAATTGCAAAATTGCCAGAATTTCAAACAGTCCTGACACCTACGTATCGACTACATACGATTATAAGGCTATGTCCTTTTTTCCACCAAAAAAATATATACGCGTCTATATGTATTTACACATGTATTCTATTAAATTTCTTTTTTTTTCCACCATAATATCTACCCCTGTTATATAGAGCTTATGAAATTTGCGAATATCACAGAAGAGAGGTTAACGTTTGTTTCAAAGAAAGCAATAAAAGTGATTAACGTAGAGCAGCGCCAGAAAAAAAGCAAAATAAAGCGACTTTAAAATTTCCATCGAACAATGCTTGGTGCCGTGAAATGTTCTCAAAGTGGTAGCCAACGCCAAGTACAATTCTTCGTTGTACATGTGCTGCCTGCGCCAGGCGCGCTTGCATATTTAATGGTGGAGGTGTGGGAAAGAGAAAGATGGTGTCAGGGATTGGCGAACGTTGGTAAAGGACCGTCGGTATAGCCAGGTAAATTGAGAAGTAAAATCGGACACCTACAAAGTAGTACATATACATATCTATACATAAAATATACCAATAGAAAACTTGAGGCAGTAACGAACTTCGGGCAATAAAAATTGCAAGTTGGACGCTTTGTATTATTTTGGCGGTGAAGTCAATTTGCAATCAGCATTTCCGTGTTTCCTCGTGTTCCTGAAAACGAACTCGATAGGACAGACACAGAGGGAGTCAGTAGGAGCCAGACTATACATATAACGGCAGTAGGGGAAGCATGGAAACAGCCAGACGAGTATAGCCCGTATTTACCATAATGCGATAAGAGGCGCATGGTATCGTACATTTAAATGAGTCCTCGAAGCCCTCCGACTCCACGCAATTCATCCCTAACCAAGTTGAAGCACGCGCTTGGGCTTCTCTGATTGGCCGCCATCTGATCTATGCATGAAGTCCTACTTCCTGGCTCAATTCAGTTCAGACTGGACTCAATGCTCCTGGCACTATAAAGACGCGCGGATATTGGTAATGGAATGGCAAAGAGATTGCACATCGAGCCGGATGCTTATAAATGGTCGCATGCATGCCAAATGTAACCAAGGTATCATAAACGCCCCCGTTTAACGAGAGGGGTGAGAGCTTGGAAAAGGCGTAAGAGAATACAGTCCATGTATCTTATCTGTGTACATTAAGGGTTGGAAAAGCGAAGGGAGAGAATTGGGAGCGATGGAAAATATTAAAACAAAGGAAAAGTAAGGGAAGGGTAGTTTTATAACGAACTTGAACTTCTAAGGGATGATTATGAGAATGAGGTTCTGTAACGATACCGCGGTCATTTTCTTTTTTTAATTTGAGGCTTTTTTTTAATTTCAGCCCTTTCGAACGTGGAGTATACATGTTATATAATTAAAGTCACGTGCTGCGTGGATGTGATAAAATTACGGCTGTGGGATTATACAGGTATTTCATTGAGCTAAACACAAAGCGTTTCTTCCACGTTATTTCGGTTCGTTTGAGTCAAGTGGGAATGAAGTCGATCTCATTAGCTGGAACTTGCCGGATATTTACCAAGAATCGTTCAAAGCTTTGTTAATATAAGCTGCGCATGCGCGTACCGGTATCTTGTATACCATGAGTGCGGATTAGCTGCGTATCGTGACAGCATCTAAAGTAGCAAGCAGACAGTTAGGGATGTTGTGCCCTTAGAGGGTTCGAGTGGCCAATTTGTCTGAGCCCACCCATCTAGCCTGCCTAACCCACCTAAAACCACCCTTCGCCCAACCGTCCACCCACGCACCCGTCCGAGCAACAACAACCCCTTTTCGAGAGGCACAAATAATATCGCCAACCCCCGTGCCCTATGACGAAAATGCTAAGGCAGGTATACATGTAGCAATAACATTTCAGAATGAATCCGCTGTGGTAATATATTATACCTATCCCTGGACATACATCCCTTCTCGCTAAAATACATCCTACAGGTTGTTCCCGCGATGGCTCTCGGCCAAGCGCGGATTATCCTAAGTCCTCGGAGAGTCGAATTCTCCATGATTTTAGAAATTCGCAAAACTCTTGCGTATACGATTGTGACTGTATCTCTGGGTGACTGAGCATACTAGTTTCTATCTGGGATTGGTGGTACAGTCGTGATTGAAAGTATCAGTTTGTTGCTTTAGGGCTAATGCAAACTCTATACCGATACTTTTTTAAATAACTGTATGTATCCATAGACTCACGGACGAATCGGGGATTACATCGGCGTGGGCGATGATAAAATTGTATGGTACATACTATGGCGGATCTCAAACATTTGCATCGCTAGAGGATGATGTCAGTGGGTGACTATATAGCACTATGGAACGTGCATTAATTAAATCTGACAGGATGGATGAAGCATCCCTTTGAACCTTGTCCGTTCTGTTGCAAATTAAAGTGGAGTCCGGCTCGAGTACTGGAAAAATAATTTTCGATATGAATTCCGTCATGAATTCCAGCATGAATTCGAATATGATTCCGATATTATTCCATTTTGCATTCTAGGTCGAATTATTTCACAATCCGTGTGCATCTCGCCATACCCGTTACATACGCTAGTTCACAGAGTGCGCTCCTCAACGTATTTCAAATTACTCACTCGAAATACCAATCGAACGCTCTTGTGAATTCTATTTCAAAACGCTTTCTCATGTTCGTTTGTCCAGCTACTATTCGTCCATTATAACAGTGGGCTCATTTGAACAATCAGCCAAAATTATATAAAAGATACGACTGTTCTATAAATTAACATCGTTACGCATAATAATAGATACGTCCCATGATAATCAGACACAAATATGTACAGATCAACCTTTCAATGGCTTCATGAGGACTAAATGAATGATCCACAATGATACATTTAGACTAATTATAAACATATATTCATAGATACGTAAACAAGAAATGTTGTAAATTTTAACGCAATCGAGTTTGATGTCGTTTCTCAATTGATGCTGTTCCAAAAATTCGCAATTTGCTGTTTAAGAGATTTCGTTGTTCTCATCTCAATATTTCCAAATCTTCTTCCAATCTTCGTCCACGAATGCTACTATCGGATTAAATTCAGGATTTCGAGGTGGCGTTGTTACCGTCGAATTCGAGAACATTTCGAATTTCACTTTCAACCGAAACAGCTATTCATCTTGATCCAAGTGGGAATAAATTCCATCCCAGGGGTCGGCCGTTCGGACGGCGGGCGATTTTTTCGCCGGAATAAATATTCCCACGTAGCCATTGGTCGACTGGCGTCGATCGAAACCCCATAAATTTTCATTAGCTCAACGCCAAATGCACTGGCCTCTAGCCTCTACTGCCGGATGGTCGAGACTCGCTACTGTATATATATCTACCTACCTTTTTACCCACTAGTTCATCCTTAATCAACGCTCGTTCCGGACTAATGGCTTAATACCGCGCGCAGCTCTTTGTCCACAAACCCCGACCTCCTGCTAACTCAAATTTAAACTGTGCATACCGCAAGTGCAACCCCCCTTTCCAGTTAGCCACCCTCGAGTTATTCTCCACTGCAAATTTAATCCACTCGAGAAACGAGCGACCGTGGCGCCAACTGTCTCGTCAAAACTTAACCTTCAACGTCAGATTTTTACAGATCATTGGCTGACCTCTTCACTACGTTACCATTTGCATTAATATACTTCAGTCACGCGGACGAGTTCATCCCTTTGACGTATCGATGAATCTCACATGTTCTTTATATACGTAACGCATCTATATAAATATGACGTATTTATATACATATAAGCATATCGATCCGAGGTAAAACCAATTGCACGACACAACGATTTTACAACCGCCAACCACTATCGAAGTTATTGGATGCACCAAGCGTACTCTTGGCTGATATATACACATATATATATATATATATATATATATGTTGCCACTAGCTGCCCATGGTTTCCTTGCGTCGATACGTCACTTCATGCTAAGCACGTACGACCTACTGCTACGATGACTTGGACCCTCACGATTTTTAATACAGAAACCACGTTTTCCACGCCTATACAGAGTGCGCCTTCCTCTGAAGAAATTCCAGTAGGAATATACTATATAGGGTCGTTCAAAGCAAATGCATTAACTGAAGTTGGCTCCTTTATAAAAAAATCTAATGGTCCAGTTCACCTGATACTTTTAACACTAATCGTACGCGTCAGAGGTCACCGGTTTGTTTTAAGTATCAAACGAATGTTTCACAAGAACGCATGATACTGATAATACAAATGCACCTAAATACAGAGTTTGCATGATGCAATATCATGATTGCACAAACGGATAGCAGTCTCTCATTTCATCATACCGTTCTCAATATTGACTCGGTGCGGGGGACGACTAATATCCTGCAGGATCGGGATTCGTGTTCGCGAATGCGCCAGGATCGGGGGATCACTTGGAGGATTAAACACGTGACATAGCCAATCGATAAGTCGCGCTCTATGTAATTCCTGTGCCTCGACGGTAGCATGGATTCCGACAAGATTTCCCATTAGTCACGAAATCTCGAGTGTTTCCCATCGAATGAATGTTTTTATCTATACGTATACACGTACGGGTATATTATCTGTATCAGCAAATGGATTGTTCATTCTCTGATTTAGCCGCGCTATATTCACTAACACATATATATACATTTCTGCTGATTATATTATATATACATACATACACTACTGTCATTGAATGTATCCTATCCCTGTCATATCCATACGTGACGTCACAGAGAAGTCTCCCATGTGTTTTGATCTCGATCATCCTGGCACGACGTCAAAGTTGGCTACAGCGTACAGAAATTTACGATTGAGCGAATGCCACGTAAGAGACGTACTCTCCCCCGATCAGTCATCCCCCTGTCCAGTTTCTTGAGGGTCCCCTTAACGTCTACGTCACATATGCTCTCCCATGACCGCGCGACATTGATAAACAATCGATCTTGATCTTCTTGCATCTGGAAGTACCAACTCTACCTTATGGGTATAGACATTACTATCCCAAGTTGTATGCCAATATCGTGGTAAGCCTGAGATAAATATGTACCAAGTACACCTCACCTGTTTTAACATATGTATGTACTTACATATATATATATAGGTACCAACCTACTGTACATACAGCCACGTCGACAGGGTTGGCGCACGTGAGCGTCGGGCAGACTGGTTATAACCGGTCCTGGCTCTCCCACAGGACGTGCTCGGTAAACACCAGGAAGCCCCAACGTCGTTATACGGAACGCTAAGGTCTTGTTAGAGATGTTCACACATCGCCAGATAAGGTATAGCCCATCTACCTATGTAGCTCAGATACGTCTAAAAGCTTTACCTGCATACGTCACTGCTGGTTCTAAGACGCTTTCTATGTTTTCATTTACGAATGTGGCATTGAGTTTCGCGAATTAGTACTCGTGTTGTATCAGTTTGATACAGGGATTGGTACATATGAGATCGTAGATGCGACATAAGGTTTAAAAGTTTGAGTGCCACGTCTTCCAATTCTGGAAGATGATCTTATTTACTCAAATAGGAACGATTTTCGCAGTTGATTGTAAACATTTTGAATATTGGAATGACTTCATCGTCCCTACTGCCTTTATCAGATATATCACTGTCACTACTTTCAATTATAACCATCCTTTTCTTTTGCCTTTTAACTATTTTACAAGGGTATACGCAATATAATATAATGTCGAGAGATACGTACAGTTTGGAAGTTCGCGTTGTAATGTTATGTTTATGATAGATAACACGACAGTCTTGTTTATATCGTGCTGCGGGCGCGGTTTTCACCGCGAAAATTTTGGGCTCCGTAGGTAACACATTCAAAATACCTTTGGCACTCACATCAGTGTTAAGGCGATCCGTGGGTTCGAGACATGGTATTGATTTTTCAGGATAAAAAAATTGTCAAACACATGTAAAAGAAATTGGTATAAATTTGTAGGTATCGAATCTGCCGGATTTTTTAATACACGGAATTTCGAAATTGGAAAAATAGTCAGTGGTTGGAGTTTATATTCCGATTTAAAAGGTTTTTAAGGCATTACGCGGGGCGTGTAAAATTTTTCACAGAAGTACAAATGCTCGTCATTTATTTCAGAGCGTACGGTCAGCGTTAAACTCGTGCGGACGGACAACGTTATAAATAGCATTATGAAAAGAGTATGCATGTCACAACATGCCGAAATTCAAGGCGGATCGTAAACATTTTTTTATAAATACAGATTGAAGCGAGCTACAGCTGCGTATAGTGCGATACATTATTTATCGGAATTGAATGGCGTACCACAAAGAGTTCCAAATGAGCGGTGGTATATCGTGGATATCTCCTGTATTTGCAGGACATTTTATGACTAGATTAACTGTGACACTGAGGATAATATTATATCGTGGCCTGAATCTAGAGCCAAGGAGATAAGAATTATGAAAATGGACCATTCTTCTGCCAAGTGATAAATTCTAATTTACCCAAGTAGCCTCGTTGCACCTTCTACACGTTAATTTCTTAACCGACTATTCGCTATACGCCATTTTCTTGCTGAGTACCATTTCATATTCATTGTATCTCAGGTATCTACGCGCGCGCGTGTGTGCGTGTATTGCTGGTATAGCAATATAGCTAACTCATTCCTTTAATAAGACTATAAGAAAAAACATGCATCTACGTCATACAAAGTTCGTACCACATAGTGGAAAATGCTGAACTAGACGTCTTTCGACCCTCGATCCTCAACCCTCTTGGTTTTCAACCCTTAACCCTTAGCATTCAGCAATTCGCCCTGAGAGGGCGACTTGCTTTGAACGCGGGAAAACTGGGAAAATGACGTACTCTTTCGTCTGACATTCACGGAAGTTTCTACTTCCCAAAGAGCAGGTCAACCAAGATCGTTTTTACCTTAAGGATATATCCTTATATTTGACATTTGTATTTTCCATTATTATTTTTTAATATCTGTATGTAACTACCTATAGATACGAATGGAAAAGTATTATTATCTCTCACCGTGAGATTCAAGCAGACAAGATGTTTTGCTGGATATATGAGATTTCGGGTGGATGCTGCGCGTGACAGTGAGATTAATGAATCAGTGAGATTTTCGTAGAGGACAGTGCTAGTCCGAGGTTCATTACAATCCCCGAGACAAGTCCTCTGGACAGTGGCTGGCTCTTGTACCGACTTGGTGTCTAACCAAACCGAGCATTGTGAACTTAGGAGCAAGAAGATGGAGTGAGAGCGTGAATGAAAGAGACATACAGAGAACGAGAGAGAACAAGAGATGACGGAGATAAGGAAACTCTTCAACTCAATGACAACAACAAGGACCAAGATATAGCAACAGTGGCGCCGCCATGCAATCGGCTTACGTGAGAACTAAACTCGTGAACAAAGAGTAATAAGGGTCTGAGGGTTACTTACGAGGTTGTTCCTTTAATTGTAATTTAACGTTATTTATTGGTCGAAGTCTGTAAACTTTCTTCTAACCAAGCTACTTATATCTCCTGATCTTAGTATCGTCTCTTGCGATCTCTCTTTAAGGTACTTGAATCATATCTATATCTATATTATAAGTACTCTTTCTTTGTTCTTCGCATTCAATCTTTTACTTCCGCTCTTCCTTTTTGATTTTCTCTAGAAAAAAAAATGATAAAAAAAGATGCTACCCAAGCATAACAGCATGAACGCACACAGAAAACGTTATATTCACGATATATAAAATTTGTCCTAAATTAAGGACATATATATATATATATTGTAACGACGCTTTTTAACGGTATCGCACAAATAAATGGCACCACGGCAAATAATTGATAAAATACTACATTTACTGGGCGCCAGGTATAACCAGAGTTACACCGCTGTCTCCAAAGGACACCCTGGCCGGCTCTTCGATGGTAGGGGTCGTGAATCAATGACAATAAACAAACTGAAATGTTAATTAAAATAAGGGGGAGGTTCACCAAAACTACCGGAAATTAGTTGTCTTAACTCAAAGCTATCGGAAACGGAATACCCAGACGGACCCGATTTATTTTAGAAAAGAGTAACAAAAATACAATTGAAGAAAATTAATTAAACTAATGACAGATCGAGATAGTATCGAACGCAACAGGACTAAACTAGATGTTAATCAAAAACAAACGTTCCCGCAGGAACAACGCAAACTACAAAAAAAATCCAGTAAATGATAACGATACGGAACTAGAAACGATACTGACTCACGTACCCGTGTGCTAGGGAGACGATTCCGCGAGGCGTAGACTGAATGGTTTGACGCAAAAGCCGAAATAAAAGAAAAAGGAAGAGAGAGACCGAACCTCCGTTTGTCACCGTATTAGCAAGCGTAGGGCGACGCGTAAGAATACGTCGAATAGAAAAGTCCGGTTGATCTCGTGAATTGAAAAATAGCAAAACTAAACCTTGAGCGTCACTCACCGTTGTCCAGTAGCTCCTAATATTCACAGGAACACACTATCCTGGATTATAG